>CAIGQV010018257.1:2827076-2852803 GCA_903798115.1 Danio jaintianensis | reverse complement strand
GTGTGTGTGTGTGTGTGTGTGTGTGTGTGTGTGTGTGTGTGTGTGTGCGTGCGTGTGTGCGTGCGTGCGTGCGTGCGTGCGTGCGTGGACTGAAGTTGCTTTTCCACTTCCACTTGCTCCAATTTTTTCACGTTTGTGATGTATAAAATGGAACCCGATCTGAATTTAATCATTACAGAGGCAGTGTGTAAATGTGATTGACACAACGTGAGATCTTATTTATTAACTTGTAAAAACTTCGGACTTAGGAGTGTTCAATAAACTTTACACTCATTAGTCACTAGAAGCTGCTACTAATACAGTGTTTGACCCACTTTTACCTTCTTAATTCTTAAGCACCATTCACAACACTAGCTTCTTTACCGCTGCTTGTTACCAGTTTGGTCGTCTGTGGGCATTGGCTGCATAGATACGTATGAGAATGATGTTGACTCTATTAAACCCTGCTCACACCGTGCGATTTTAGCCACGATTTGATTATTTCAGACAAATTTGGGAAATCCGAAAAGATTCCTATTATCCTACGCTAAAATCGGTGATCTTTGATGATTGGTCTGACATGTTCACCAACAGCTGATTAATGGCCCTGATCAAATGTTCTCTCCGATGAGGTTTTGGCAGTGTCAGAGAATTTCAGACACTTTCCTACAGTGTGACTTCAGTTACAAGGAGCGTCAATCCAAGAACCAATAAGGACTGCCGAATGATGATGCAATTAGCACAACAACTTCAAACCACCCCAGAGAATTGTCAAAACAGCCTTTTTATTATTGATGCACGCTGTGAGCAAAACTACCTTATGAAAATTATTTATGTTTGCCATGAGGTAGGGATCCAACGATGTACCAATTTCACTATTATCCGCACTTTAATTCATCACGGTTAATTAATCGCAAAGGCTTCTCAACACCGCGTTTCTGCACGGAACAAAACTGATGCAACTAAACAAAGTTATGCCAACTGTACGCTAGTTTAAAGCTCCAAGCTTGTACACCGAGGCTAATATCCAAGCACACTGGATTAAAGGCTGATTTTAACTTTGGCTGAGGCTATTAACTAAGGGCCGTTCACATATGTCGTCTTTTGTGCACGCAAGTTCGTTATGTCCAACGGAGGCGCGAGGCTTGCGCGAGCATATTGGCAGCGACGTGCACGTGGCACGACGCGCTCACGCTTTCCAGGCGCGCCAAGTTGAAAGAATGCCGTGAACGCACAGCGAGTCACGTGAAAAGAACTGACCGGTCAGCTTCATACTTCATACATTTCTACTTCAAAGAGAAAAAAATACAAAATGAAAATACCAAACAATTTTGTAATATAGTTCAAAAGTTCCTTCAGACAGAGGTTCAGCAGTCTTTCACTACATTTGTTCTCTTTAAAAGGGAAATACTTAGCTAATATGTAGCTTAGATTTACATTAGACAAATTCAATTTTTTTTCATTTATTCATTGTTCTGTCATTTATTTTCACTGTAAAATTATTTCTTATGTTTAAATGCCAAAAGCTTTTTTCTCTTATTTTTAAGTCCAAAGAGAAATGGATTATTGTTGTTTTTTTTTTACTATTCTTTTATTTATTATTTGGTTACTGAGCAGCAATAAATAACACTTTAAAATATAAGGAATTTTCATGTGATTTACTAAACTAGTAGTGTTTTGACATTAATGAATACATAATAATCGTGATAACTGTGAAAGCATGATTATTCCTCAGACTACAATCGTACAACCAAAATCTATAATCGTTGCATCCCTACCAAAAGGTATGATTTAAGGTTACTGAATGAGTCTCAGATGTATGACGTTAAACTGTTTTCTTGTGTTTTTCTTGTGAGTTTTCTTGTGTTTTTGTGTTTGGCACGTCTTCATTGTCTTTCAGTATGACTTTATGATAGAGATCTTACAGTCTGCCATGGGGACCATGTTTGTGCAGTCTGACAGGCTACAATCATTTAGGATTACAAAAAAATAAAAACAAATGAATTTTAAAAATAATTATAAAAATAAATAAAAATTGCACAGTGTGAGTCGGGCTTTATGTATAGAATGAATCGGTTTTCTTGCTTCTAAAAATAAACATTTGAGGGGAATTGGTAAATGAAGTGTTTAATGTCAACAATAAACAATAAACCAATGCATGAATGTTGCCACTGTAGTTATATATCTATATAAAAAGCATAAGCGCCTGTCTGTCTGGATTCCCAAAAACAATTCAGGCTGCAGCCAGCACAGCGAGTACTACCGGCTGGTGCACAAGCAGCGACTGAATGAAGTAACAGTCAGCCTACTACAGCAGATGAATCATGTGCACTTCACTGACTTCACTCCCATTGGTAATCGCAAGTGATTCTCATTGTTGCTTCTCATTTACATAAAGTAGAGCATCTCCTCTCCTACATCCTGTCTCCAACAATCACGATCACTCTTGTCTCCAGAAGTCAACAACCCTCCATTGAAATGAATAGGATTGTGTTGTTTTGTCACTGCATGTCACAGATGGTGTGAAAAGGTGCAAGAAAGATTCCTCAGGAGTCAGGTCCATACAGAGATTGTAGCATCATGCAGTTGTTGTGGATTTGTCAAGTGCACAAGTACACACACATAATGTGAATCTTCCTTTTCCAGCACATCCCAAAGGTGCTCAACATGATTGAGATTTTGTGACTCTGGAGGCCATTTGAAGACAGTCAACTCATAAGTCAAGAAACTAGCCTGAGATGATTTGAACTTTGTGACATGGCACACCCTCCTGCTGAAAGCAACCACTCTCCTCCGACCTCGGCATCAACTAATCCTTGTTTTTTGCTTCCTTGGTTTACACTAAAAAAAAAAGATTTTTGCTGCTTGTTCAAACTACCTATTTGAAATCAGCTGAAACAACACAATTCTTGAGTTTTTAGGGACAACTTAATTGTTTTGTGTTCAAGCCACTTTAATTTGTTAAAACATTTATGGTAATTTAATCGATTTGTGTTGGGACAACATAAAGGAAATGTGTGCAACTGCTGTATATTACTTTTTTAGGTACTTTTTTTACAGTATTTGATGATGTCATTGGACAGAGCGGGTGTTTGTGTCAGTCTCTTAATGATTAATCCTGCAGCTCTACCCTGGCTGATAACAAAATTCTTCCCAAACAATGACAGTGACTGTAAAGCATTTTTGCAACATGTCTTGGTGAAAAGGGTTATATAAAAAAAACTCAAACTAATTTATTTTTGAGACATTGTTTTTTATTCATTCATTCATTTTCTTTTCGGCTTAGTCCCTTTATTAATCTGGGGTCGCCACAGCGGAAT
This sequence comes from Danio jaintianensis, assembly GCA_903798115.1. Taxonomy (NCBI): domain Eukaryota; kingdom Metazoa; phylum Chordata; class Actinopteri; order Cypriniformes; family Danionidae; genus Danio; species Danio jaintianensis. Next base: position 2,849,504 of record CAIGQV010018257.1, on the reverse strand, counting down.
GAACCGCCAACTTATCCCATCACTGGGAAACACCCATACAGTCCCATTCACACACATACACTACGGACAATTTAGCTTACCCAATTCACCTATAGCGCATGTCTTTGGACTTGTGGGGGAAACCGGAACACCCGGAGGAAACCCACGCGAACACGGGGAGAACATGCAAACTCCACACAGAAACGCCAACTGACCCAGCCGAGGCTCGAACCAGCGACCTTTTTGCTATGAGGCGAACGTGCTACCCACTGCGCCACCGTGCAGCCCCGATTGTTTTTATATATATTAATTTCATTAAATACATTTAAATAATCAATCCTATCTTTGGCAACTAAACTAAGACTTTGAGCTCATCAGCTGTGGTTTTGTGTCTTTCACTACAGGACTAAAGAATGTCCAATAATTGCTTATATCTCACAGAGCCTGCCAGGTAACGTCACTGGTCTATGTTGAAACTGTGATTGTTAAAACAGACCAACAGTAATTGATTTATCCTCTTAGTTTAGTGTTGTGTTTCTTTAAAAAACGTTTAGAAACAAAAGGTATAAGGCTTAATACCATTGTCTGACTGAATAGACTTGACAGAAATCGTGTGGCCCAGTGGATCGGACTCTAAACTGTGATGCTCTCCCTCCCTCTAGTGGAAGAAGTTAAAACACAAATACGTACCAATAAAAAAGAGGCTTTCTAATATCTCTGTAACATTGCATAGCCAATTTAATGCAAATAACAGTACCAAAGAAAAAGAGGCTTGCTAATGAAACAACATGAACAAAAACAGTAACAGTAAAATTAACAGTAAATTTAACAGTAACACCAATATCTCTGAGACCTTTCATGTAAAGTGCCAAATATCTCTGAGACCTTTCATGTGAAGTGGCAAATCTGAAACGTTAACAAACGGTGTCCTAAGAAATACTTGCATGCAAATCATTGTTATTTGCATCTTGTCAGTAATGATTTACTATAAAGATTGTGCTTGCATCAAAACCACCACATATTGCAAAGCCTAGTCACATATACATTTCAGTGTGCCCTTAATCTTGATGAAGTCTATAAAAATAATTGAAACTTTTCCCAACAATAACTGCAAACATTCTTGGGACTACCAGATTTGTTTGCACAGCTTAAAGGGATAGTTCACCCAGAAACTAACATTTATTTAATCTCCCTTTACTAGGTTCGAACCAGATAGAATTTTTTTGTTCTGTTCAACACAAAAGAAGATATTTTGAAATATGTTGGAAACAGGTAACCATTGACTTACATAGTATTTGTTTTTCCTATTATGGAAGTCAATGGTTACAGGTTTTAAACATTCTTCAAAATATATTTTGTGCTCAACAGAAAAAAATCTATATACATAAAATATATATATATATAAAATAATGATAGAATTTTCATTTTTAGGTGATCTATCCCTTTTAAAGAATGCATGCAAAAACATGCCAACAGAAAGTAGAGTTTTGTTTCACATCTTGTAATGTGTAGTTCTTCAGATGATCTGATAAGCCTAAAAAAATTTATTCAGCACAATCAAGGAGCCTCTAGATAGAACAGACGGGATTCGTCTGAACCTCATTTCACAAGACATACTTGTTTCATGCAAAGCCTGTCTCGCGCAGTTCAATCTTTCAATCTAAATCTCGCTGCTGACTCTGTGGAATTAAAAACACCCTCCCTGCCAGAAAACAGCAAGAAACGTTTTTCCACATGCCCGCTTGATCCCCTGAATAAATTCACTCAATAAAAAAGCAGAACTCCATATCAGGATTTGTACAATACTCACACACTTTACAATTGGATTTGATTAAAGCAAATCACAAAGAGATTATCCAAACGCATTTCAATTGTTATAGAGAAAGAAAGCAAGTCTATTTAAAGATGCTGCACAAATGGCATACAATAGCATGCCTGCCTTGATACACTAACAAAAAATAAGACTGTATAATGGACTGGCATCAAGGGCACTTGTTCTCATCTTGAATTTTTAAATAATGTACCTGATGCCAGACAGCATGTGTTTTCTCTTTCTACTTCCTTTGCATGATAATAGTTTTTTTTATAAATTCTATATACATTTACATTATATAAATAATTTATGCATTTGCAAATATATATATTTTTTATTTGTTTTTTTATGAACATTTAAATTATAATGAAATAATGTTCCTAAAAAAGGAACCTCATTAAGAAACAATTCTTTTTGATCATGAAACGGTTTGACTAGATAGGAGTTTATTTGCAAAAACATATAACAAAATTTGTATTAACTTTCATTAATCATGTGTATTTTTTATTGTGCCAGAGGCTCTGTAAAATTTCATATATTATTTCATTATTTTTATTTTTTGTACATAAAAAAATGTATTATTAACGTTATCTGTGTTCAAAAAACAACAACAATGTTTTTAAAATGATTTTTGACGCTGGTCTGATTTTGGTGTACTTAGTTATTGACTTTTAAAAGTACTTTGCTCATGCTAATTCTCTATGTTTACACTTTGTCATGACAAATTTTCATCTCTTAAAAAAGTATATATTTACACGACAAGGGTTTCACCTAAAAACAAAACTTAACACGTTACGTTAACATGTTTATGTTTTGGGGGCTTAAAAACATGTTTCAAAGTCTAAAATGCGAGTGCCATGCACACAATCTATAAACATGAGTGAGTATTTGACCAAAAAAAACAACAGTGGTAGATTATAGGACTGTCTGTCCACAGGTACACAGTGTTACGCACACCTAGTGTTCTTTACAAAGACACATTGCCAACTACTGGCCTGGAATACTGCATGTAGAATATGCAGTTGTTGTTGTTTTAGTTTTTTGTCATTTTCATTTTAATACACCTAATTGTACATCCTTAATTGTAATACATGATGGATTTAGTCAAGTTAGTACAAGTGAGGCATACTAAAATTATCTAAAAGATTCTTGATAAATGTCAACTTGATATTATTAGAAAATTCCAAAGTGAGACTGAGTGAGACTAACTGCTTAAAAATGGTGCATAAGAAGAATTTCTGTTGTTTGTGTGCAGGAAATACTGGCATGTCTCTAATGACATGTTATCTGAAAAACATCTGACAGCATTTCCTGCATGAAAAATAAAAAAACGTTTTCTGAAGTTCTAAATCAGTTCATTTACGATCAAATTGACAGCATGTTATTTTTAATTACTGCGATAATATTCTAATTTACTTTGGAATATGCAGAATTAAACTATTATGTAAACTGTTTATGCTATGCTTTTATGGAAAAAAAAATTACATTTAAATTCATAAAGTATTATTAGAGAATGACCCACTAGTTATTACCAGTTTGCTCCTTAAAACCCATTTACGTTACACATTTTTAACACATTTTTTTGTTTGTTTGTGTGTATGTGATTCATGCTGGGTAAACACAAAAAAAGACTTTTAGGCTGCCTTCTTCTGACAAATCATAGGTGATGCCCTGATTATCTTAGTGGTTCTAAAGACCATCCTAGCAGATTTTACTGAGGTCTGCTGAATCTGCTGGGAAGAACGGCAGAGTCGCTCCGATTTCAAATCATAAATATACGCTCAATATTTATGAACAGAGATCCTGATGTGTTGGGGAACCTAGACGGCAAATGCGCACATCCCAAAAAAAATGATAAAACACACAGTCATAGTGCAGCAAAAAACACCATGTTCCCACTATCTCCAAGACTCCACCTAAACCTTCTTCTTTCTTCTTCATCCAATTTTCTATCAAAATCATTCCAAACACTATAAATCATAAAAGAGGGTCAGTTGGAGTGACTCTGAGACTATCTGTCCTGCCAGTACTGGTTTCAGGATTTCACACTGTACACGAACGCTGCCACTCAATGAATAGAACCAGTAGACAAGACAAACAGTTTTTCTTTCCAGCTGTGCCACACAAAGCATAGATAGATAGTAGATAAAATAAGGACAGACGGGCTGTCTAAAAAGTAGCTTTATAAAGGCATAACATACAGTATAGCTCTTAAAGTCAACATGAAACGGAAGTTAAGATTGTCCTTTTTTCCCATATCCTGATGTACATCCACTTGAAGGGCAGGTGCATGATTTTGCCTTTGCAATCCGATTGGATCGTTAGAAGATGGGCGTTTTTTAATAAGAGTAAATTTAATAACAATTTGAAACATTGCAATACAAATATGACACAAATATGTACCCGAAAGCAAGTGTGACACCTCTTTGTGTAATTAAATGACCACAGTCTCGTTCTACCCAATCAATATTTATTAAAACAAAACGTGTGTACCACTCACCATTAAAAAAAACAACAGCTCAGTGAAGTAATGATGGAATCTCCCTAGTCAGAGGGCACACAACTTATACTGAATATTGTATCATCTGCCTGATGCTAACATTGTTTTGGAAATTACTCTTGACTCCAGTTGTTTTTAAATATGATAAATAAATATATACAAACAAAACAAAAACACTTTGCCTGTTGTTACTATCATTATAGATCAAGACCTACTAAATTTAATATAAACTGGTAATTGCCAGTTACTCTGGTATTTTTTGGAAGTTGGCACTATGACAACCAGACACTTTTTAGAATTGTGACTCAAGGGGATGTGCAATCATAAAACTAGAAAAATGTTACTGTTTTATGTGAGAAACTCTTAAAATTTCTGAACTCTTAATAATTGTTGTTAAATGGAATATGTTTCATGATTTCAATTAACCGGACGTGCTTTTCAACTACTACAATGTACTTTTAAATAATAAAAATGGAGTCTAGAAAAAAAAACCGTGAAACAAAATATTTTAAAAATGGAAAAAATAATATCAGGAAAAAGTTATCGGATTTCAAAAAGGCATACATATGCACAGATGGTTAGTGTTTTGATTTTTGTTTTTTATAAAATGACATTGTCAACTTTTACATGATCTGCTTGCAAATATTTTTTTAAATCCTTTTATAGTACATCACTGCAGGGTAAACTTTTTTCTTTACCTCCCAATTCATTCATTCATTTTCTTTTCGGCTTAGTCCCTTTATTAATCTGGGGTCGCCACAGCGGAATGAACCGCCAACTTATCCAGCATATGTTTTACGCAGCGGATGCCCTTCCAGCTGCAACCCATCACTGGGAAACATCCATACACACACTCATTCGCACACATACGGACAATTTATCCTACCCAATTCACCTATAGCGCATGTTTTTGGACTTGTGGGGGAAACCAGAGCACCCGGAGGAAACCCACGCGAACACGGGGAGAACATGCAAACTCCACACAGAAACGCCAACTGACCCAGCCGAGGCTCGAACCAGCGACCTTCTTGCTGTGAGGCGAACGTGCTACCCACTGCGCCACCGTGACGCCCCCTCCCAATTAATAAGTTAATTATTAAAGTACCCCTCACCTCCTAACTAATCTAAATAAATAAAACAGTGATATGAACTTCAGCCAGTTATCCACAAATATTTGTGTTGTACCACAGTGAGAGAAATAATCTCTCAGACCAGCTACTGAAGTCCACGACCCAATGTCTCTGCAAACATTTGAACAACAAATATTTAGATATTCAAATCAATATAATTCATAACCATTTTTAATGGTTAACCTTAAACACGTTAACCATTTTTCTAGATTCTTGCCAAAAATCTATTGAAACCTTATTTACTTTGAGCAAAGCCTCACAAAATGTGAACTCGTTGAAAAAGTTATGGAAATACTGAGAACCTACTGAAGAATAATCACTTTGAGACGTGATCTTCCCTAAACAACCAAGTCGTGAGGCAAAGCACGCAACAGTGGACAGTTAAGCTTAATAATTTAACTGACAGAGGGTCTAACAAACAAACTGTGGCAAACATACATATTGACAGAGCAAAAGGCACCCACGTACAGAGAGGTCACAACCTGACTCACATTAACAGACAGATGGCAATGCGAGGCTGGAGAAACTACTCACGTGGCTTCTGGCCCCATACGTGCAAATGGAGCTTCCCAGAAGAGTAGTAGATGAACCCCAAGACCAGCATGGGACACACGACGAACAGTAGTTTGTGTGCAGGCTTCATGTTCCTCAACCATTCACATGGTACCGTGTTTTTACATCACCTAGAAACAGGACAGATTAAAAAGAGAGAGGAGGGTGAATCACATGTTCACATCAAGCAGTCAAGCAGACAGACTCGCATTATTAAAAACTAAAAGCAAGCAGGGCCGGGAGTTGACTCTAAAAAAAAAAAAAATCCACTGTGTTGAGAATCAGGAGTCCATTCCAAAGTTTGGAATGGATTCACTCAAAGGGAAAACTTTACTAAAAGGGAAAAATACAAATTATTAAAGAGTTAGATCACACAAAATTAAAATTAGTTTATGAATTACTCATCCTTCTGTCATTCCAAACCATAAGACCTTTATTCACCTTCAGAACACAAATTAAGATGTTTAAGATGAATTCTGAGACCTCTCTTATAAATCCTAGACAAGTCCAGAAAATTATTTTTAAAATCTTCAAAACAATCCATATGCCTTTAGCGGTTCAACTGGAATATCATGAAGCTACAACAATACTTTTATGTGCACATAAAACAAAAGTTTCTTCTCCTCAGTGTCAGTATACCTGAAACGCACATTATCTGTCCTTGAAATAAAAACATAAATACAGTGAATAAAAAGTATTTCATCCCCAAAAATTTCTAAAATGGACTGATGGTTGATTTCTGTGAGTTGTTCTGTAAAGGAATTTGTCATTCATTTGGTTCTCAGATTTCTTTCTATATTAAAAACACTTCACAAATTTACAAACCCTGTCATTGTTCTTGTCCTCAGCCCAATTGAACCTACAGCTTTAATAGTCTTGTTATGCTAAAAATTGTTATTTAGAAACTTCGGAAATTTACTTCGGAAACTTCGGAAGATTAAGTTGTTATCATTCACATCAACCGATTAAAAACATGAAATTATCAATAAATTCTACAAATAAATACTATTTTACAAATGTCCCCATGTTTCTGTCAGTTCTGTCACATTCGCATTAAATTTTACAAAAAATGTGTGCAATACCCCTTTAAGGCTATGACTCAGAGGAAGTGACATAATTTGATGGAGGAGAAGCTGACAGTGATCAAGGATGCGTTCTATCATTGAATTGTATGATTTTATGCTTGTTTTAGTATGCTTTTTTGAGGAGGACAAGCTTAAAGGTCAGGCCCTGTCACATTTTTTATAAGTGAAAATGTACGTTTCTGGTAGAATTTCCTATAGAGTGCACGTTCATGAGAGTACTGTGCTCCTTGTGAGTCATACTCAGTCAAGCTTCTGATGTTGTTTCAAATAAAGGAAGTTGCGTGCGGTCATCCAGGATATACATCATTGCAGTGCTCGTGGACGCGAGCCCTATATACTGACACAGAGGAGAAGAAACTGCTGAATAAAGTCAGAATTTTTGTAATTTATGTTTGCACTATTCTCTGCAAACATAATACTTCAGTAAGTATTCTGTTAGCTTGATAATATTCCGGTTGTTCCACTGAAGAGTTTTGACCATGTTTTTTGGTACCTTTGTGGAGTCAGGACCGTTGCTGTCTATAGAGGATGATAGAGCTTTCAAATATCATACAAAATATTTTCGTTTGTGTTATGAAGATGAATGAAGGTCTCAGGGTTTGAAGTGACATGAGAATGAGTAATTATTGACAGAATTTTCAGTTTTCTATCTCTTTAATTCCACTCTCATGTGGTAATAATGATTCAGACACTGCTTTAAAGAACTGGTTTTATAGAATAATCATAAATCATAGAATAATTTATAAAATAAGAATAATCATTGTGTAATTTCTGTGTCTAATGATATTCAAACTGAAAAAAAACACAAAAAAAACGCAATATGCCCCCTATGGTACAAATCACAATACTCTTATAGACTGAAAAAAAAAAGATTAATTGGATTTACTACATTTTTTTTAAGGTAAGTGGTTGCAAACAATTTCTTTGGGCTGAATTTAAACAAACAAATTAAGTTGAACATTACTAAATTTAAATTCTTTGTTTAAATTCAGCCCATGTAAATTGTTTGCAACAACTTTGCAAAAATATTTTTTTCAATGTAGCAAACCAAGGTACACCCCTCCCAACAGCAGTCTCAATATGACGCCACATGAGAGAGCAGATGAGAAGCACAGTAACATTAGTAGTCGAGTACTGTTAGTTAGTACGCAAAAGAGATTTCATTCATTCATTCATTTTCCTTCGGCTTAGTCCCTTTATTCATCAGGGGCCGCCACAGTGGAATGAACCACCCACTTATCCAGCATATGTTCTACACAGCGGATGCCCTTCTAGCTGCAACCCAGTACTGGGAAACACCCATACACACGCATTCACACACATACACTATGGCCAATTTAGTTTATTCAATTCACCTATAGCGAGCACCCGGAGGAAATGCATGTGAACACGGGGAGAACATGCAAACTCCACAGAAATGCCAACTGATCCAGCTGGGACTCAAACCAGCGCCCTCCTTGCTGTGAGGCGACAGTGCTAACCACTGAGCCACTGTGTCGCCCCAAAAGAGATTTTTCTATGTATTTTATCCTGTTAATAAATACATGCAGTAGGACTGCTTAAACACAAAGCAAAAAAGAAAAATCACTCATCATCATCTCCTCAGCCATAGTAACTTTAGTGATTCTCCTCAGCCATAACAGTGACCCAGCAAATAAACTCCACTCATCTCTCATTGAGTGCACAAGTTCTTCTTTTCTGCCATCAAATACAGTCTTGTGTGTATATAAATGCCATCTGGGTCAGTATTCCCGTGAACTCAATATGAAAGTGAAAAGTTGCTTTGTGCAAACTGTATAATGGGGAAAAGTGTAACATTCAATATGGCAAATGAAGCTCTGCCTTCTAGTACAGGAGCCTATCATCGATCAATATACACTTGAAAACAAATGTTCTCTGGTTTTGTAACTTGCATGAAGTGAACGTCCGGTCAAAAGCATATCCCATGACAGCAACACGAGCACCCACAAATTTGTAAACAAAGAAGTCGCTGTCATTTTTGGAGGAGATTTGCCATAAAAGACCAAGTTGGGAATTACTTCAGACAACCAGCGCGAGCTAGTTTAGTTTACCCAGATCAGCTGACTGCATTAAACAGAAGCATTATTAAGTTAATAAAGTTAATTAATTCATTTTCTTTTTGGCTTAGTCCCTTTATTAATCTGGGGTCGCCACAGCGGAATGAACCGCCAACTTATCCAGCATATGTTTTATGCAGCGGATGCCCTTCCAGCTACAACCCATCACTGGGAAATTAATAAAGTTCATTCATTCATTTTTCGTTGGCTTAGTCTCTATTTCAGGGGTCGCCGCAGCAAAATGAACCACCAACTATTCCAGCATATGTTTTACACAGCAGATGCCCTTCCAGCCACAACCCAGTACTGGGAAACAACCATACACACTCGTTAATAAAGTTTTTAAGTTTAACTATTGCTATTATTAAAGTCAAAAGAATCTAGTGTTTCATACCATTGCTGATGCTACAGCACAAGCACTGTTACCTCAGCAAACTGAACCGAACCAAACCATGGACCCAAAACCATGAACCGTACAAAACCATGGCATTGGTGTATCGTTACACCCCTATAGTCATTTCTAACAGCTATGGTACATGTATGTTGTTGAAATTTCCAAATAAAGCCCATAGACAATGTGAAAGGGTGTTGGTGTTTGTTACCTTTCATTTGTTTAAGTTAATGGTGTTTGTTTTCACTGATTCATTCTGATCCTGCATGTCAAATAGCAAAGAAACATTAAAAATACTCTCAGACAAGTTTCCTACACTTCAGTTTTGTACCTAATGCACACATTATATAGACATGGACTAATGATGTTTGCTGTTGTAAGAATTGCAACAGTAAGGAATCAATTTTTGGAATCAAGTCCATCAATTCTAGAACAGGAATCGGAATCCTCAAACAGCCCTAAGCAAGCAGTCAGTTTGCCAGACGAGAAATAAAATTGATGCAAACAGGCATATATGGGTCAAAGACAAAAATCAAAACAATAAAAATGGTATTATGACTTTAAATTTTATACATAAATGCAAATGCTTCCTGTTTTTTCTTAATGAGCAAAAACAATAATGACGATCATACTTTTTGTTTAATCATTATGACTTACAGCAGACGTTAAGTGTAATAATAGTTTAAATACCGAAAAAGTCTTGTCAGGTATATTTAAAACAAGAATCGTTTGATGAAAAGACTATTTAAGGATCAACTAGTAGCTAATTAATTGTCAATTATCAAACTCCTAAAACATTCACAAAATCCTTCACTGGGTTTTAACCATCTGTTACTATGTTTACAATATTAGAACATTTAGTATGATCATATAATCTTTTTGGGGGACACGGTGGCTCAGTGGTTAGCACTGTCGCCTAACAGCAAGAAGGTCGCTGGTTTGGGTCAAGGCTGGAAAGGCATCCGCTGTGTAAAACATATGCTGGATAAGTTGGCGGTTCATTCGGCTGTGGCAACCCCTGATGAATAAAGGGACTAAGCCGAAGGAAAATGAATGAATGAATTCAATCTTTTTCACATGTTAAAAAGTACTAGTGAGAATAAGTTTACTGTTTCCATAATAAATATATGTTATGCTGAATGATGGAACATAATTTCACCCATATTTGATTTGATTTTACACGTTATTTGAAACGTTACACTTTACGTGCATTTAACATGCTTTCGGTGTATATAAGATTACTTTTTCTATTTTTAATTTGACCCATGTATTCCTACATTTAAAAGTTTGGGTCAGGACTCCGGAAGATAAGTAACAAATATGTAAAATAAAATAAAGTAAAATATGTTAACTTAGAAACCAGTTATTTTAAGTTGCAATATTTCACAATATTAAGTTTAGTTTTTGCTGAAAACATCTTAAAAAATCATATCAAAATGTTTTTAAAGTTAGTAAATTTATTATAAATGTTTAAAAAAGAAGTGATACACAGCATTCAGTTAAATGTCATTATAGTAGTAGCCTAATGTATTCATTCTAAATGGCAGTTACTATGTAACAAGAGATGTGAATAAAACATTTATGTGCTGACATGGACAGCACAACACACTCATGTCTAAATGAACATTTCCTACTTTCAAATAAGTAAAAAAATAAAAATAAAAATAAACTAGAAAGCAGACCAATTAAACCACCATTAAAAACAGCCACAACAAGGGTAAAACTACTTTGATATCCATCGGCCTATCTATCGGTGTAAATCTGATTACCATGTTATTTATTGCCTCTCTACAAATATTATTACATAACAACAAGATAGCATATAATACATCAAACATGCTCTTACTGCAAATTGAACAACAAAAACAACACTGGGGTTATGAAATTAAAAAGATATGAATTTAAAAAGGATATGAAAAAAATGTAAACAATGAAGAGAACAATCTAGGAGGAAAGATTGAACTTTGGGTAACATGTAAATATTAAACCAAAAGAATAATAATAATATCGCTATATCCCAACTCTCAATTTGATCTGAGCTGCATCGCATATTACAAGCAAAGTATAGTACAACAGACTATAAATGCAACTTTATAGATGCTAAAAAAATTATACTGATACAGCAAATATATAAAATTATTCCATTTACATTTTTCTGAATTCCTCATTTTAAATTACTAAATTATTTGAAAATTAATAACATCTAATCAAGGAATGCAATAAAACTTTAACAATTTAATATTTTATTTAAAAATATATATGAACATTACATTTTAACAAGAATGGCCCTTAACATGTTTTATTTGACAACTGAATAGGCTTGTCATTTTTTACTTTCTAATTGAATTAATGTTTTTACTTAGGTAAGTACAAATAAGTACATTCTACTGTACAATAGCTAGTACATAGTATCAAATATATAAAAGTAAAATGTTTGTGAAGTGGAAAAAAAGGATTTGGTTTATAAGTCCTCATGAGACTGCAGATGCTGAAAAAAACCCCACAAGCATCGCGCGTGTTTGAGTAAGTGCAGTATAAATGAAACCACACAACTCATTCACCGCACACATGCACATTTGTGAATTCATATTTAAACAGCGGTCTTTTCATACTCGTAGTAAGTAACTGAAATTCTGTTATCATTTTTTCATTTTGTTCTAAAACGGACTTAATTGCTTTTTTTCTTTGTAAAGGATATAGGATTAGCTGAATTTACACACTGCTTTTTGTCCCCTATACAATGAAAGTATAATTGTGACCGGCTGACCAGACATCTCTTTGTCTTCTGAAAATATGATAGCTTTGCTCGACGAACAGCTCAGGTATCATTTGTGTTTGTGTACAGTTTCACATATGACACCAGTGGGAGTATTTTCAGTAAATATAAATAACTTTCTACTCACTTATATCATCATATGACTTTTGATGACTTGCAAAATAGTGAGCAGTAAATTCTTACTGCTCATGGTCCCCTCTTATCCGGTGTTGTAAATAGTAGCAAAAACATACTTACAACCACTGCTTCTCACAAATATTGTAAAGCTTTCCTTAGGGGTGTGCCAAATCATACCACCGTCAAAAATGCCTGTATACATTTTCTTTCTCCTCTTTAAAGAAGAACATTCTGGTCCACATTCCAAAACGGTAATGGACCAAATTTGCTTGCCAACTGTCAATAAACTCAACAAGAAGAAGACAACGGCACATCACAATATCAAGATACAGCGTTGTGATGACATATGTCACATTTACAGCATCAGAATAATGGCAAATAAACGCTGTTACTAACGGAATTACTTTTTTCTGTAAGGAGTAATCCACAAAAATTACTATTTCCCATGTTACAATGCTGTTAAGGTTGCTGACAATAAAATGCAGCATTATATAATTAATATATAATTTGCAATTGAGCTCACTGAAATGGGTAGACTCTGTCTATCTAGCGGTCTCCGTCAACCTGCTCTGGTTTGTGCGTGTGTGTGTTCTGGAAGAGGAGGTGGGGCACATAACTGATGATGATTGGCTTGTGTGGGTGTGTTTGTGTGTAGGAGAAGGACAACCACATAACTGATGATTGACTAAATATGCAGGAGACTCTTTCAAAGAGGTGGACGGAACCACTGCATTAAAGCAATTTATCAATAGTAAAGCAATTTAATTAAATCAGTAATAGCAAAACAAGTCAATCATGTCAGTATATTTTGACTAAATATATGAATTTGAATATGAATTTGGATTGCAATAATGCATTAGTAAATGTTGAACTATGATTAATAAATGTTGATTATTAGTTTCTTTCTTTACATCAGATAAGCTTAATTGAGAATGTAAAACTACTATTTTACATTTTTAACATGCACATATTTTATTCTCTTTATCAAATTCATTTGACAAATATTTTAGAACTTTCTGCTTCAAAATGTTTTTAAAATTTTAAATCCAAGTGGCCAGCACGCTCCAACAGCCCATCCTGTTAATAATTACTAGAGCAGACAGTGTTTAAATGCATTCGATCACCGTTGGGTCCACAGTACAGCAAATCTGATAGAATACTTTTTCGACCACCTCTGGCAGACCACTCAGCCCCACAGTTGGCAAAAACAAAAGCGAAAGAAAAAGCATCTCAGCAGGTGAAAGGATATCGTGCCTAGCCCACAGAACCCTCTGTAAGTCTGAGTGAAACAACTCCTTCTCCAAGAGAAGCATGTCAGCCTTCAATGACAATATAGTACCTAAAAAGGGAACTACTTCAATAGTATTGGTGGTTTGGTTAAGTGGTTGGGTTGCAAAATGCCAGATTTGGGCTATGTTTACATGACAACAATGTAGCCAAAAACGGAAACCCTTGTGTTTAAAAAAAGTTTAATGTTTACGCAACAATTTTTCTTTTTTAATTAGCAGCCTTTACACACCTGCAAAAATGGCCAAATCCGTTGTTTTACACTTGTCAGGACAGTATTTGACACTATCACCTTGTAAGTAAACAGTACCTATAAGGAAATGACAGCGTGCTGTTGTCGGCAGCTCAGCATTTATGTGTAAGTAGAATGTGCAGTCTGTAAGATGCGTCTTTGCATTTGGTTGTAAAGTAAAATCACTAAAGTAAAAACACTTTGCTAATGAAGCAATTATGTTGCATTTACACTGTTTTGATCACCAGGTGTCCCTAGCACACGCAATTTCAAACTTTTCAAAACAATGAGTGATTTTGCAAAGTAATTCAAACCTTCAGGAAGCCATTGTAATTAATTATGTGAGTGAAATATCAAATTAAACAACGATTTTAATTCAGCATTCATTTAATTCATTTGTTTTAATGAATATTTATGCATATTAAATTTAGCTTCACCAATTTTTTTGCAGGTCTTGTTTATTGTTATTAGGCTATTATATCGTCCGATCATCCTGCTGCAATCAGCAATAAAATGTTTTTCAATTTTATGTATAAAAATTCATCATCCTCAATTTCATAATCGTAAATATTCTTGATCATTTTGTCAACATGAGAATGCATGAACTATAAACTGACTCACTGCAGCCAATCTAGTGAATGGAAACAAATGATGTTTCATTGTATCCAAGGTGGGGAGGAGCACTTTGTACTTTTATAATTTTATAATAAGATAATTTTCCTAGCACAAGGCTAAATTGCATTTAGTAATTAACCTAATTAAACAGGGGTTAATGCACACTACCGGTCAAAAGTTTTAGAACAGTATATGATTTTTAAATGTTTTTTTAAGTATCTTCTGCTCAACAAGCCTGCATCTGTTTGATCCAAAGTACTTTTTTACTATTTAAAATAACTGTTTTCTATTTGAATATATTTTAAAATGTAATTTATTCCTGTGATTTCAAAGCTGAATGTTCAACATAATTACTCAGCTCACATGATCCTTCGAAAACTTGCTGTTCAGGAAATGTCAAACATGTCAAATACACATAACTATATATCTAATTATAAGCAGGTGTGAAAAAATATGCAATAACCAAAAAAATTTGTTGTCATGTGAACAAAACATTACACATACAAAGATCACATTCACCTGTATGATACCTGCAAGACCACAAAGAAAGCATGCAAATAAATATATTTCAGAAAATGAGACAGTTGTTCCCCAAGATGTCCCAGCAGAGTAATGTCAAATAATCACATTTAGCCATGAACACATTTAACTAAAATCTGACAACAAGACAGTGTCACTGAGCATTTTAAACTCATTTATTTATCAACTTAGATTCAGTCGAACATTAATGACAATTTTTAGCAGAAACTGTAATCCTTAATGATTCACAAAATTCAATTGAGCCGCAACCAGCACTTTGAGAGTCATAATTAAAAAAAAATTAAAAACTAAACTAAATTATTACCTGTGGTTACTGACTACAGAACTCTTATGAAGCATAACAACCAGCCTGTGCAAGAAATTGAACATTACTTACAGAATAACTTTAAACCTCAAGACTGGCAAATGGTAGGCTACTGACTCATTCACTGACTCACTCATTCATCAGTGCATTCATGACAGCATGAACTGTGAGCTTCCTGTCACATAGCCTAATGAAGCACATTTTGGCTCAAATTCTCATATATGCCGACTGTTCCTTTACAGTGAGTAAACACAACAGGACACTTGTGTTTCAGACTGCCAAGGTTATGAACTAAAAGCAATGATGTAGTCTTCAGTTTCTTGTACAGACCAATAATTGTGCTTCGTACAATGCCATGTGAATTCATTTAGTTTTGACTGTATGTTTTTTTGTTTGTTTGTTTTTCGACTCACAAGATGCCGATAAACATTGAGCATTGTATGATTCACCAGGATCACTTTGGCTAAAAATATGTTTTTATTGTTCAACAGAAAAAAAGAAGCCATCAATATCCGAGAGAAAGTATACTTTGGGGGTAAACTATCCCTTTAACATGGTAAAACAAATTCATTTACAAGTATTCACTTGGTCTGATACCTAGCCAAAACTGTGACATCTAAACTCTTTCAAATGTTACCTAATTGCCGGTTCCTTTCACTTGTAGCCAGTGTACATCTGTAAATCAGCCTATTAGTTTAATGTAACGTGGCGGTTTTAAAATTGACCGACTGGAATGCTCCACATCCATATGGCGGTCGTCCGCTGCATCTATCTATTCCGTTCTTCAAAGCACAACTGACTTACACCAAAAGCAACAGACGAGAACAGTGTTTTAACGTATTATCTGTCTATTAGTATGCACACAAGGCTGTGGTTAAGGTGATGTCCCGATAACTTCATGTTTGCATTTCTCAGACTGAGAGCACAGGCAGGCTAACGGTTTACCCTCCCCTTTACTTCACACAGAAACCAGCAGACTGCTCGCAACATAAACACAGCATAGCCTAGCCGATATATTTCGACAAGCCACCCCACATAAACGCGAGTCTCGAAAGCGAACAGGGTTTTTAAAAATCGGACAGAAATATGTCTGATGGAAAATATGAGGGATTTTATGCGCTCAGGGGCCTAAAGCAAAGCGCTCATTCAGCTAGCCAGCCACACACAAACACAGTCCAGACGAGCTAAAACTCATTCACAAGCATACAGCGTTTGATACTCCTTTAAGAACATTCATAAATTCGAACATGCAATGTTTACGTACGTCACCGAGTTCGTTCGTCGCGAAGATTGAACAGTAGCTCCAAAATAACGTAAAACAACCGTCCGGTATAACGCATAAAAGATAAATCCCTTTTTCCACCGGTTTACTTTTACATTACCTGTCCACATCGGTCGCCAAAACCCTCGGGTTAAAATGTTATCGACCACATTTTTCTTGCCCTCCGCCGTTATCGTCCATCCCTTTTTTGATACAAATTACGAGGATACTTTGTTACCTCCTCAAAGCAGCGAGAGTGAAGCTGCGTGTTGGTTTATTTGGGAATCACCCTCCCCTCCTCGAACTCCCTTTCTCTCTCCCTCTACTTGCCGTTTTTAGTGGGAGGTGTACAATAATTGTCCTTAAGCACATTTGTGTCTCAAATTCTAGTAAGCAAACTACCTAGAGGACATTTTAAACACATTTTTTGGAACATCCTACGCGCTGATTGTGTCTACACATTCCAAAAATTCGGACTAGCTTCAAGGTCTCAGCGAATCCGTTTAACGAACCGACTGAATAAGTTTACAAACCCGGTCCGAATCTTTCAAAGCTTTCGATTCTTTCAACTCTTTTTGAAAATCCGAACCAAGTAAGAATAGAGGCGGCTGATTTTATGTGAACTAAGGATTTTATTTTAGGCTACAGTGCAAAACAATACTTTTGACCATTGGAGAAATGCTAATAAATATACATTTTTTAAATAATTACCTAATCAATAAATGTACTGACATGAATTCTCAGTAACATATTACGATTAATTGGCTAGTGTAGCAAAACCTATGCTTATTTGTGGTATGGTGTAACTACGCCATGTTTTTGTTTAGAGATTCCAATAGAGATAAAGGTCTTTCTTTCTTTTTTTGTCTGCATTAATATTGCAACAAAATATTTAAATAATAGGCTAACTGTGTATTAATGCCGCATAACCAGGATGAATATATGCTATATTAAAAATAACATTCACAAATAGACATATCCTATAACTTTTAAGTTATTCAAATATTTGAAAGGCAGTGCATAATAGCGTTTCTATTGTATAATAATAACTACTGAATCATTGGATTCGCAGAAAAGATTCGAACTTTACCAAACTGAAATAGTCCTACCTCATTTTTGTTGTGCCTTCAGCAAATATTTGGTGCAGAGTTTGTCACATGAGTGCTTTGAATATATATACTGTTATCTGGCAGTTTCATGCCAATGAATGCATCTTTTCATCGGCGGTTCGTCTTTCTGTTCCCCACGTGACAGTCTCTCCTCGTCAGCTATTGCATTATATCTTTGCAATTGTGTGCTCATGATGAGCTCGGTTTGTCTTTTATATATGCAATTGGGCAGCGTTTTAGTTCCACCTTTGTTTAAAGCAGCTCTACAGATATTTTAGACCTTTTTTTTTTTTTTTTTTTTTACCGGAAACACCACCTATTGTTTTACTTAGCCTTAAATGTATTTTGACTATAATTTATTTGCACTGTGGTGTAGATTTGGTCATGTTATTTGTATTATTTCTATATTTATTTTGAAAATATGAAACAATAAATCCATATTTATATTAATGAGACATTTTAGGTATGTCATTTTACATTTTAGATAAATAATTTTAATCATGAGACTAAATAATAGATGTGTGTTAGAATCACAGCACCCCTGGTTATTTATTATATTTTTTTAAACTATGCTATGACACGTTTAAAAGTTTAAGGGATCATTCACCCCAAAATAAATTTTAAAAAGTAATTTATTCAAAACTTTTAAAATAATACTTTTTGAAAAAATTTTAGAAACCAATAGACTTCTATAGTATTCCTTTTTCCTACTATGGGTGTCAGTGGCTATTGGTCTCTAGCATTTTTCAGAATGTCTGTGTGTGTTCAGTGTAAGAAAGAAACTTAGAAACAGGTTTGGAACTACTTGAGTATGAGTAAATGATGAGTAAATCATAATTTTGTGGATAACATACCTTTAAAAACAGCTGTTTCTTTTCAAGACAACAGATGTTATCAGTGTTTTATATTAATATGGTTATAATTTATTATCCCTTTAGGAAAATTTTATTGCAGTAAGTTTCGGTGTAATGAGTTTAATGTTTGACAGAGAGACAGGGGCAAAACAAATTCATCACCTAGAGTATAATACATGTTGAGATAACCAAGATAACAGAACAAAACCGTTAGCACTTTTAAATCCATTCAACCATTGACTATTGTGAATGAGTGAATGAACGAATAAATGTTTTTTGCCCCTTTTTTGCGAAGTATGTATTACAAAATCTGGGGTCAAAGATAACTCTGGACTAGACTACACCAATAAGGAGTTAGTAAAAGAAAAAAAAAAAAAGGGTGGGCCTGGAATTGGCATCTACAACCGGTATTGCCACTGATGGAGAAAAATACTACGGACGACAATGTTCAAACTATCTTCTTCTGTGTTTAGCAACAAGAGGGACAGAATTTTCCATTTTAGGGGGAACAATCCTTTTATCCAAACAAATAAATCTAATAAACAAGATGAAAATAACAAATTAAGTCTTCTGAAGCCATTTTACACCTTTATGTGAGAAACAGCTTTTCTATATTATTCAGGTTTGTGTACAAATTTTGCAATTACAGCATGCAGCAGGAATATTTTCAGTATCTATTGTGCACTCTCACTCTCTGTCACTGGGGCGGTACGTTTGTACTTATAATGTCCTTTAATGTTGGTTAGTGGCAGGGTTGGAAATTAACAGGGACTAAAGCTAATTTAGCTTTATTACCAGTGTCACAATTTCAGTGTCATATCAAAAGAATGGAAAGAATGATATTTTAGGGTAGATCTGCTGATGTTGCATTACAATTGAGCATTACAGTATATTAAATTGTTTTTGTTAAGAATGCAGTGTTATCAAAAGTGTCTAATCAAATACGTTTTATTCGTCACTGTGGGAATAGCCTTAGTTGTGGAAAAAGCCTTAGTTCAAAGTTATGTGAAAGTGCATAAAGTGCACAACTCACATTAACCCACAGTTTTTTCTAAATGGTAAATGGTATTATTTTGTTATTTCTAGTCAGAATGTGACTTATTTTTTTCATCTAGTTTTTAAAGATGATCATATCCATGTCGTAGGTATGAGTAAAATTTAACAGTTATTGTGATAGTTCACTTGTATTGAAGCAGGGTTGTATGAGGTATTTGTTTAATCAGTGTGTTACCCATAGAAGACTGAATCAGTGAATCAGTAGTTTGTGTGGGATTGGGGAAAATCATTCCTCCAGTGAGGAACAGTGAAGGAAAAGGTTCTGGAAAGTGATTTAGAGCCTCTTGTAAGGGTATCATGAGACGGTGCTCACTTACTGCCTGAGGGCTCTTGGAGGGGGTGTAGACTTGAGGAACCAAGTGGCAGTAAGAAGATTCTGAATCATTTGAATAGGTTTAAGGGTGCATGTTGGGAGTCCAGTCAGAAGAGCATTACAATAGTTCAGCCTAGAAAAGCTCTTGGACCAGAAGTTGTGCAGCATGCTCTGTCAAGAAATGTCTGAACTTTCTCATGTTTAATTGTGCAAATCTGCATGACCATGCTGTGTTTGCAATGCAATCTCTGTTTTTTCCAAATTAAGATGTAAGTTAGGATTTTTCATCTATGCAGAGATGTCCTCTTGGCAGTGAGAGTGTTGTAGGCATATGATGTGATAAGAGAATAGGCATGGTGTGATAAGAGAACCATGTGATCTGAGGATGGGTCCCAGCAATGTGGTGTAAATTGAGAACAGAGGGGATCCAAGAATTGATATCTGAGGTACCCCTGTGACCAGCTGAGGTGTTTTGGAGACCTCTCTCACTTCCAGTCAGCCCTGAAAGACTCCAACCAGTAGAATGGGGTTCCAGTGATGCCCATTGAGGAGAGAGTGGATAGGAGAATCTAATGACTGATCGTATTGACACCAGCAGACAGATCCCATAGAAGCAGTATGTATGATCTGGAACCATTTTTAGAATCAGTCTTCAGTGACTGAGAGTAGTGCAGAATCAGTGGAAAGGCCACTTTTGGAGCCTGACTGGTTTTGTTGGTTTGTGTTGCCACCACTACTGATAGTTGAACAATGCACCAGCAATGTTACTTAGGGGATGCAGATCATTGGAAGAAGAAGAGGAAACAATGTGGAGCAAGTCTGGTTGGTCACACACGACAACAGAACTGAAGAAGAGGGACCATACAGAGAAGAAGGAGAGAATCATTGGGACCATACAAGAAAAGGGAAAGGATGCTATCAGAAATGTCAAATATCGAATGACACAAATTGAAAGCCAGTGCTTGAAGTTAGTCTGTTTGCTGTATGTCTTTCTTTTGTTCACACTTTATTTTTTAGGTGCAATTCAAGGTTTTAACAAACAATTAACTATGACTTTTGTCTCAATAAAATCATAATTTGCTTTTTATTAATAGTTAATAGTTAGGTTTAGGGATGTTGAGTAAGATTATACAGAATATGTACTTTATAAGTACAAAAAAATAGCCAATATCTTAATAATAGTCAGGTAATAATAAGCCACCAGAAAATAGTGAGAATTGTTCCTTCAAATAAAGTATTACCCTGTCAGGACTCTGCAACTTTGGTCTTGTTTATTCTTGTTTTGGTGCAGAGTCCAGACACTGCTCTTGTCCAGTCTAGGAGGTCGTGCGCTCAACTCTTGTGTCTTTGTATTCTCTCTTGTCTTTGTAGTGGGCACAAGATCTCGGTTTTTGGTGTTGTGTGTAGCACACGGCTTGTGTTTAAATGCTTTCATGTTATGTTTTGTGTAAACGTGGTTCATGAGTGCTCTCATTGACCATGTGTTCTCCTCCTGTGTGAACACATGGCTTTGTTTCTATTTGTGCCATGTGCTTTCCCATCTATTGTCTAGCCACACTCAACTTCTTATTCCATTTGTCTTAATTAATTTCACCTGTTTTTCTTTTTGATTTGCTTCCTTTATAGTTTCCTCATGTTTGCTGTCCTGTGCCAGTTCATCATCAATGTCCCCATGTGTGGTTTGTTCTTAATCTCTGTCCTGTCGTGCCTTGCCCCCCTCATATTTATTGTCTTTTGTTTTATTCTATTTTTAAATAAAGACCAATCTTGCACTGCACTTTCTTGTACAGTACTTTCCTTCACCTGAAAAATAGTTTCTGGCTGAATATTGCACAGCAAAGAAACCTGTGGTAAAGGCTTTGAACTTTATTCAATCTCCATGCACATGGAGTAGCTCCTGCTGGTGGTCTTCCAGTTACAAGAAAAACTTTCAAAACCTTTCTGTCACTTATCAGAGTAATTCAGAACGGTGTCAAAAAAGCGCTTTGTGGGACGATGATTACAAGATTACAAGATTATCCTTCTGCAAAAGTTGAAAAACACCTGGACTGAAGTGGACTTAGTGAACATGCTAAAAACTCTTGGTCATTCTAAAATACCTAAACCAAAATTTGTCATCAAAATGGTTTGGTATTATTACCTCTCAGAACTTTATTGAGTAGCTGTGCTTCCAAAGAGTCTCACATCTTCAAAAGCCACCATGTGTTCATTGTTTTTCCTTTTTATTTTCAGAAATAATTCAAAGTAATTTATATATATATATATATAGAAAAAAGGGCCCGGGGCGACGCGGTGGCGCAGTGGGTAGCACGTTCGCCTCACAGCAAGAAGGTCGCTGGTTCGAGCCTCGGCTGGGTCAGTTGGCATTTCTGTGTGGAGTTTGCATGTTCTCCCCGTGTTCGCGTGGGTTTCCTCCGGGTGCTCCGGTTTCCCCCC
>CAIGQV010018257.1:2786664-2818166 GCA_903798115.1 Danio jaintianensis | reverse complement strand
TAGATCGCTGTGGGTATTTGTGGGTAGCTCTCTGTGCATTTGTAGATCGCTGTGGGTATTTGGATTTTGAAACATTTCTAACGTCAAGACGAACACTAATCCACAAATAGATGGACTCCACCCACCTTCTACTTAAACCAATCAGATACCGGCAACGTGGTGCTGACCAATCGTTGCTCGTTCTCGCTCCAACCAATCACGCTTTGCCTTACAATCAGGGCGGGACCAGCCGTAACTAACCAGTCTCTTCAAAGTGGACGGCCAGGACAGTTCAAGACAGGTCAGTGGTGCTCATCACAGCATTGTTGTAATAATATGGAGCTGTCCTGGTCGTCCTTTTTTGAAGAGACTGGTTAATGGACTGTACGATCGCTTCTGCGTTTGCGTTCAGCTCGCATGGTTACTTCTAGTGCAGTAAAGCGATCACTGTATGCGGATGGTGCAGGAGAGGACGATAGATTACACTCGCTGTTTATAAGTGTTTCCTCGGATTACCGTGAAGGACATTAATCGATATTATCATGAACTTTAATAAATTATTTATAGCTTAAATCTGATCAAATAGAAATATAGCCATCTGTCTAAAACTAAACATTCTAATGCCATTTATTAGGCAAATAACAAACTGAAACAAATGTGTTAAGCACAAGTATTTAAATGTAAAACCTAATACATTTTTAAAGCGGTTTAATTTCTTTCTGATTTACACTAATACATGTATTACATCTGATTTAGGTTCACAACTTGCATCCTACAACATGATACGTGTGTCCAGAGTAAGAGCAACTAGGTGAGGGAGACAGCGTCCATCATTTGGCAGAGGGTCCACATTGAGCATCTCATCCGCAGGGTGAAGCAACACAAGCTGGACAGTCATTATCACTCTCATTTTACTCTGACAGTCATCACTCTCACTCTCAGATTTACACAATGGCTTGCCTTCTGCCCATTATTAAAGCTTGAGCAAAAGATTAAAGAGGAGATAACATTTAATGCGTAATGATGAACTTGAATTTATTCTTGTAAAAAACATATATAAACATGTATACTGTACATTGCATGCACTACAGGGATATAAAGTTGTTAATATAATAAACATTCATTTTCAATGCATTAATATAAACATTTAAACATAAATAACAGAACAATTTGAGTGAACATTTGTTCTGCACTAATGTAAATATAAATAACTTAAGATACTTGCACTGCAAATCAAATCACTTTTATTGTCACATCATCAGCAGCAAGTGTGCTATGATGAGTGAAAGGCTTAGGTGCTGGCTCCAGACACTAATGTAAATTAGTTGCACTTTAATTAATTTAGTTAATGTAATTAATTGCACTAATGTAAATATGCAGGTTTTTTTGTGCATAGAGAATTATTAGGGTGTCCACCTTCATCAAATGTTGTACCACCTCTGCCTTTTGACAAAAACCGGGCAATCAACTACTGTCAGACCCCCAGTGATGCTCAAGCACTTTTTGTATTTAATTACATTTAATGTTAGTCTTTTTATATAAGATTACAAGAATAATGCAAAATGCGTTTGGTTCAAGTAGCAAAAATTTAATGAATGGGATACCCCTTCAACTCATTTTCAACAAGGAAAACCCTGAAGTTTGTAAATATAAGTAACTAGACATTTGCACTGCAGTAGTTAAAAAGGTAAATAACTTTAGGCATTTGGACTGCTGTTATGTAAATATAAGTAATTTGACACAATTTGAAGAAGTAAAAAAAAAAAAGAGAAAGAAATGGTCAGCTTCCTCTCAGATGGTCCGAAACATTTTGATGTCTTTGTAGATGAGCTGGATCATCATGTCATCCTGAGCATAAATAACCTCCTACTCAAACTATGCCGCTTCTCGGAGTTCCTCATGGACCTGAAACACATCACTCTGATCTCTCCTGTCACTCCACCCTTACAAGAAACTGAGAAATAACCTATAGTTAGTAATGTTCATAGTTATGGATATTAAGGACACAATGTACACAAACATGTAAATAGACAGAAGGATGTAAGGATAGATAGAAATGATGCAGGTAATTAAAATATAACAAAAACTGGTATGAACTGTGAGAAACGGCTAGCGTTTTATTGCTATTCGTATATATAGCATGATAATACTCACCCTCAAAATGATCGATGTAACTCCAAATGTAGAATCTGAACCTCTTCTCTTCTTTGCTGTTTACTGTGACAGCTCTGTTTAATGATTTGATTAATGTCCTTCACGGTAATCCGAGGAAATGCTTATAAACAGCGAGTGTAATCTACCGTCCTCTCCTGCACTGTCCGCATAACGTACAGTGATCGCTGTGCTGCACTAGTAACCATGCGAGCTGAACGCAAACGCAGAAGCGATCGTACAGTCCATTAACCAGTCTCTTCAACAAGGACAGCCAGGACAGCTCCATATTATTACAACAACGCTGTGATGAGCACCACTAACCTGTCTTGAACTGTCCTGGCCGTCCACTTTGAAGAGACAGGTTAAATTTACGGCTGGTCCCGCTCTGATTGTAAGGCAAAGCGAGATTGGTTGGAGCGAGAACGAGCAACGATTGGTCAGCACCACGTTGCTGGTATCTGATTGGTTTAAGTAGAAGGTGGGTGGAGTCTATCTATTTGTGGATTAGTGTTCGTCTTGACGTTAGAAATGTTTCAAAATCCACAAATGCACAAAGCGATCCATAAATGCACAGAGAGCTACCCACAAATACCCACAGCGATCTACAAATGCACAGAGAGCTACCCACAAATGCACACTAATCTACAAATGCACAGGACGCAATTCACATATAAATGTCAGGCAAAATTGTGTTTGTAGAATAAAAAATATATATTTGTGAGTATGTTTTTGATTTGCAAGTCTAATTTTACTGTTTGTGAATATAATTTATATTTGTGGAACTCTAAGATTTATTTGTGGATCTCATTATATTTATTTGTGAATATACTTGGTATTTGTCAATCACATTTCACATTTCTTTGTGGATCGTATTATATTTGTTTGGAATTATGAAACAATTCTCTCTCCACAGATCTGCTTCTTTCTTGTCTGGCACCATAGATATATACACTAGATATCGCATACGGACCCTGAGCAGGCGTCAATAGCGCTGACACATTTGTACAGTGCTCCCAGGACAAAGGGCATTCAACCGCACTAGTCAAGACAGTGTGCTAATGTGAAGATGCTGGACGTTTGCGCGGCGTACGGGTGTAGTAACGAGAAAACAAAGCAGCACAAAGGCAGAACATTTCATAGGTAAGATTTCGTTTTTTACGTTTTTTGTATGTTACAAACTTTTGTGCTCAACAAGTAACATTATTGATGATAATACAATCACTTACTTCATTCACCATAAGGCAAAGTAGCATCATCCTGCACTGAATTCTAGGCTTATGCTAGTTTTGTTGAATAAAATCAGCAAACAATGAAAAAGAAATATGACAACAAGACGCTGCGGTGCTAGAAACTTGTATTATTGTCGGCTGAGAGAACGAGTCGTTCATAACGGGGATTCATTAACAAACGAATCACTGCCTCCGTTAGAATGAGAAGTGAAAGCAGGAGAGGGGGTGTGTTTCAGGACACGGATTAGATCAAATTTGACAGGGAGGGAGGATAATACATTTTCATGCACACAAACACACACTCTTTATCGGCAATGCCCGTGCGGTCACTTATCCATCGATGTAGAAAAGTGATGTAAAATTATAATTTTCGTAATTAAAAAAAATATTTGCTTACTGACCACCGGGGAAAACTCCCGATCATAGATATATGTATATATGTGTATATCTCTGGCTCTGGATGGCCACAGTCCTCCACTGCACCTTGGTCCCGCATTCATTTCAAAGGAGCGCTACCCTGTACTAAAATGGCGGCTCTATTGACGCATTCCTTCCAATAGACAACAACAGGGTAGGCGACATCTAATGTAAATATCTATGGTCTGTCACTGAGCTGTTTGTCTACGTGAAGGCTATGGCTGTGACACGCACGTGGGAACGGTGGGCGGGGAGAACCAGCTCGTTAGCATTAAAGGCACAAGCAACAAAAACAGCTACAGTGTTAAAACAGCTCAAATTTCCCAGATTTAAAAAGGTATAATAAAAAATCTGATGGGTATTTTGAGCTGAAACTTTACAGACACATTCTGGAGACACAAAAGATTTATATTAAATCTTGAAAAATGGTTAAAATTGGTGCCCTTTA
This sequence comes from Danio jaintianensis, assembly GCA_903798115.1. NCBI lineage: Eukaryota > Metazoa > Chordata > Actinopteri > Cypriniformes > Danionidae > Danio > Danio jaintianensis. The sequence continues at coordinate 2,813,939 of CAIGQV010018257.1, read as the reverse complement.
AGGAGAAGAAACATGTGAGACGACGAGCTATGACTGTGAAAGCATAACAGTAACCCATGTGTCAGCTGTCGGTGAATCACTGCTGCGATGTCAAGTCGGTGTAGATAGCCAGGATGAGTGCATGCACACGGCATTCCTAAATAGACCATAGGATCAGTCACAGAATACATTGTGCAAATATGCCTTAAATGTGACCAGTGGACGTTCATGTTACTCATGACATTTATCATGAAGATTAATTGCAAACACTTACCCATTTATATTTGAATATTTCTATTTTATTGTTAGCATTGTTTTATTGATACTGTTCAATACTATTATATTATTGTTTCTATTTTATCTATTTAATCATCATCTGTCTATTCTTTAATCATTTTCACTTTTATTTCACTTTTTAATTGTTTTATTTAATTTAATTTAACAAACAATCTCTTGTTTGTACTTTAAAATAAAACCAACTTAAACTTGAATTTCCTCTGTTCATAAACTGTACAGATTTGTGCCCTCAGTTTAGTATCTTTTATGTAAATGTATGCAAAACAATTGCTTTATAACAGATCCCAACTTCAAAAACAATATTTGTTTAAAAGTACACTTTATAAAAATTATTTATAATAAAAGAGTACTTATGTACTGTAAATAATATACTTTCAAATAATATAGAATATTGTTACAGAAGTGTAAATTGAATGCAGTATTTCTAGGAACTTAATTGCAAGTTTTTGTGCAGTTAAACAAAATGTATTTTAGTGCAAATGACCTTAATCTTCTTCTTCTTATTATTATTATTATTATTATTGTTAATAATTTATTCATTCATTTTCTTTTCGGCTTAGTCCCTCCATTAATCAGGGGTTGCCACAGCGGAATGAACTGCCAACTTATCCAGCATATGTTTTATGCAGCGGATGCCCTTCCAGCTGCAACCCATCACTGGGAAACACCCATACACTCTCATTCACACATACACTACGGACAATTTAGCTTACTTAATTCACCTGTACCGCATGTCTTTGGACTTGTGGGGGAAACCGGAGCACCCGTAGGAAACCCACGCAAACACGGGGAGAACATGCAAACTCCACACAGAAATGCCAACTGACCCAGCCAAGGCTCGAACCAGCGACCTTGCTGTGAGGCAACATCGCTACCCACTGCGCCACCGCACCGCCCATTATTAATTTATATATCATTACTATAATTAATATAATGTTATAAGTGCTGACTTCAGTCCATTCAGCCACATTTAAAAAAAAATAATAATGTGAACAGTCTATCTGGAATTTAGCACTAGAATTGCAGTTTAAACAGTCCAAAAGAGCACATAAGAGTGTTCACAGCTTTCCACAGCAAAGTAGAGTCAAAGTAAATTTGTGAGACATTTCCTCAGGTATTTTAAAAGTTTCCTCTAATGATCACTTGTAATGAGCACTGTATGAGCTTGAAGGGGTAAATGTGGAGCTGGAGTGGTCTTATAGGGGCTTTTGCATCGGAGGAATATTTATCTATTGGTGGAAGTACCTGCTTTTTGGCATGTACAAACAAAAGGAACTCGAAATGCTCTAGGAATACTATTTGGCAGAACTATATTGGCCCCTACTTCAGAGAAATGTATAGCCCCATACAATAGGAACCACTATGACAGGTGTACACTGAATGCCAATACATTCCATAAGAAACACTGACACAGTATGGTGGTGATTAATATTATGTTTTTTAATTAACTTATATTAACCTCAGATTTGTGTTCTATTTAGATGAATTAAGATTAATAAACATTAAACCCCAAAATCCCCCCAAAATGATCCTAGTTGTTTCTGAGCCGAATATTTCTAGAACAAAATACTGGATGTCAGATGGCACAGTGGCAGCACAAATATGCAAATAGGGAGTTTAAATGTTGTTAAGCGATGTAAAGTGTGAAATGTCTGAAACCCAGGTCTGAGCAGTGTGAAACGTGATTACAGATAACCCAGCTACACATGAATGATTATTCATTCATTCATTTTCTTTTCGGCTTAGTCCCTTTATTTATCTGGGGTCGCCACAGCGGAATGAACCGCCAACTTATCCAGCATATGTTTTACGCAGCGGATGCCCTTCCATCTGCAACCCATCACTGGGAAACACACTCATTCACTACGGACAATTTTAGCCTACCCAATTCACCTATACCACATGTTTTTGGACTGTGGGGGAAACCGGAGCACCCGGAGGAAACCCACGCGATCACGGGGAGAACATGCAAACTCCACACAGAAACGCCAACTGACCCAGCCGAGGCTCGAACCAGCAACCTTCTTGCTGTGAGGCGAACGTGCTACCCACTGCGCCACCGTGACGCCCATGAATGATTATTATAAATAAAATAAATAATAAATAATTTGCTAAATAAACTATAGTTTAAAGAGGTGGTCCACTACGATATCATATTTTAAACTTTAGTTCATATGTAATGTAGCTGTGTGAACATAAACAACATCTTTGAATCTTTTACGCTCAAAGTTCAATGCAAAGGGACACATTGGGTTTTACAGAGTTAGCTTAGCAAAGCCTACAGTGAACGTAGTTTGGGGACTAAAAAATTCATCTGGGTTAATGAAGTCATAAACCCTTCAGGTTATGCGCATTATGCTGTAATGTTATAGCAGATAAAGCTAAAATGCTGTCTAAACGCTGCTATTTTCATAGAGCTTGTTCTGTTTCTTTTTTTGGGCTTCCAAAGGACATGACACAAAGAGAGAAGTGCTTGCAATTTAATGTTAATTATGTTCCAGAGAATTATAAAAAAAAAAAGAGATATAGCTAGCATTTGACAAAGGACAGCTTCCGGAATCTCTCCCAGTTCAGTGCTGGATTCGGCTAAAAACTCCTCAAAGAAAGAGCAGCTCCAACCATAATAGAAGAAGCTGTGGATTGTGAGCCACAACCTGAAAGTATTTTTATTTGTTAAAATTGATCTATTACGTTGCATAGTTTCTAACGTTAACGGTATGTTGTAGCAAGGATGTAAAGAAGGATGTAAACAACGATAAAGGCTGTTTGGCACCGCTAACCATTCATATTTATCCGTCAAACCCTTGTAAACACCCACAATCTTCACCAGCACTGCATTGTCTCTCTATGCGGCCGCTTTCCCTGCGTTCTACATCTCAAATAACGAACGCGCAAAAGATATGTGAACATTTCATATTACTTACACATGCTTATAGCCCATATATGTATAAAAGACACTTGTCAGATTTTATTTTAGAGAGCAGGCATGAGGTTCAGCTGTGTCCTCTTCATTTTCTGACTGATTCAGGCTCAAACTGATACGGCTAACAGTTACACTGACTGACAGTATTTACACAACAGAGGCACAGCGCATGCTAGTAGAGGCGTGACGCTTCCTGGTGACATGGAGTCTATCCGCGAATCACAGCACATTATGTTAGCTAACCAGTCAGAGTCTCTTGAGGGCGGGCCTTCGGAGGAACTAGGAAAAATGATAGTTGTTTTCGTGTTAGCTGAGTAGCAGTATATAATTAAAGTAAGATATATGCAAAAAAAATTTTTTTTTTTTTTTTTTTTTTAACAAATGAAGCATGAGCACACATTGCTTTGCACCCCATAAACACAACCAAGCCTTTAAAATACACTCTGGACCACCCCTTTAAATAACCTTGGTAAATCATAATGGCAAGCAAGGCTAAAGAGGATCTTGTTTTGACTGGGTTTACAATGGAAAATATTAGGTTATATTTATACAAATTATGTCAACTAGTTAATGAATTTATAGACTTGACACATCTGCATGTAAGCTATATCAGTAGAGATAACTCAGTTAGTTTTGCTAGCCAGCATCAATCTCAGCCGGAATATTCCTATTTACATTGAAGTACGTGAACTGTATTTTGTGTTGTATTTCTATTAACCTTCATTTCTTGTGTGCTTTTTCTGGGTGAGTTGGAGTGAACTGCAGTGCTGAGTTTTGTAAATGCACAAAGACAATGATCAAGATTGTTGTTTTTAATTTATTATTATTATTTTTTCATTATATGGATGGCATGATATCTTTAAATTTCTTCTTTTGTAGCACTATATGAAAAAGAAAGAAAAGAAAATGGCATCGAAACATTTTTAATTTTTGGGTGAACTACAGGTACATTAATGCGTAATCAAAACCTAACACTTCCTCTTTTCTTAAACTTGTCCACGTACATCATTCAGGCCACATATGCTATTGGATGTTAACCAATGGAAAATCATCAGTCCTGTTTTTGCAGTCATTTGCTCTGGTTCAATTTGTCTGTGTATACTTTTCCCTGTTTAGAATCCATCCAGTTCTACAGTTAAATATAATTTTAAGCTGGAAAAAGTCACATTGCAGTTATCATATACAAACAATATCACACAAGAGCTGTTGTACCACCCAATATTTAATATTATACAACAGTTCCTTCTGGTTTTTGAATCTGATTAGCTGAAAGCTGTGTGCTTTTTTTATTATCAGTACTGATCCTGTCTCCACCTCCAGCAAGTGCCAAGATTAAACTCTATATAGTTTGAAAATACACTTTTTTTACTGCCAGAATGTGGATGTTTAGATTTTAAATATGCAGTTTATTTATAAGGAAAGTGCCTATTTCAATGATTTTGGAGATTTCAGCACACTGACTGGCGTTCAGCCTTTCATTTCCTGCTGAGACTGCAATTCTGATGTATACTTATTCTAGAGTCTGATGGATGTCTCTGAAGTGGTCAAATGTGAAATATAATTAGTTTTTGGTATATATATTGGGTTGCAATCATCTGTTATCTGCTCCAGATCAAATAGATATGATTGCAATAAGTTTTAAAACTTTATATGTATATTAGCTTTTTGTTGTTTATGATTACACTTTAACCCTAAGGAGGGAATTCCCAGAAGATCTAATCCCTAAAGGGAAAGTCAAAACAAAATACACTTGAAGCTTGATCTGAACAGTTTCTTTGTCACCAGCAGATTTATTTTAGGTAGTGGAGGAAAGAAAATCCATTTAAATCTTTTGTGAAAAAATCTGGGATAAAAAAAAACCTTCTTCAGCCGTCAAACTGTTGTATAAATGCATTATCACACTCATCTTGCTGCAGTATGGCTGTATATCAGCACGGGTGTCAAAATGTATTGTTTCTTAGATGCATCATGATGCATATGTGGACAGTTCAGTAATAAATGAAGAGTTTCGTTGCAAAACGAGATATATCCATTTTGAGAAATATTGGTTATTTGACATTATTATTTAAGACATCAACAGTCAAGTTCATTCACAATTTTTGTACATTAAACTATCACTTGAGCTCAGTGAAGGCCAGGGACACAATATTCTTCAAATCCAGGATATTTTTATTTAATTTTATGTCCATAAATAGTTCATAAATAAGTCAAAAACCATGCCAAAATGCAACATATTTATCTTAACATTGTCAAACATCTTAAATTGGTTAAAAAAAACAATACATCATAAATATATGGAATAGTATATACAAAGATTGATTAATAATAATAAGATTCTGAGTTAGTTTTGGCCAGAACGTACACAACATAACATAACTTTTTTTTTTTTTGCAAAACACTATATATCCACCATAGGCTATATTCTACTACTGTAATACCATTAAGAAAAGCTAGTGAATCAATGTTTTGTTTGTGTGTGTGTGTGTGTGTGTGTGTGAGTGTGTACTTTCTTGAGTGTCACATGGGCTTCAGATGCCAGTGTGTGCCTTTTAGTCTACTCTTCCCCACTGTGGACATCACTGGTCACAGCCAAAGCGTTCAGTCTCTCTCGCGCGCACTTGGTCTCTCTGTGTTCGCTTGACTTTTGTCCACTCCGGCGCCTCATAGCTGGAATGACCGGCTCCTATCCGTCATCGAAATCCATGACGTTAGCTTGACTCTGAAGCTTTGATTCTCTGACTGACAGACAGTTGTTGATCAGTGACGTAGCCTACGTGACTGACAGCTCGCCTACAGTATAAACAATTAAATGGTAAATGTTTTTTAGTTAGACTATTGAATCCTCTTTTTAAAAATATATGTTTTTTGTTTTGATATCGTTAAATCAATGAGCAAACTCGGAGCACTTCACCAGCGGAGTCTTTTCCCAGGGGATGCTGAGTTCACGCGTTCTATAACCGTTATATCGCACTTTGTAAAGAAACTGGTCTGGCGGATATCGCGTTTTGTGAAAAAATACATTTTGTAGTAGGCCTAAAATGTACATTCTTAAATTTTATTAATGGCAGCAATTCACACATAGATTAAGGTACATCTGAACAGTGATTTCCAATAATAAAATCCAAATGTCAAAAAATGGCGTTTATCGCGTTTTGCAACCAAACTCTTCAAATCATCTTTTACTGACACTGAAGGTACAGTAAAAACCAAGACCCCCTACTGTATTTCATTGCAAGGGAGGAAATAGAGGCATATACTGTAAAGCTCCATCTCTGCTTCTCTTTCACTGTGGACCCTTTATCTGGTGGTGTGTCCATGTGGTAATGTTTCCTCTCCTTTCTCGGCTGTTACAGCAAAACTTGTGGATCTAGACACAAGTGTATTTGCAAAGAGAGTTTTCTCCACCGCATCTATTTGAGGATCTGTCTATGAGCAGATATTGATAGCTGCAGCTTTCTTCAGTGTCTGTCACATCGCTGATCATTAGAGCCAATCACAGCCATTTCTGTTGACGACGTGAACACAGTGGCCAATCATAGCTGTTTAAGAACTCACTCGACAGCACTCAAAAAGCAAGCGGGATTATTATTTACTTTTGTGTATTTGTTTTCAATGCTCCTGTTGTCTTCTCTGCCTGTACTTGAGTTTGTTATATACATTGAAGAAGCGTGTTTTCTTTGAGCAGGTCAAGTTTCTGTTCATATATCTGACTGCTTGTACACAAAATTGTATTATTGGGAAGTAAAATAAAAAATTGTGGATAGAAAGCATCATCAATGCATTGTGATGCTCCATAATATCAATTGAACCAAATTGATGAATTGAACCATATCAGTATGAAGAATTTAACCAAATCGATGGCATTATAATTGTAACTGAACTGAACTGTGAGACCAGCATAGGTTCACACCTCTAATCAAGACTGTTGTAATTCAATAAATAAATAGCTCATTTATTGAAATATATTAAGATCTTGTCTCTACTAAATAAGGAACAATCCGATGACCCTCTACACACTCTACATAAGTTTATGTTACAAACCTGTACAATTATTATTTCCATAAAAAATGCTAATTCTGGGACAAAAAATAAAGCGGGAGATAATAATTATACTTTAACAGCATGCAAATCGCACAGATAAATATACTTAAATTAGCATATCAAACAATGCCAATAAATAGTGGTCAAGTATTGTAATGAATAATAATTACAACTTCATCAAAGAATGTTGTGGATTTTAAATCCTTAATGCCGTAAATATGTTTGCAAAGATAGAGCTCCACAAATCAGATGATTTACAAAATGGATATTCCTGCAGACCTCTTTGTTTCATTATTTCAGGCATATAATTATGAAATATTAATATGAAATCTGGCGGTGGCGCAGTGGGTAGCACATTCGCCTCACAGCAAGAAGGTCGCTGGTTCGAGCCTCGGCTGGGTCAGTTGGCATTTCTGTGTGGAGTTTGCATGTTCTCCCCGTGTTCGCGTGGGTTTCCTCCGGGTGCTCCGGTTTCCCCCACAAGTCCAAAGACATGCGGTATAGGTGAATTGGGTAAACTAAAATTGTCCGTAGTGTATGAGTGTGAATGGGTGTGTATGGATGTTTCCCAGAGATGGGTTGTGGCTGGAAGGGCATCCGCTGCGTAAAACATATGCTGGATAAGTTGGCGGTTCATTCCGCTGTGGCGACCCCAGATTAATAAAGGGACTAAGCCGAAAAGAAAATGAATGAATGAATATGAAATCTGAAGGAACGTGGTAAGTCTAGAGCTTTGCTGAATGAGCTTTTGAGCAGCACATAGTTTCCAGATTGCCAGGAAATAATTCCTTCACTCTTGGACTGATTTTAAGAATGATCTGTGAACATTGCCAGTACCAGCCTAAGTACAGTCTAGCTTGCTGTTTTTAATATTTGTTTTTAATAATATATCACCAGTTCAGAATAGAGATAGTCTTGAAAGAATCCAACAATGCTGCTGACCATGAATCAGTTACTAACCAATTTTCTTTAGGTTTAGTTTAACTAGTTCAACACTTAAGGGGACCTATTATGCACCTTTTCTACAACATGTAAAATAAGTCTCTGATGTCCCTGTGTGTAAGTGAAGTTGAATAACTCTTTAAACTGCCCCTTTTAGGCTTTGATCCAAATTGTGCTGTTTTGGGGACTGTTGCTTTAAATTCAAATGAGATTGTGCCCTCTTTTCAAAAGAGGGTGGAGTTACAAACGCCTATGTGTCTCCATTATGGCAGAAACTCGAATGGCATATGGCTGCTTCTAACTCAGGGCTGTTTATGCTAATGAGGGAGAGATTGTCAATAATGGGAGGGAATTTCCACTTGGATTACATGTACAAAGAGAGAATGTCAATCAAAGTGTTTCTACAGACTGTTTTTTATAAAGTGTGATTACAAAAAAAATTGAATTAATAAATTTTTAGAGGCTGGCTACATTCAGACACTGTTGCCTTAAACCCCTTATAAAAGTGATTTTTGCATAATAGGTCCCCTTTAAAATATTATGTGTGAGGATTGGTGAAAGTGGTAAATCTGAGCTTTATAGGTGAGATGTTTTCAGCCGCACAAGAAAAATGATACACCCTCGCCTGCAGCAATCCCTTATTTTCAGCTCAGTTCCTGTGCAATGCATGTGTGTACATTACACATGGTGGCAGTGCTTAAGAATAACCTTACAGTAACAAAGCACAATGACTAAGCAAAGATACACATCTAAATATGATCTTTAAACTCGTTTCCGTTGCCTAGGGACTGGCAAATAAGAAAGGTGAACGGATGAGTAAAACAGATTCCATTGGGATTCAGAGTATAATGCGGCCAGAGCCCAGAGAAAATACAGTTCTATTTAAAAAACTGAACATAATGTTAATATAACACAAATGAATGTGGCCATGTATCTACCTCACTGTCCATGAGAAAATATACAACTTGTATGTTTTTGTTTATTAAAAATCTTTTAACACTTTTTGTACTATCTGACATCTCTTTTTATTTTATGATATGTTTATATTTGTCAGCATACATACATTGTTTTTTAATTATTATTTTTTTTATATTGAAGAATATATGGTTTATTTGGTTATTTTTAATTGTTTGCACAGTTTAATTAGTATTCATAATCAGTAGCAGTTAATGGTGCATGACCAGTTTTGGTAATAATCTGATTTTTTTTTTTTTGCTAAATAAACATTCATTCATAATTTTTACTTTTAGGACTTAATCACATAAAAAAAAAATACTTTGACCTAATTAAAACTGAAAAGGAGTACTGACTGTAATACTACTATTAAGTGAAGTGAGCCTCGTCAAGTATGCTTTTATCTATACTCGAAATTGGTCCTATGCTTTTAATCCATCCAAATGCGCGCACACATTTATTTATTTGTTTAGGGTGTATCTGTACTTTAATTCAAGTACTCTGTTTGTATACTTCTTACACCACTGGCCACAATTATGACATCAGTTTGTCAGAGCAAGATGCGGATGTAAATTTTTTCTATTTTTCTTTCTTCTTTTGCTTTGTTTTTATTCTGTTTATATAGGTGCTATAAACCGAATCATTATTATATACCACTGCTAAACTAAAATACAATGTTTTGTATATGCAAATTTTATTACTTTTAAAAACAAAATGACCATTTAACCCTTTCACGCATACAATCACACCGGTGTGATCAGACTTGGTTGGTCTCTGAAGCTTACGATTGCACTGCATTCATGCCATTATGAATGTAATAAATCAGATACTTGTTTGTAGTAAAAATCCTTATTAAAAAAATCATTTGTAGTATGATTTTTCATAAAAAAAGATTTGGGACATCCCTACCCCTTCACATAAACACATTATTATCATACATTATAATGCGTATTATCATTTGAAGCTTGCATCAATTACACAACTTTGATGTTTTCATTTTCAAAAACCTTTTCGTTCACTGTTCCTCACTGGTAAAATAGATTTGGTTTGAAGTCAGGAATAATTCTTCCCCATTGACTGGAAATGAATACTGTTAACCCACAGTTGTGCCAAAAAATAATTTTTAGAATTAAAAATTACACCCCCACTAGATTTTGCATCCCCTCATTGAAGTCCCTTCCTGATTGCCTAATCCAAACCATTTATCCTAATAATAACACTACCTCACACCTAATCCTATCCATGTCAATACAATGGCAAATGAGGAGAGGGATAATCTAGTATGTGGTATCTGTGGTATCACCAATGGTATCTGTTACCTACACTAAAAAATAAACACTATCTATTATATAATGTCTACATTTGTATTCTGGCTTTGGTTGTACAATAACTGGTTCTTTAGACACTAATACAACAATGAGTACTGCCTCTTTAGGATGAATTGCTTAATGCCTTCCTCATGTGTTACCAAGTTGCTTTGAATCAAAACGTCTGCTAAATGACTAAATGTAAATCTAGGTAAAAAAAAGGACTAATCACCTGTACTATTGTCATTTCAATTGAGGCATTTATATAAAAAATCTCCTGTTATTACATTTTTTTAAACATTTTTAAGCCAAATCTCAAAAATGTCCATTGGTTTGATTGTCTCCAGCATAGTTCAATAAATTGCAAATCTAGTCAATTAAAAAATAGAAAATCATAAAATCATCAACACATCAGGCCTAATTTAACAAGTGGCTATTTTAGTAAATTGCAACAATGTTTGTCCTCCTTATATTTCTAAAAACGTAGGATACATTTTGTCACTGAATACCATGTCCTCTGATGTGAAACTATATGCAATATTAAATCGGGCAATTCCAAGAAAAACTAGTTGAAGGACTCGATTTAAGATCATGTGACTGAAACCCCCTTTGAAGCCCATGACGAGCTGTTTTTTTCTTAATTTTTGTTATGTCACTCACATAGGACATATTTAAGGCATAGTTATGTAAAATAAGAAAAAAAAACCTATGTTCAGACTACATTAATATATCTATTTTTCTTAAAAAGTGGTATTTTACCCAAAAAAATTTGCACTGCCTATTTGTCAACTAGGAAAAAAATGACTAATCACCTGGACATACAATCAGCACTGACCAAAATATTTAAGCATCAGTCACTTTGAAACGTTTCCACCAGAATGATTAATCTTCATTCAGCTTCAGCTCACCGTAAGAAGCAAAGGTGTTTAAAACCGACTTACATGACTTGGAGAAGTGTCCCTCGGGCACATCTGGAGTTTCCTCTGCTCATAACCACTGACTCTTCACCAGTGGAAGCAGGTAAGTTACTGCACTGAGGACTCAGTCACTTGTTCGGTTAATTCCAAAGGGCCTAATGCCCACAAGGGCTGTCGTTACACACTGGTGACATCCACGCTTACTATACTTTGTCTAGGATGTGCTCTGATATTAAGCTCACTATAGTATTTATGCCTAATGACTCCAAATGCAGTCAGTGAAATATGCACTCTAACATGTACATTTCACGTACTTACTCTAGTACAAATGTGCATCATATTACAAGTGATTTAGCGAGCTTTTTATGATATCATGCCCTGCGGATTATTCCTACACTGGTCCTGTATTAAAACCCCAGCACTGCACGTCGGTTTCCTTGCACGTGTCCTAATGGCATGCAGAGAGAGAGCAGCTTATCATCTTCTGACCCCCATGTGATCGCCACAAGGCTCCTGAGCTGCTTAAGTCCCCGCAGATTAAAGACGGCAAAACTAAGAATGAAAACAGGATTGATGTATTGCAAAGACACAACAATAGGCCTGATGGTAATACATAGTTTACATATAGCAACCAAATGTCACTGGATTTCTTCTCTTTGCATATGTTTACCAAACCACCAGTGACGGAAGAGGATTTCCCGAGTCCCGAGAAATACAGAGAGCTGCTTTCTTCTCAGAGAGAACTCAATGTTTTTGATAGAGACTCGGGCACCATTTTAAAAGCAGAAAAGAAAAAATAAACAATGTTTTTTTTTTTATCTTGAAGTTTGGTGACTTAAAAAAAAAGTCACCCTTTTTTCCCACTTACGACAACCCTGATTAGATGTTCAAATCTTGACTTTGCCACACTTTAACTGCTCAGACCTTGACAAGCCGGCTTATTGTTAAAGACGGAAAAGGAAGAAAAACATTTTTATATACAGAACCAGAAAAAGTAGTGGGAAAAGGGAAAAGAAAGTAGTGATTTCTAAATTTACTTTGACTTGGTTTATAGTCTGAAATGAAATACAAACATTATTTAATCTGTTCTTTCTCATAATTTCTATTTTATTTTATTCCAATTTTGGTTCTTGCAAAAACGTTTCAAAAAACGTTGGGACAGGAGCAGTTTAGGGCTAGTAATCAGGTAAATTGTTTAAATAATGATGTAATTTGAAACAGGTGATGTCAACAGGTGATTGTAATTATGATTTGGTACAAAAGCAGCATCCAAGAAAGGTCTAGTCCTTTAGGAGCAAAGATGGGCCGAGGAAAATTATTGAAATGTTTAAAAACAATGTTCCTCAAAGAAAGATAGGAAGACATTTGGATATTTCACCTTCAACAGTGCATAACATAATTAAAAGTTTCAAGGAACCTGGAAGAAATTCAGTGTGTAAAGGACAAGGGCGCAAGCCTAAGCTGAACAACCATGATCTCTGATCCCTCAGGTGGCACTGCATCAAGAATTGTCATTCATATTTAAGCGATATCAACACATGGGCCTAGGACTACTTTGTCAAACCTTTGTCAAGTACCACAATACATCCACAAATGTACTGTGCCAAAAGGAAGCCCTATGTTAATGGTGTCCAGAAGTGACGTTGACTTCTCTGGGCTTGGAGACATCTGGGATGGACCATCACAGAGTGGAAACGTGTACTGTGGCCAGATAAATCAGTATTTCAGGTATTTTTTTGGGTGGGAGAAATGGACGCTGTGTGCTCTGGACCAAAGAAGAAAAGGATCATCCAGACTGTTACCAGCAACAAGTCCAAAAGCCAGGGTCTGTCATAGTACGGAGTTGTGTCAGTGCTCTTCGCAAAGGTAACTTTTACTTGTGATGGCACCATTAATGCTGAAAAGTACATAGAGATTTTGGAGCACAATAAGGCTACCTTCTTTTCCAGGGACTCCCATGCATATTTCAACAAGACAATGCAAAACCACTTTCTGCACACATTACAAAGTCCTAGCTGCGGAGGAAGAGGATAGAGGTACTTGACTGGCCTGCCTGCAGTCCCGATCTGTCTCCAAAAGAGAATGTGTGATACATTTTGAAGCGTAAAATGCGACATTGAATACCCCATACTGTTGACCACCTTAAGACTTATTTGCAGGAAGAATGGGACAAAATGACACCTGAAACACTTCATCACTTGGTATCTTCAGTCCCTAAACATCTTTTAAGTGTTGTGAAAAGTTATGGCAACATTACAAAGTGGTAAATGCTTTACCTTTCCAAGTTTTTTTTTTTTTTATGTGTTGCAAAAACCAAAATTGGAATGTTTATTTTGAAAAAAAGTAACAATAAAAATCACGAGGAACACATTAAATAGAGTTTGTTGTATTGTCTGCAATGAAATACAAGTCAAAGTAAATTTAGAAATCACTACTGTCTACTACTATCACTACACACTTCCATACTGTCCCAACTTTGTCTGATTTGGGGTTGTGTAAGAATGTTCCCACACACACTCTAAAAATCAAATCTAAGCATATGCACTTTATAAATGAGGTGTCTGAACTCGATTTTGAGTATCATGGAAAAGGCTGTGAAGCCTTATTTATGTATATGCGATTTTATTTATTTATTTTTTAAGAATGAAGTTATATTTTTGTAGAAATTTGCAAACATTTCAAACTAAATTGGTGGTTCATTCTGCTGTGGCGACCCCTGGTAAATCAGAGTCTAAGCCGAGGAAAGTGAGATTTCAAACAACCTTCCTGATATTGTCATTATGGGCTATTGTTTGTACTATTTAGAGAAAAAAAACAATGGAATACTGCTGCAACATAAAATGTGGAAAAAAAATAGAAGCACTGTGAATACTTTTCTAGATGCACTGTAAATCCTTTCCCGTGGCCTCATGGGATGTTAAAGTCTCCATTAAATGAGCACTTCAGAATCTTAACCGAAGTAATCCACAGGACAGTTTATGATTCTATCAATAGCATTTAATATTCTTCTTTTTTTATTTTTTTATTTAAAGGTGTTGATGTGTTTTGATGAGAGATGAACAGTCATGGATAGTGTCGAGGTAACAGCTATACTTCAGCAGTCAGCATTCACCCAGTGCTCAATCAACAGATTTACATTCTTATTATAGTTGATGACATGCTTTATTTAGCATACAACATGCCTGTTCATGGACTGGTGTGGCCATTTTTAATTCCAGCTGGCTCAAAGCTTCTTGCTGTGTGTTAGACAATAACAGAAATGAGATTGTCTCAGTTTAAAGTCAATACCTCTTATTCATTATAGCTCTGCCCTGTTGATGTCTTAATACCAAGCGTATCCAATTACTGTTTGAGTTGATGACACCGATTCAGAACCCACTTCCTAAGCCATACAAAAGAAACCAAAAATCTATTGGATGAAATGTTTACCCATAAATATGATTTTCCCATACTTGCAGGAACTGAGAGACTGAGGTGTAATGAATATGAAAGAGAGTTTGATTTCCTGAGTAGGATTAAAGCCTTCAGTTATCAAATGAAGGGTGAGGCACAAAACATTCTTGTGTAGCCTCATTCCTGATAGTCATGCTCAGATTAAAGGCACTTTTACAATTTTGCTTTTAACAGTATATATAAAACTAAAATTGGTTGTTTCTACCTAGATTTAGGTTTAAATATGGATAAACCCAACCGTTGAGTTAAAAAATGAATTTAAAAAAGAACCCAGAGGTTGGGTGTGTCAATATTTGACCCACATTTGAGTGAACAATGCAGTATTTACAGTGTAAAAGCCTATAAACAAATGAAGTATTTAAAGCTAATCTTTTTAACTATCAGTGTAGACACCATTTTGCAAGTTTTTTTGTGTGTATTCCAGTATTTCCAAGTGCAGATAAAACAAATTAAACTATTGTATCTTTGAGGAAAAACACATCACTGGTGTTTTGTTAATTCCTGAATAAATCGGTGTCATCATCGGGTTACTTATTTAGTAACTCGCTCATAAAAAATGCGTTGTTGTTATTAAGGGTAATGCCAACAACATGTAGACTGAGTATGACCATCTCAATACAGAAAGTCTTGTGTGAAATCTTCTGTTTGTCAAACTCCATGTTGAAACAGTTAAAGTCATCTATACAGTAAGATGCTATGTTTGCATATGACATGTAAGATGGCATGGGGTAATTTACATACGCAAACCCCAAAACCTAATGTTTATTCCATTAAGGCTATATAATTTTGCAACCTTCTATATGGTTAAACTTTGTGTATCCACATAATAAAGAAAAAAAACTTTAAAATGATAATTTTAACATGGACAAACTCTGTTGATTTACATTTCATTAAAAGGGGTCTTATAATGTTTTCTTCAACTTTTAAACATTTTAGTTAGTGTGTAGATTCTATGTTTGGGTATAAAAACATATACTAAGTAACATGGGTCTCAAACTCAATACCTGGAGGGCCGCAGCTCTGCACAGTTTTGCTCCAACCCTAATCAAACACAGCCGATCCAAATAATCAAATTGTTCTAAAGAGTCTGAACACCTTGATTAGTTGCATCAGAACTTCTTGTTTGGACTACAAGCTTATTTTCTGGTATTTAATGATGTCCCCACATGGCCCAAATCACATATATGGAAATTTGAATGTTTGTGGGGTTGGGAGGGGCAAAACAACAATAACGGTGCCACTCTGACATGTCTTGCTTTATCTGTGTGTGCAAAGGTTCTGAGCAAACCTCTTGACCAATACTCTCCACTCAAATTGATTATATTGTAAAAAAAATAATAATAATTTAAAGATTAATGGTTATCTGATTTTCATGTAGAGAGCTATCAGAGCTGCTGGATTTACAACACATGAACCCTTTCCCTGCAGTGGAGCTTGTGTTAGTGCACTCTTGCAGCTGGGTTGTGGCAGGAACCTATTCTGCTGTGGTGACCCCTGATAAAGCAGGGAATAAGCCGAAGGAGAGTGAGTGTATGAATGTGAGCACTGAATGGAATTCACATGTCCACCATGTTATCACTGTCATGTGACCTTCTTCATGAGTGGCTGTAATCACTTTGGGCCCCTCTCTGATAAGGACCCTTGATATCATTTTCCTTTTCCCCATCACGGCATCATTGCAATGCTGATTTTACAATCAGCAGCATATACTATTCCAGTCACAAGCACTTTACATGAACCCCCTTTACAAACCTGTAAAAAACAAACTATACTTTAACCTTTAGCCTTTTCTGTCCACTACAGTGGAAGCTGCAATTGTTTCCCCCTCCTTACTCTAGCTCTTAATTCTCTGAGCATTAACTGTTCCTTTATATAATTAGCACTTCTTGTGTGTATTGCCTCCTCATTTGTAAGGCAGTTTGGACAAAAGCATCTACTAAATGACTAAATCTAAACAACTCTATATTAAAATATGGAAGGTATAAAAGAATCACTCCACTTTTTTGAAATTGGCTTATTTTACAATGAGGTTACCATTTTTATTAATTCATTCAATCTTTCTATGGGTCTGCCAGTAGTATAGTGAGAATAACATAGATCATTAAATCTAATTGGACCATTAGCATTTCTTTTAAAAGAATCTTCTCTTTTTCCAAAAAATTGGAGTGTTCCTAGAAAAAAAAACGCTTGTTTAAATTTGCACTTTTCAAAGTTAAACAACAGTTTAGGTTATGATCATCATGCCGCTTATCATTTATTCACAACACATGGATTTTTTCATAGATATGTATATGTACGGGCGTCACTGTGGCGCAGTGGGTAGCATGATCATTCCGCTGTGGCGACCCCTGATGAAAGGGACTAAGCTGAAAAGAAAATGAATGAATAAATGAATGTATATGTACGTAGAAGCCACATTCAACCTCCCCAGACACTCAAGCCATCTTGTGAAGGTCAAAGTCATCAAAGTAAAAAATGATTTGAGTTTTTCCAAGATGCTACAACACGGTGCAACCTCTGGTCAACCCCCCAACATTATAGTTCCCAAAGAAATTACACAAACTGTGAGAATGTGTTGATCTATGTGTTTTATATGGTTTTTAAACTATGCTAACTTCTTAATGTTGCATTTGCTAACACCATCAACTGCTTAATGGAGCACTAACGTTTTTTGAATCCATTCAGCTGATCTGTGGGTCTGCCATCCCATGGCTGCAGCAGGCACAATAATATTATGCAGCGCCTGAAAATAGTCCCCAGCACCAAGCCCTACACTTACACCACCAGTTAGAATCTACGTAATATTGTGTCTGCAGCAGGCGTGGTACATCAACAAAGTTCCTTGATTGTTACGCCAAAATAGATCGTAGCTATATCGGCCAAGAAAACAGCAATTTT
Source organism: Danio jaintianensis (assembly GCA_903798115.1). Taxonomy (NCBI): domain Eukaryota; kingdom Metazoa; phylum Chordata; class Actinopteri; order Cypriniformes; family Danionidae; genus Danio; species Danio jaintianensis. The sequence goes on along the minus strand of CAIGQV010018257.1, from coordinate 2,796,228 downwards.
TCACTGTCTGTTGGTCTTAGTAAATGATATATCTACAAAAGAGTTAAGCTTTAAAAGGGAAATCTATCGAAACCCTTTGCTCATTTTTGAGCGAGATGCTAATGGTCTAATCTGATTCAATGATTAACTATTAACTTACTAAGCTAAGCTAAAATGCTCCTCCCAGACCTGGAGATCAGCTCAATGGATTCAAAAATGCTAAAACTCAACTGTTTAACTCTAGTGAAGTGTTTCTTTAAGTCTACTGCATTTATGGATGCTCACACATGGAGAATGCATCACTTGTCAACTTTGAAAGTTTCAATATGGTGGCCCATAGAAACGGATGCCTAATGATGTCTAAGCTCTGTGTGGAACACAAACAAAATTATCAAAGTCAAACAGATAATACAGGTGGCTCTGACATATTTCATCTTAAAGTAAATACTCAACATGTACAAACAGGGTGTGACTTCAACATCATTTAGATGTTACAATCTATCTGGTGCTTTTTATTAGGATATGCAGACTAATGCAGAGAGACAAACACATAAAACATCCTCTTGATAGGATCTTTCAGCATTTGACCTGGTCACAAATTCTATTATTACTTTGCATAATTATCCTAATTGGCAAACGCGGGTAACTCATCTGTCTCTCGGGACTCTATCCCAGGAATATTCCACGCCTAGTCAACTTGAAGAGCAGCCTCAAAATAACACGTTCACCTCATTAGATCTTTAACACCCCTGCAAGCTACTTATGAACAGCCCGGGGCAGCACAAAAACACTGAGCGTGAAATCTGTTTGGAAATCATTCTTTACTATGTAAATAAATAAAATGAACTTTGGCAGCAGGTGGCAGATTCTACGCATATTTTGAGTTAACGTTATGACTGTATATGCATAAGCTGACAAGAGAAATGCCAGACCGAAGTATTTTCAGACACACCTTTACAAGCAACATCAAGCAGAACCCTATTTACATTAACTCAAATTGCGTTGGATTTATTGTGCAGCATTCAGTGACACATCATACTGCAAGTTAAACAAATGTTTGTCCTTAAGAGTCTTCTTCCAAACTTGCACTGGTATCACCTACAGTTTCTAAGAAATTGGCCTTTTTAGAAGTTGACTTCCATAGGCGGGTTAAAAAACAACAACATTTGTTTGATTAACAACATTCTTCTGAATATATTCTTTTGTGTTCACAGAATTAAGAAACTCACGTGGGTAAATGACCATTATTTTCATGCATTGTAAGGTTTAGCACTTCTTTTTCTATTGTCTTTAAATAAAGAGATCTTGAACCACACTTGAATTAATGTTATGGTAATTTTTTATAGTTGCTGTGACAATAGCTAATATTTAGACAAACATACCCTCAAAAAATAACTTTTGCTGCTTGTTCAAACTACGTATTTAAAATAAATTGAAACATCACAATTGAAAATTATTTGAGTGGACAACCTAATTTTTGCATGTTCAATCCACTTAAATTTGTAACAACAATCAAGTTAACTTAATTGATTTGTGTTGGGACATGAATGAACTGTGTGGAACCCAGCCTTGTTTACAGTTTAGGATAAAATATACAACAATACACCACAGTTTACTGTAGTAAAGAATAAGTATACTACAGGATTGATTATAGTTAATCAGTTTACTATAGTCAATGCTACAGTATGCATAGTGTTTTAATACTACAATATAATGTATACAGCATAATACACTTTAATTTACAGTAAATATTATATTGTTTTTGGCCCACACTATATTTAAGTATTTTTTTTTTCAAGTGCACATCAGTTCAATTACATGATTTTAATTGTGTTCTGAGGTTTTTTGGTGGTTTTGATATGCCACCAATAAGAGGTTATAAAATCACCACAGGCACCATTACCGTTTCCATTAGATCCAATAGAATTGCCCTTCTATTGTTTACAGCACAGATCCTGTCCTCCTAATTATGTTAGATATAATTTCCCAATTTTCTTTTCTGAAATTGGTGCAATTTGATCAGAGGCTTCTTTTAAATGTTTTGGTTAAATGCCTGAAAGTTGGATAACAGGAAGTTTTCGGATCATTCAACAGTTAGCTTTCAGTTTTCCATATCAGTTTTTTTTTTCTATATTATTTGTAATCAATATTATACATGAAAACTAAATTGTGAAAAACGAAATGAGGAAAATCGTAAAAAGCTCTATTTTCTCTTTTTAATCTATTTGACCAAGAAGCTATCTTTTCTCCTCAGCATTCACAAAGGTCACTGGCACTTGATGACAAACAACAGCATTTTGAAAAGATCTTTAAAGGGATGGTTCACCCAAAAGTTTTTACATCCATTGCATAATTTACTCACCCGCAGCCATCCTCAGAGTATACGACGTTTTCTGTCAGATGAACATTAAAATGACATTACAGAGTAATTTTTTCTTTTTCTTTTTTTTTGGCTCTTCCATGCTCTGTAATGTGTTGGATGATGGCTTTTATTTTGAAGCTTCCAAAAAAGCATAAATCAGTTGTCAAACTAACCCACACACCACTAGGGGGTTAACGTATGTCTTATGAAGTGGATACTTGAGCTTTTGTAACATAAATATTTCTCATTTTTAAATTATAAACTAATCACTGACTTCTGGTGGTGTCCAATTGCATGCTATGTGCATCTACTTGGATTTAACCAAGCAAATAGGAAAGAGTCTCCCATTAGATAATTACTTCATGAATGATCATTTTAAGTTTGAAGTTATTTAATCCTAAATAATGCAGAGAGTAATTTCTCATTTCCAAATTAAATAGCCATAAATAGCTATTTTAAACAGCCATGTCAGCCATGTTCCTGTGGTTGTTGAAATTATGTTAATCTGTTTCAGAAAAGTCAAAGTATAGACTCTTTTCACATTTCCAGGTTTCTCAGCAGCAGAAGTCGTCCTAGTTGGGTAAACTTAGGGCGCAGTGAATGGGAGAGTACAACAAATAATTTTTTTACAATCCTATTTGCTGAAATAATAAATGAAAAATGCCACTATAGTGTTATCAAGACTTTCAGAAAAAAGAAAAAAAAAACTGTGCAAGACAGATGACGGCAGCCAGAGGAGAGAATAATGTCAAACTGATGCTGCATTAGAAATACTTTGCATAAGCGGTCTTTTTTTTTTTGTAATTTGATGCAAAGATGATATAATACATTCATTAATGCATATAAATGTTCATACGTTTAAAAAAATAAAATAAATCGAAATATTAAAAACTTAATGATTTAAGATTATGATGACCGTTAAACGTGTCATAACAGTCTTGTGAAAAGGGTCCATTGAATGCATCAAACATCGAAAACATTAAGGAGATTGCTAAAACTACTAAAATTGGGTTAAAAACTGCCCAACACATTATTAAAAACTGGAAAGACAGTGGAGAACCATCATCTTTGAGGAAGAAATGTCGTTGGAAAAAAAACTTGAATGATGGTGTTCAGCTATCACTTTAACGTTTGGAAATCAAATCATAAAAAAACAGAACCCTCAAAAAATGACTTTTGCTGCTTGTTCAAACTTCTTTAAAATTGAAACAACACAATTCTTAATTTTTTGGGGGGAACAGTAATTGTTTTGTTCAATCCACTTTGTAAAAACGACTAAGTTAACTTAATCGATTTGTGTTGGGACAAAATTAAGGAGTTGTGTGGAAGCCAGCATTTATTTTTTATTTTTTTTTCACAGTGAAGAACTCTCAGCTATGTTTAATGGTGAAAACGAGAACATTTCAAATGGGAAGGGAACTCAAGGGAGTGGGACTAAACAGCTGTGTAGCCTTAAGAAAACCACTTATCAGTGAGGCTAATCGGGGGAAAAAAGGCTTCAATTTCCAAGAGAGCCTAAAAATTGGACTACGAAGCAAAATAAGAAGGTCATGTGGTTTGATTTACCCTGTTCCAGAGTATTGGCGGGGTAAGAGGATAGGCGGATGAAGTGATGCACCCATCATGCCTAGTGCGTACCATACCAGCCTGTGGGGACAACACAGTGATATGGGAGCGCTGCAGTTAATCAGGTCTAGGTTCAGCAAGATTATGTTCCTAACAAATGAGGTCAGCTGACTACCTGAAGATACTGAATGGCCAGGCTATTCATGATTTTTTTCTGCCTTGATGGCATGGGCATGTTCTAGGATGACAATGCCAGGATTTATCAGGCTTAATTGTGAAAGTGAGCATGAGATATGTATTGGCCACCACAGAGTCCAGAACTTAACCCTATTGAGAAACTTTGGAATGTGCTGAAGATGACTGACTTTGCGCAGCAGTCCAGCTCTCCCATCATCATCAAGATCTAGGTGAAAAATGAATGCAACTCTGGACAAGAATAAATGTCATGACACTGCAGAAGCACCCTGAAATGATGCCACTGCGGATGTGTGTGGTAATCAAAGCTAAAGGTGGTTCAACAACATATTAGTTTGTGTGCAATCATGATTACGAACATACCACATATTAAAGATTCTGATAGCAACTTTTCACCATCCGAAAAATGTGTAAAGCTCTAATTTCTGATATCTGAAATAAACCTTACATGAACACACACTTGAATTACCTCAAATGAATCATAAAAGATGTGTTTGTGGGCTGTGATTTAAAAAAAACAACAATAAATGAAACAAACGACAAACATTCAGGGAAAAGGAGACATTGCTTTTAATTTAAAAATAAAGTTTTTTTGTAGCCTTAAATTAACAATGGATCTATATTCCAAGACAAAGGAGTGTAATGCCTACTGTCACAACACAACTGAAGGGTCTGTAATGCTATACAACTAAAGCAATCTCCACAAAAAAAACAAAAACAAAACGGATTATTTTAAATAATGATTCAAACGAGGCATCTCTTTTGGCGCCCTCTAAACGGAGCACTTGGAGATGTTGCCTTCCCTGCCTTAAGTACTATAATAAAAAACCTCACAACTGAAGGAAAATAAAAACAAACAAACATGTGGATACGTGCACCAGTTCGACCATAACTGGTCACTCTCACCTGTATTGGCATAGTAATGCAACTAAGAGTAGAAAAAGTAGAGGGAAAAAAAACCTGCCTTCAACATATAAATAGATCTTTTTACAAACAAAGTTAATCCAGAACTAATGCTCAATAAGGAAACGGCCATTCCTCGCACTTCAACAAAAGTATAAATTAAATAAAACTAAAGCTGCTGCATCCACCTAATCATGAGAGTATAAAGCTAGTTCTCTACAACGTCCCATGTTTACAGTAGATCACACATGAGAGCTGCTCGTACTAATAAACACTAGGTTCATCCATGAGATTCAGATATTGCCAAGCACTTTCAGACCTATAAAAAGGTCAGCGGGGGTGACGCATCCCGCCGACCGCAGATCAGTCGGACCGTCTAAAGGTCTGTTGATGCACGGTCAGCCGGTGGGTCTGCAGGGAGGTGATTAAAAAAACATTACCGCCACCTGACTAAAGATAGTAGGAGTCCGAGAGCAGTCCAGCGCCACCCGCTGAGCCCGAGCCGCTTGTGTGCTGTGTGAACAAACAAACACTCTTACACAAGACATTCCTAGCATCTCTGAGACTCTCATCTGTGCTGCCCGAATTCATACTCGGCCTAAAAAGTTGATCTTGATGGTTTTAAAAACAAAAGGCGCAGTGGTAGACTTGTATTTGCAGTTGTCCGATCATGTGACGATGTGTCTGTTCACTTAAAATATTGTGCCGTCTGCTCCAACCTGTTTCTCTGTTTGCTATGTTGTTGGTGAATTGATTTTTGTTTTGAAGACATTGTTTGTGGATTGAGTTACTCCATGATTGCTCTGTAGATGACCGGTTCGATGTAGTCCTCTCTGTAGCGGGAGTTGATCACCCGCTGTCTTTTTGAGTCCTGCTTCACCTCCTTCTCCACAAACACCCCTTTGAAGCGCATGTCCGACGCCACAGACTATAAAAAAAAAAAAATAATTAGGACAGTGTTCACAAAATATATTACCCATTAAATCATGATTTAGGATGAAATTATACTTTTTGTGTATATTATATTATATATATATATATATATATATATATATATATATATATATATACACACACACATACACATATATATACACATATATATATATACACATATACATATACATACATACACACACACACACACACACATACATACATACATACATACATACATACATACATACACACAAAGAGTGAGAGCCACATTAAAGAGGACCTATTTTGCCGCTTTTTACAACACGTAAAATGAGCCTTTGATGTCCCTAGAGTGTGTATGTAAAGTTTCAGCTCAAAATACCACAGAATTTTTTTTTTATAACTCTTTGAAACTGCCCCTTTTAGGCTTTGATCCAAATTGTGGTGTTTTGGTGGCTGTTGCTTTAAATTCAAATGAGACTGTGCTTCCAGCCCTCTATTCAAAAGAGAGTGGAGCTGTAAAGCCTATGTGTCTCCATAGTGGCAGACTCAAAACTCTAATGGTGGATGGCCGCTTCTCACTCAGGGCTGTTTATGGCAATGAGGTAGAGTTCAACACTAATGAGCGGGGCTTTCCACCTCCGATGACATGTACAATGAGAGAATGTGATTATAAAAGTGTGATTATAAAAAGAATTCATACATTTTTACCATTAGAGGCATGTTCACACACTGTTGCCCCACAACTGTCTTTAGACACTTTATAAAAGTGATTTTTGCATAATAGTTCCCCTTTAGCAGCCATGGTTCCCATCCACCTACTTTTATGTGCATTTTGGAGTGTCGCTTAAAACAGTAATAATAAAAAATAGAAATACCAAGATGCACATAAAAATTGTGCACACAACTGAGGAGATACACTTTTCTCTGATAAGAAAGCAATTGCATAAGCTACAATGGAAACTCATTTACCAAATAAATTATTTGATATGCATTAAAAATAAATAAATAAATAAATATTATATATATATATAAGTAAACTGATCTAATTGAACTGAACGGTTTTAATAATTTTGCAAACACCTGAGCAAAATTCCATCCTCAAAATTATTTTTTGTAACCTCCTGCCTTACATAATAGTTTTCACAAATATCAAGCATTGCCTCCACTTTGAAATGCTACTTATTTACTATGGAAGAAAAGAACTAGTGGTTTCTCAGCACGCTTAAACCATATACAATTATTATTATTTATTATTTATGGGCTAGTTTCCCAGGAAGTGACGTTTCTACTTTCTTTATCACCTGGAATAGAAAGTGTGTTCTAGAAAATGTGCAACTATGGATGAAAACATAGCTAGTGTGTGCATGATCAAATTTCATCCCATACTGTACGCACACCACTTGATTTTCTATGTTTACACATGCTCTTTAAATTGTTTTTGTACTGCTTAGATTTCAACACTCTAGGGGCTTTTGGTAACACCAGGTAGTTATAGGAACGCAGTTATAGGAACTAGCCACAAGGCCAGTTCCTTCCAAAAAAAAAATAAAAAAATAATATATATATATATATATATATATCCCCTTGGAAATATCCTCTTTTCTCTGGTTGCATTCATACCATCATAAGTAGCAAGCATTCAACAAATGGAAAAGAAATGGAACCAAAGAAGAAAAGAAGAGAAACCAAAAGCAATATCATCAACTGAAAACAGCAAAAACAAGACGTCTTTTAGACATTTTGAGTGAGTGGATTAAAAGATATCTGGAATTCTAGTTTAAATAAATATAAATACAACCTTACCAATGGTAAATTTTAGAGAGAGGAAGTGCAGATGCTGAACAAACACAAATCCTTCTAGTGTGCATGTGTATGCATGCCACTTTCAGCTTAAACTAAAGGGATAGTTCACCCCAAAATTCACATTCCATCATCCCTTACTCACCCTTGACTCATTCCAAATCAGTTTTTGTTCTTTTGAACATTAAAAAAGATGTTTTGAAGAATGTTGGAAAGTTGAAAACATTGACATCCATTGTAGGAAAAGCAAATATTATGGAAATCAATGGTTACTGCTTTCCATCTTTCATCAAAACTTCTTTTCTTTAACAGAACAAAGTAACTCATATTGGTTTGGTTTGGATGAAGTCAAGGGTGAGTAAATGATGAAATCATTGTCATTTTTGGGTGAACTATCCCTTTAAATGGTCATCATACAAAGTAACTGGATCTTTTTTTTTCAAAGTAAAAACTGGATTTTTGATTACCTGATCTTTCTGTAATAATCAAGTATTCTACTGATAATTCTAGTAATCAGATATAAAGTAATACTAAATATACAAGAGAAAATAAGAGCGGTATCTTAAAATAAACAACTAATTACTTTCCTTTTTTTAGAAAATGTATTATTGGTTATGATATTGAAATCTAATCTGTTTGTATTTACATTTTTTTAAGGAAATTAAAAATGACACACGCTAATGGTAACCTATGTTGGTAACCTGTTCATATAAATGTGGGAAAAATACGGACCACACGGACTGAAGACAAACCATGTGTGAAGCGAGCATTAGTTTGAAATGACTTTCTGTTGTTTTCTTTGGTCTGAATTATAATTTGCCTCAATTAATTTACTGATTTGAGTAACTCTGATTATTCAAGAAAGAAACCTTGCTTTGACTATTTGTTTTAAAATCTTGAAGGTTTTTGGGTTTGAAACAACATGTGGGTAAGACAAGTGTCATGGCCAGGTAAGCTTACTGTAGTGACGTACTGTAGTAAGCTTACTGTAGAAGCAAAATAAACCAAGGAAAAGTATGTTTGTAATAGGACTTATCCTTTAATGAAGAATCCTGATAGAAAATAACTCACCAGACGGGCTTTAACACGTTTGGGCAGCTCCTCATCCAAACTGAACACATCTTCCCTTTTCACAGAAAGCTGAGAGTCATCTTCAAATTCCACCTGCAAAGCAATTAAAAGAGACATTTTAAAAAACGCATTATCAAATGGAATTTAGTTCAAACTTGTGCCGCGAAGAACACTAGAATACTAAGGCAGTCATTTTGACTTTTAAATTGTTGTATACATTATTATAAATCATGTAATTGAATTTCACTATATAAAACTATAGTACTCTATAACATTTTTTTTTCTAAAATGCATGTATATATCACGAAAACTAAAGTTTAACCCACTAAAAAAAGTTTTAGTGAATTTATTTATTTATGGAAGGACATTATATATGCTGTATAACTGCAAGCTAACTATGTTTATATACTGCTCACCCTGTACACAAAAAATCAGAAAAGTTATGTTATGATGCGTACCTTTTGTAATGCTGTTTTGGAACAATAATTATAGTAAAAAAAATACAAAAACTGTAGACATGTTTTTAAAACATGTCAAAAAAACAAAAACAAACAAAAAAAACACTGCGGTGAAAAAAAAACTGCTCTCCGCTTGCCAAACAAAGTGAGGTAAGCACCTTCATTAGCAGTGTAGTTTCTCATACACAATTATAGGCTATATTACAAAAAATATATACACACATTTTTATACACTCTAAAATCTCAATAGCAACCTCGAATGTAAATATGGCATGACAATAAAAATAAATAAATAAATAAAAATTATAT
>CAIGQV010018257.1:2771576-2786264 GCA_903798115.1 Danio jaintianensis | reverse complement strand
ATATTAAATACAGTCTTATATGAACACTATGGCCATTCTAGTTGTTATAGCATTCTGGTAGTTCCAGTGTTAAGTTCCAGTGTTAATGAGGCACTCCTGTGACACTACATTCTGTACATTGTATACTTTGAGTGTGACTGTACAACTAATTTCTAAGCATTATATGTACTGTTGATAAAACAGATATATAGCTTGTAAGAAAATACTACCCATATCGTTAGGTAATGAAGCGTCTTGTTTGCAAGTAAAATCCCTGTCTCAGGCTGTTTGCTTTTTTCCCCACTTACTCCAATAAAATATTTGACTAAAATCAATAAAAACATTGCATATCATAATTTGACCTACTGAACGAACTTAAACTAGCCTTAGGCTTATGAACCATTTTTTTTTTTTTTTTTACATTTACCCCTTTGGGGTTGGTAGTTATTTTTTTGTTTGTTTTTTATTAAAGAAAAGCTGTATTTATATTAGGAATACAATTTTGTCCTGTCATGTTAAAGCTTAATTTTTTAGCATCATTAACCCATTAAAAAAAATCATTCTAATAGGCTGATTTGCTGCTCAAAAGCAAACAAAAATACCTGCAAAAGAACAGTATTTATTTTATAGAAAAACTTTTTCTAACACTACAAATTTCTTTAATATTGTGTTCTTACTCAATAGAAGTATTAAGTTGTTTCAGAAAATATTCAACTCCAAGGTACCTATGCATCTATGTAGGTGTAGATGTATTCTTCTTATTATTTTTACTACTACCACTACTACTACGACTATTATTACTACTACTACTACTACAACTACTACTACTACTACTACTACTACTACTACTACTACTAATAATAAACAACAACAACAACAACAACAATATTTTAACAGCTTCTAATTTGATGATCTGTGTGTTAATGTTGCTTTTATATAGAAATAATAATTCTGTGTATTACAGTGGGCAATGTAATCAAAAAATAAGCAGCCATACTATTATATTCTAAGTTAGCAAACCATCATCCACTGTGACACACACTACTTTGCCACGTCTGAAGTTGAACTGTAACCCAAATAGCAAGCAAAGTGTGTTTGTTGTCCTCTGACCTGGTACATGGGGATGATGTGGTCAGATACAAATTTGGCTCCATAGATGAGGCCATCTGTCCATTGCACTTGAACCACGTCGCCCTCCGATGGTGGACCGAGCCGCTTACAGTCTCTATTCTGGAAAAAAAAAAAAAGAAAGAAAGACGAGGATTGCTTCAGAACTCTGCTTTTGATCAGCAGCCACTGCTTTGATCCATATAACCCTTCACGTACCACTATATCCTCAGGGAAGAGGTTATCACTAAACGAGCCATCATCAAATATAACCTCATAGAAGGTGGCCTTAGTCAGCTCAACCACTTCACAGTGATAGTACCGGCCATTTTTGTGCTTGCAGATCACTTTTTGTCCCTTCTCCAACTCCCGCATGGATGCCATATTGCGCTGTAACGAGAACATCAGGGATCAGACGTCTCGTATTTTGCAGTGTTGACAAAATCGCTCCAACATACCAGACTACAGCACGCAAAACACTTATATTTATGAGGTTACATATTGACCGACCTGCATAACAAAATAATAACAGGTGATGATGGAAACTGTATAAATACATACTGGCTCACAGAACAGAATTACACCCTGCTAAGCACTAAAACAGGCCAGTGTTTCTGACTACTGAAGAACAATACAATTATATGTTGATTTTATATGGTTCTGAAAAACAAGGACATTTTTTCCTTCACGTAGAAGTCAGTATTAATTTAAGAAATGTCTTTTGGTGCTACGAAGTAAAAATGATTTTTAAAATAAATAAAAATCACTGCACACAGATGGGTTAAAAAACAAAAAAAAAGCATTTCCACTTTAGGCAAAATTTATTTAAACTTTTTATGTTTAATATAATATAAAGATATGCTTCCTTAAAGACAGGTCAAAATACCATAAATTAAATTTTTGGTCAACAACACTTAAAGGAACACTTCACTTTTTTGGAAATAGGGTCATTTTACAAGTCGTTAAACAGTTGAGTTTCACCATTTTTTAGTTCCTAGTCATATAGCCATAGAAAACAGCAACCTTTTGTTTTCCTTTGGTCCTAGTACACAATGTAACTACAGAATAGTCAAGCTTTAAATAGAAAAATTTTAACTCTTAAAAACTTTTCTTTCTTTTTTTTTGATCAAGATGCTAATGGTCTAATCTGATTCTATGATTTATGCTAAGCTAAGATAATAATAATGCTCCTGCCAGACTCGGAGATTGTCCAAATGGATTCTAAAGTGGTAAAACTAAACTGTTTAACTCTCGGGCAGCTTTAAAAATGAGTGCAAATTGAGTGTTCCTTTAACTATATGGTTAGTTGCATTTTATCATGTGGCTTTAGCGGTGGTTTTCCACTATGTTTGCAGGACTCTTACAAAGCAGAAAAAACAAATCTATCCTCATACCATGCCATTATCATATCATACAATGCAACACAAGTCAAAACAGTGAACCAGCCTCTTTATGCATTTCCATAGGTCAAAAGTCATATATGGACTTTGCCATCATGCTCTTTTAAATTGGATCCTTCCTCCTGCAAGTGTCTGTACCTCTATGTGGGTGCCGCCCTTGTGCCTCCAGCAAGTGAAGTAGACAACAAACGGCCAATCATCTGGGTGCATCTGAACTCCAGCTGCTTGTGCACATGTGGCGTGAAAGGAAGTGGAGCAGCGGCCGTGCGAACACTGCACACAGCAGCCTGTGGTCTTCTTAACCCATTTTCGGCAGAATTGACATTTCTATTAAAAAAACAACAACTTTGACTGTAGAATCTTTGATTTTGCTTTAAACTAATTGACAAATTCAGAAAAGAAAGACATACAGAAAATATTGATTTCCTAAATAATTCATTAAAAGATTCATCAATAAAGATAGACAGATCACCAACTTTTAATATTCTGCCTGTCAGGCACTATATATAAACAGTGCTGGTGATTAATAAACTAAAAGCAGAGATGCTGCCGCTCTACTACTTTCAGTATCTTGAGAATATCACAGTTTTCAGCAAAGATTTTTAGGAACAAGACACATTTGCCACTAAGATGCATGACAAAATGCTCCTTTGCCATATTCTGTCTTGCTTCATATACAATTGAATACACACAAACAAAACTTCAAAAGTTTTATATTTAATCTGCAAACCTGCAGTGTTTGATCCTTTAATTTAAGGCCAAGTAAAGAAAATGAACTCAGCAAAATCAGAGTAAAAGTTATTAAATAATTTGTAATTATATTTTTCATGTTAAAAAGAGACCCAAGAGATACACATTTGTTTGTTTTAAGCATAAACTCACTTAAATGTTTTATTTTTAATAACCTAAATTCTTCTCTTTTTTATCTGAGGTAAATGCATCTTTCAGATGTTAATATATTTGCATTGGGGAAAAAATAATAATGAAATCAATATTAAATTAAGACTAATTAAATTTATTCAGAACTTTATTCAGAACACTCCAGTTAAGATCCTCATTGTTTCTGTACTGGCCAAGATAAAACACATTCCATAAATCCTCTTTCCCTCTATGCCTCAATCAGGACTGCATCCCGTCAACTCACCAGTTTAAATCTCTGAAACGGGATAGTGCTGAGATCAACCGGCCTGCGCTCTGCGATGTTGACGAAGCGAGCCTCCAGCACTGCTACAGCACACAACACATGAACCCACCTGCAACAAAACCATATTTTCAACCCGAGCTGCAGGTTTCACCAGTGCCAGAGGGCAAACCCTAACATGACGCAAGAGAGTCAGCATATAAAAGTGTCATTCAGCAGTGAGAAATGGCTGTTGACCATGAAGGGCTCCACCAAGTGACTTTTGGTTACCTACTTGTCATTGTTTGCTCTCTGCAGTGCTCCTCCTCTCAGAGAGCATAAACAGCAGTCCTGAGGAAAACACAAACACTTAGTCACACCACTGAGAATCATAAACCATGAGGGAAATGAGGAGCGGTTGGAAAAAGCTGGTCAATAATGACGGTGCCATCTAGCAGATAGGAAAGGCATGGCAGAGGTTTGGGGAATGAAAATATCCAGCTGCAAATGTAAACCAAGGACTAAACTGACCTGAGTAATGGCGTTCGCTTCACAGCGGGAACATCTCCACCCTTCCAGCTTAGCATCCTGAGACACACCGTAACAACCTGTAGACAAAAAAAAAACATCAACAGTTCATTCAATTATGTAGAAGGAAAAATAATGCATAGATTTGAACTTTTCTATTGCAAAATCTAAATTTGTAAAACACCATTTGCTAGCGCAATAGATTTTGACACATGGTTGCTGGTTTAAGTTGGTTCTTGAGGTCATGAGCTGGTTTAAATGAGTTCTTTGGTGGTCATCTGCTGGTTCTGTGCTGGTTCTGCACAACAAGGAACCAACTTAAACTAGCACATCATGATCAGCAAGAACCAGTTTAAACTAGCAGCCATGTGTCAAAACCTACTTTACCAGCATATGCATATTTTTTAACAGGGATTTAAGCTTTTTACCATATTAAATCAAAACAAACATAATTATCAATCCATTTAAAGGTTTTAATAGGATGCATGTCCTAAATGTATATGAATTTTTTTTTTGTGCATCACATGATAAATACAGTCGTGGCCAAACGTTTTGAGAATTACATAAATATTGGAAATTGGAAAGGTTGCTGCTTAAGTTTTTATAATAGCAATTTGCATATACTCCAGAATGTTATGTAGAGTGATCAGATGATTGCATAGTCCTTCTTTGCCATGAAAATTAACTTAATCCTGAAAAAACTTTCCACTGCATTTCATTGCTGTCATTAAAGCACCTGCTGAGATCATTTCAGTAATCGTCTTGTTAACTCAGGTGAGAATGTTGACGAGCACAAGGCTGGAGATCATTATGTCAGGCTGATTGGGTTACAATGGCAGACTTGACATGTTAAAAGGAGGGTGATGCTTGAAATCATTGTTCTTCCATTGTTAACCATGGTGACCTGCAAAGAAACACGTGCAGCCATCATCGTGTTGCATAAAAATGGCTTCACAGGCAAGGATATTGTGGCTACTAAGATTGCACCTAAATCAACAATTTATAGAATCATCAAGAACTTCAAGGAAAGAGGTTCAATTTTTGTTAGGAATGGCAGCAGGCAGGTGTGAGAGCATCTGCACACACAGTGAAGAGAAGACTTTTGGAAGATGGCCTGGTGTCAAGAAGGGCAGCAAAGAAGCCACTTCTCTCCAAAAAAACATCAGGGACAGATTGATATACTGCAAAAAGTATGGCGAATGGACTGCTGAGGACTGGGGCAAAGTCATATTCTCCGATGAAGCTCCTTTCCAATTGTTTGGGGCATCCGGAAAAGAGCTTGTCGGGAGAAGAAAAGGTGAGCGCTACCATCAGTCCTGTGTCATGCCAACAGTAAAGCATCCTGAGACCATTCATGTGTGGGGTTGCTTCTCATCCAAGACAGTGGGCTCACTCACAATTTTGCCCAAAAACACAGCCATGAATAAAGAATGGTACCAAAACACTCTCTAACAGCAACTTCTTCCAACAATCCATCAACAGTTTGGTGAAGAACAATGCATTTTTCAGCACGATGGAGCACCGTGCCATAAGGCAAAAGTGATATCCAAGTGGCTTGGGGACCAAAACGTTGAAATTTTGGGTTCATGGCCTGGAAACTCCCCAGACCTTAATCCCATTGAGAACTTGTGGTCAATCCTCAAGAGGCAGGTGGACAAACAAAAACCCACTAATTCTGACAAACTCCAAGAAGTGATTATGAAAGAATGGATTGCTATCAGTCAGGATTTGGCCCAGAAGTTGATTGAGAGCATGCCCAGTCGAATTGCAGAGGTCCTGAAAAAGAAGGGCCAACACTCCAAATACTGACTCTTTGCATAAATGTCATGTAATTGTTGATAAAAGCCTTTGAAATGTATGAAGTGCTTGTAATTATATTTCAGTACATCACAGAAACAACTGAAACAAAGATCTAAAAGCAGTTTAGCAGCAAACTTTGTGAAAACTAATATTTGCGTCATTCTCAAAACTTTTGGCCACGACTGTACATACAGATACAGTTATGGAAAACAGTAAGTGATCACTTCTCAGTTTCTCTGGACTTACTAGATAATAATAATAATGCTAATATTATAATAATGCATGCCTCCTATTTGTTTCATTCTGTAAAGATTTATTAACATTTCTTCTACAAATGTTTTCATTTGTTGTTACTGAAATTCAGAGTTACTTTTTAGGTCACACTTTACAATAAGATTTCATTAGTTAATTTGAATTACTGCATTTACTAACGTGAACTTATTATGAGCAATACAAGTACATCATGTATTAATTATAGTTCATTATTTACTAATGCTTCATTCATATCAAAATTCATGTTTGTTAACATTAGTTAATGCACCTTGAGTTAGCATGAACAACTTTATTTTCATTAACTAATGTTAAAAAAAACAAATAAATACCATAATAAATGTATTGTTCATTGTTTGTTCATGTTAGTAAATGCATTAACTAAAAACCTTGTAAAGTGACCACTTAAATGGTGGGGTAACACTTCACAATACAGGAAATGTTAATGTAAGCTAATGTATTTATTAACATGAACAAACCATGAAAAATACATTACAGTATTAATGCATTGTTGTTAATGTTAGTTAATGAAAATACAGTTATTCATTGTTAGTTCATGGTAACGTACAGTACATTATCTAATTTTAACATGCACAGCGTTGGATTTGAATAAAGCATTAGTAAATGTTGAACTAGAATTAATAAATTCATTGTGTGTTCATGTTAGTAAATATGTTAACTAACATTAACTACATGTCCCATATTGTGTAGTGTGACCAAATAGTTTTAAAAGCACTATAAGTGGAAAGCATTTGAATGCATGTTTATACCAAGTAGGCACAGTAGAGTGTCTGGGCTCACCACTGTTAGTGTATGCTAGTGTATGTGGTTCTCAGTGAGAACAAAGCATGGCAACAAACATACTTGTATGTACGCGCACACTGCACACAGAGCAGCTGATGAGTTGGCTAGTGCCATCCACCTCCAGGTTAGGAGTGGACAGATGTCCTTCAGAGCTGCTGGTGAAGCACATCTCTGGAATTAGAGGTTTGGTCCTCTGTGGGTTTCCTCCTACAGCTGCATAACCACTCAGGCTGATAACATCACTCTACAGGGAACAAACAGCAAAGCACAATCTTTCAGTGGTTCTCATGAGTCATTTTTCAATTAACACTTCACACGTAAAGGGATAATTACTACTGATTGGATCAGAACCATCCAGAATTAAAGCCGTCGTTTCCATGTCACTTATATTAGGGCAATTTTTTTATATCGATTCTTCTTAAAGGGATAGTTCACCAAAAACTGAAAATTGTGTCATCATTTACTCATCCTTGACTTCAACAGATTTTTCTATACAGTTTATATTTCTATACAGCTCAATTCTGCTTAAATATATCAGAGCAGCAAAAAACATGAAACAAAAATTAAAGATGAAAGACTGACCTTTCTGTGCCACAAACCCATGAAGCATCCCACAGAAAGAGACTGAATACACTTCACTTTTGTGGATAATTGTAATTGTGATAACTTAAAGGGACAAATACACACTTAGATGTCAAAAAACCCATCTTATGGAGTATTCATTCGAATATTCAGTCAAGTCTAAAGTGAAAGCAATTCAGACATTATCCATGCCTAATGCCTTAAAGCAACAGCACCCTAATAACACACGGTTTATGGTATTATTATTAATCAAAGCTCAAAAAAAAAAAAAAAAATACCTTCACTGCTCTTTGCAGGCTAGGTTTCATAGTTTTATTAATATATGTCGAATTTATCAGATCTATTTAGAATCCATGTTTATAAGTGTGTGTATGTGTGTATCATGACTAGAGCTGTGGTGAAAAAGTTGATTCTGCATCAGTTCTAACAAAATGCATCACTTTTCTCTTGTGAATCAATTCTGAGCTTGGTTTTTAACAGCAGATTGAACTCAAGGCTAGATTTGAACAATGCACTCAAATGCTCACAAGGGCTTGTGTGTTCGGCTGAGTTACGCAAGTTGGCTTTTATGTCACATGATCAACGTAGCTCACTCTCGTAACTCATTTAAAACTTTCCTAACTTTATTAATTATTACTTTAGGTTCAAATGGTAGCTGTAAGGAATGGGATGCAAGCAGAGTATGGCTGTTTGTATAGCACACAGCGCCACCTGCTGTTAAAAACTAAGCTCAGAATCGATTCAAGAGAAAATAAAATCTTGAATAATGTTTCTTGAATAATTTTTTATATATATATTTTTTTTTTTACTGTATTAAAATGTACCCATTCACCCCAAAACAGTGTTCACTAATCTCAATAGCATGAATCTCAATCTCAATGAAATATCAATAGCATTTGTATTAAATTTATAGTCGTCACTGAATTAAATTTAGAGATTGGGAATCAGAATCGACTCAAATCGGATTGATACCCAGACCTAGCTAGCATGCATTGCTTGGCCCAACAAATGAACATCAAGTAATACGAGATATTATTATTATTAATACAGTAAGAGCATGTGCTACCTCAGTGTATGTGTGAAAGAGAGAACACACAGCGCAGTACGGTGGATGCAGGCCCATGCGCAAGTTGAACTCCTTCTCGATCTGAAAGTTGCGTGGTTTGCTCTGCCACATGGGAGTCAGGAGTTTAGCCCAGGGATCGGTCTCCTCTAGCTCAGCTGCCGGCTCCTGGATCTCTGTGGAGCGGAGGAGATAATGAGCAGCAGCACAATCAGTGGCGTCGCCATAAATGAACAGCAGGAAAGCAGATGCTAACCGTCATCACTGGAGTTCTCTCTGAGCAGAGGATGCAAACGCGGCAACTTGCTGAGCGGCTGCAGTTTCCTCTTCATGCTGTTATTCTCTTTCTCACCTTCCATTTCCTGCTATGGAAAAGACAGAGGCGTCACATTTAATTTCCGTACTTGTTGGTGAGGTGTTTGAGGTTTTTTCTTTAAACTTGATTTAAAAGAAAATTGTATTTGTGATGTTAAATTGGTGAATAAAGCAACATGAGGTTTGAGGTTGGTAAGAATGAGGATGTTCTTTTTTTAATCACTTATGCAATGCAGTAACCACAGTAATATAATGAGATACTGTTTAATATATATGTAATATAGAAAATGTCATTTGCCTAAATCTACCATCTATGGTAGCAAGTATTTTGGGAAAGATACAACTACACTAATCTATAGAAAACGCAAAAAGAACTGAAATCTTTTGTAACAATCAATCTTTTATGTTCAATTGAATGCACCCTTCATAAAGAAATGGATCCATTTATTCCATTAATAAGCAAACGATAAATGTAATGTAATGTGTATTTATATAGCGTATTTATTGTGTATGGCCATACACCCAAAGCGCTTCACAATCATGAGGGTTGGGGGGTCTCTCTACACCACCACCAGTGTGCAGCACCTACTTGGATGATGCGATGGCAGCCACAGGACAACGGCGCCAGTGTGCTTACTACACACCAGCTATTGGTGGAGTGGAGAGACATTGATAGAGCCAATTCAGTGGGTGGGAATGATTGGGAGGCCATGATGGGTAAGGGCTAATGGAGGGAATTTTGGCCAGGACACCAGGGTTACACCCCTGCTCTTTACCAGAAGTGTCATGGGAATTTTAATGACCACAGAGAGTCAGGACCTCGCTTTAACGTCTCATCCGAAAGACGGGCATAAATAAAAATAAATTAAATAATGGAAATAAATAAAAAACAATAGATTTTAAATGAAAAGGAGTCTACCCCATGCACATTGTTTGTTACTTTTTAATTTTATTGCATTAATTAGTGATGCATAATATAGTAATATTGGATCAATTATCAGACTTTCCTCTGTTTTTACATTTCAATCTACATCATTCATTCATTTTCTTTTCGGCTTAGTCCCTTTATTAATCCGGGGTCGCCACAGCGGAATAAACCGCCAACTTATCCAGCATATGTTTTACGCAGCGGATGCCCTTCCAGCTGCAACCCATTACTGGGAAACACACTCATTCACACGCATACACTACGGACAATTTAGCCTACCCAATTCACCTATACTACATGTTTTTGGACTTGTGGGGGAAAAGCCGCCCGGAGGAAACCCACGCGAACACGGGGAGAACATGCAAACTCCACACAGAAACGCCAACTGACCCAGCCGAGGCTCGAACCAGCGACCTTCTTGCTGTGAGGCGAACGTGCTACCCACTGCGCCACCGTGATGCCCCATTTCAATCTACATTAGAACTTAAAAACAATCATTAGAAACATTATTAAATTGACACTTATGATTTGTAATCTGTAATAAAACTAAAAACAAACTAAATTTCATACAGTGATTTATAGTTATGATGCCTCAATTAATTTAAAATTAGTGTAAATCATTGAAAATCACTTTTGATGTTTGTTCAAACTACTTATTTAAAATGTATTTTAATGTATTTTTTGGGACAACTCAATTGTTTTATGTTTAATCTATTTCAATTTGTAAAAACGATTGAGTTAACTTCATTTGTGTTGGGATAACATGAAGGAATTGTGTGGAATCCAGCATTTTTTTACAGTGTAATGCCCATATCGGAAAAAAATACACACACTGCATGCAGTTACAAACCTCTGGTGTGTCTGGTGGTGGAGTTGGTGTACTTGGCCTCACGTCTAGACTGATGTCTGGTATGTGGAGGTCTTCTCTGGGCTTCTCTGGACTGGGTGTTTGTGGTTTACAGAGAGCTGCTTTGGCTGCGTAGCTGTGGACCTGCAGGGCATCTGTCGGGCTCAGTGTGCGATGGAAGAGAAGGCTTGCCACCCCTGGTTTCGTGGATGCCCGTGGCACGGCTGACAGGCAGTGAGGGACGGTAGGGACAGATGCTATAGACAGATGATGCTTTGGGAAGGGCTGGGCACAGGCTGTAGACAGGCTAGTAGCTTTAGCATCCAGGTCTGCGTCACTAAAACCAGCACCCCGAACGTTTTCCGCAAATTCAGCACTTCTGGATCCTGGCAGCATCTTTAAACTGGTTGAACTTGTCAGTGGTAGTGTGCAGTTTTCGTTCTTCAATTCTGAAACAAGGCAGATTTGGTTTACAGAAATGTTCACACTGGCTGCTGTCATTCAAAGCTCACTGCTTAAAGTGTAAAACATCAAAACATTGCCAGTGTTCAGTTGAACTACATCAAACACTTTTCTGGCTCAATCAATAGCAAGAGTTTGGGGAATAGGTACTATAGCAGGCAGGCTAAATAATAGGATGTTGATTATCTTGTTTACACCCAGAATTAGAAAGCAGTTTTGTCATTCCACTAGGGGTGTAATGGCACAGAGAAGTTCGACATGGGTTTGGTACAACAGGAATAAGCAACAAAATCCCCAGTGCTTGCTTTTTTCCTGTTTATTTAGTCACAATCAGCTTCAGAACTGAAAAGTACGGTGACTCAGTAGTGCACAAAGCAACAAAATTAATGACACAAAACAACGACATTAAAAAAGAAAATAAGCTTACAATACAAATGTTTTAAAAAACAAACATAAGCCACAACACAACAGAAATGCTCCCAACCACTAGAGAGCAGTTTTGATAGTGAAACGCCAATCACCTTGAGATGCCATGAGAAATTCTCAACTTAAGTGATTGATCACAATGTGT
Source organism: Danio jaintianensis (assembly GCA_903798115.1). Taxonomy (NCBI): domain Eukaryota; kingdom Metazoa; phylum Chordata; class Actinopteri; order Cypriniformes; family Danionidae; genus Danio; species Danio jaintianensis. The sequence continues at coordinate 2,774,488 of CAIGQV010018257.1, read as the reverse complement.
AATCGATTTTTAAATAAACAACATTATTTACTTGTATTAAACTTTGCATGAAATTTGCTTTTGTTAACGCAACGAGTGCAATGGACAATTCGTGTTCAATCACTGCTCTTGTGTGTGTAGAGCTGCCATAACCAAGCAATAAAATCGGTAATTATCTATTTACATAAACTTTTTCAGGTTTTTTTTTTTTTTTTCTCAGAATGGCAAAATTAAATATCTTTAAACTCTATGTGTGGCTTTTATATATAAATAATACCCTGAGTTTAATTAGTTATGATAAGAAAAACATCAAAAAACTAAAATTGTTAGTTGCAGCCCTATGTGTGTGTGTGTATAGAGAAGGGGCCAACAGTAACGTGGGGGAGAGTATAACGTGGCTCGAGCACTTTTAATAAATACTTGAAACCAGGATTGTCTACAACTGAATATGGGTGTATTGCATATGAAATGTATATTCCAGTAGCCTCTGTAATAGCACAGAGCTTGTTTTCTCATTCCAATGCCCTACTTTTCCATTGTTTTTCCTCTGTTAACATGCGCTTAACAATCAAGTCTCGCGTATTTTGTACCATGACAGTTCGGGATAAACACATGTATACTGTTATACCAAATACTGGCGTAAACAAGGTCTGATACATTTAGAACATGTCCACTTTCTACCACTTCAAAATACATTCACACGTGGATGAGTTCAAACGCAATGCAACACAAAACCACCTATTCTTGGCCTGCTGACCTAATTTTTAAACATTACTGAAAGAAAATGAACAAATACTACTCTTCTCTGTTGTCTCCTTTCACATTCGTATGCAATTTGCATGAGTTTATGGTGAACTAAACCAATTTTGCCAAGCAATGTTGATATTTGAAAGCACCAAAACAAACACGCCCATCACCAAACGCTGCCATCATTACTATACACACCCCTTACTGCCGATTGGCTAAAAGTGTGTTTTGGGAGGCTGTCTGACACTGCGATCGAAATCATTTTTTTTAAATATTGTTTTAGTGCACCTTTAATTCACAATATTATATACAACCTTTACTCAAAGAAATTTGGAAAGTGTTCGAAAGTGTAAATGGAAAACTGATCATTAATTACTCATTCTTATGGTGTCAGACTAGGGTGTATGTTTACTACGGGCAGTACGATGCTTCCATGTTATACGTCATACTGCCCATAGTAAACTCGCAACCTGATCTGATGTAAAAGACAAACAAAGTCATTTTTACAGTTTTTTGGAGTACTGTACTGTATGATTGTACTGTATGGAATACTGTACTGGAGTACATTATTGGAGTACTGTACTGTATGGAGTACAATTTAATGTATGATTACAGTAGAAGCCACAGAAAATGTTTTTGGTTGATTTTCTGATCTCGGGACAGTCACTTTGTTTGGAGGATGAGGGAGCTCTCATATTTCATCCAAAATATCTTGATTGGAACTAAATAAGTCTTCACAAAAAATCAATCAATCATTGTTTTTTTTTTATTTTATGTCACACTCTATGTGATTAAGGTGTTTTTGGTTAAAGTGTATGTAATATTGATTGTTGTGTCGATGCTGTTTCACAAGAAAGTTTTCTATCTATCTTTATTACTTTTTAAAAGTGTCTACCCATTTACTCTGAATATGAACCAAGGTCTCAGGATATTGGAACAACAGGAGGGTGAGTAATTAATAATAAAATTTACATGTTTGGGTGAACTAACCCTTTAAAACATATTAATGCCATATCCACAAAACATACCTGTATACTCCCTGCACTGTTCAGTGTATGGAGTCAATCGGCCCTTCTTGCCATATTCAGCCTCCTCATCGTTTGTTTCAGTCTTTGGAAGAACTTCCTCTGGAAAGTCCAGACACACCCTGTGTCTTTTGGTTCCTATCCTTTGTTTAGCCAGGCTAATTAAGGTGGCAAAGGCAACATTTGAAAGTGATATTATAACATGATATGACGTACAAGGATAGTCAACTGAGAATAAAAGTGAGTGTGTTTTTTCACCTCTTTTTTTGTCCCTCATTACTTTGGTTCTCAATGCGGAGTTCTTGAGCACCAGCTTCTCCACCTAAAAACTCAGCTGCTTCAGGCGTGGGTTTAGAGTGATCAATGGGTGCATTGTCCTTGCCCTCCAACCACAGCTCGTACCGTTCAGGCTGAAATTTCTTCACAAACACATCCATGGAGATCTTCACCATATCCTTCCTACAAGAACACTGAGAGAAAATAGACAAAGACTGACGCAATGTGTAGATGTTATAGCTTAATGCCACCCCTAAACTGATTAAAAGAGATGGCAGTGACTACATTTATATATAAGATCTATATTTCAAACAAAAACTGCTATTTTCATCACAGTTGTATCCATCAGCAATCCTGAAATGTATATGGAATTAATTCAACAAATATTAAGCAGTTTGTAATAAAATTTTATTTAAATTTAAATGAAAAAAATAAAAAATTATTGACCCCAAATAAGCATATTAGACACATTCACATTATTTCCACTGTAATGCTAATTAAGTAAAACACAACCTTGGGGAAAATAAGAAAGTAAATACATTAAAATATTGTTTTAAAATAAATTAAAACAACTTTTGATTTTTACTATTATTTTTAATTTACCAGCATGGCTTGTTTTCCATAGTCGATCCATCTCTTTGTAGCAAAATTAGTAGACTCAGCACAGTTGAAGCCATGGTTAAAGCCTGCATGATAGCCATACGGAAACGTCACCATAAACTCTCCAGCCTCCTGAGTGATCTATAAAGCAAAAATGGACAATGATATCACAAACCTTCCCCCAAATAGGAAACACATGTAACCACAGCAAAAAGGACAAACCAAGTCTAATGATATAAGATAGATAGATAGATAGATAGATAGATAGATAGATAGATAGATAGA
>CAIGQV010018257.1:2758291-2771566 GCA_903798115.1 Danio jaintianensis | reverse complement strand
ATAGATAGATAGATAGATAGATAGATAGATAGATAGATAGATAGATATTCAAAAAATCATACCTTTTCAAAAGGAATGCCATACTTCTTTAAAATCGAAGGTGAAATAAGAGTCATCTTGTGTCTGAGAAATGCTTCACAGTTTTGTGAACTTCCAGGGAAAAAGCCTGCAAGACGATAGGAAGGCATTATATATAAATGAGGGAACAAAATGATTTTGTGTACAGAACAGATGACACAAATGACTGTTTACCTTTGGCTAACCGCTCCAGTCTTTTTCCATGTTCAGGAGGCACGGTGTACCTGTAGGATCGTTCCAGACAAATTTAACACTTGGCGTAAGGACAGACAATTACCACAACCACCTTTACGCCTGCAGGTGCACATTTTATCTACACATTTCATTCTATAAAAATCAATTCAAACAACCAAACTGCATTCTGGCTAAAGCCACAGGTATTTTAGGAGGTATTACCAAGACTTTGGTTCCCCGAAGTGTAAGTAATTAATGCTGTAGAGATCCATGTCCTCGGTGTGCCAGGCAAACGTGGTTTTCCACATGCCAAAGTAGAGGTAGGGTGTGTTCACTCCCTCGATAGTGATCCCACTGTCATGCTCCACTGTGTCTAGGATGGTATTCAAGTGCCCTACATTCCACTCTTTGATATCCTAAGTTGGGATTAAAAAACAATGAGTCTATTTGAACCAGAGACCAATCAAACCAAAAGAAATTCAACAACAAGTATTTACTCACTGGGTCATAAAGTGACCCATTCACATCAGCTCCATAGATGGGAGGGTTAAAGGTTACATTTTTCCAGTATTTCCTTTCGAGCTCTTCAAAATCATCATATCGAGGACTGCAAAACCTTAAACATAAAGAACAGATGGGGTCATGATCAAGTTCTTCTGGAAAATGAGTAACGAGGTGAACAGAACATACTTGTCACTGTTGGCGGTTTTGCGGAACTCTTTTACAGTCATGGCTTTTTTCTGGATGTTGTACTGAGTGAACAACCCCGACTGCCCAGTCACAACCTGCTGAATCGGCGCAGGTATGAGCAGGTCATCAATGTCATCATATGAACCTCGAGGCTTCCAGTTTTTCGGTGGGACGATCTGTGGTCGAGCAGAAAAATAGAGATTTGTGAATGACTTTTTATAAGCAGTAGGGCTGAACAATGTTGAAAATAATCGGACACTGCGATATATAATGAAATTATGAATAGTTTTTCCAGATGGCTTGAATAGGTCTATTTGGAAAGAATTCATCAATTCAGATTTATTGGGCCTTTTGGGCAGGCACCCTTCAGTTTTTAGTAGCCCAAAATAAATTCAAGTGGCCCAAATAGAAAAGACATTATTTACTAAATAATGAAAAATGAAAACCTGGTAGGCCTAGCTTTATTGTTTTATTTTATTTTTTAATCAACTTGGTACCAAAGTACTGGTTCTTTTGAAAACACCAGCGCAAATGCAAATTCAAAATCATATTAATAGTGGTTCCTCGATGCATGAAAATTACATGCAACATTACCCAATTTGTGTGCCAATGCAAAAGCACTCAAATAGGCTATATTTTTCCTTCCATTAAGATAGTCCGATGGGCAGGGTGGATTAATTTTTGGTAGCCCGACTGGAAGACATAATAGCCCCGGGACTTTGAGCTAGCAGTTTTGCGAGCCCTGGGACAGGGAAGTGAATTTAAAAAATAATAATCAAATTGCAAGCAGAGATAAATACAATAAAGCTAAATAAATAAATTAAACGAGCATTGGTTTATGGTTTTCTGGGGAGTCAAACAGTATTCAGGTACAGAAATTGAATAATCAAATGTAAAATAACACTATTGTCTTTGTATAAATAATCTTATAAAATGTATGTTTATTAAAGTTCATTCATTCATTTTCCTTCGGCTTAGTCGCTTATTTATCAGGGGTCAGCACAGCAGAATGAACCGCCAACTATTCCGGCATATGTTTTACGCAGCGGATGCCCTTCCAGCTGCAATACTGTACTGGGAAACATCCATACACATACACTACGGCCAATTTAGTTTATTCAGTTCTATACCGCATGTCTTTGGACTGTGGGGGAAACCAAAGCACCCAGAGGAAATCCACGCAAACATAGGGAGAACATGCAAACTCCACACAGAAATGCCAACTGGCCCAGCCAGAACTCGAACCAGTGACCTTTTTGCTGTGAGGTGATAACCACTAAGGTGAGGTGCTAACCACCAAGCCACCGTGCCACCCTTTATTAAAATTATAAAAGGTAATTTTTCTTGTGCCTGAACGCGTTAAAAACTCTAGAAATGCTCTCATCTGAATATTTCACATCATGTGAATACTGCAGAATCACGCACATTGCGATATCGATGCTGAAATGATTTATTGTGCAGCCCTAATACGCAGTAACCTAATGAGAATAAGAATAGTGTTTCCCACTAACCTTGGCCAGGCCTGCCTTGTGGGCACCTTGTGACTCCATGTATGCAATGTAGCGGCTGAAGTTCTTGAACTCTTCAACGGTGGGGTAAAAGGTCATTATACCCCTGGAAACCGGCATGTCAGATGCCATCTTGGCTGACCGAGTCCTTATCACCTGTATGACAAATGTTATTAGGACTGAATTTAAGACTAAAATAAAACATACTATATTATCAAGACACTAAAAATAAAGCATATTTACAAAAAATTACAATACACTCAAACTTATAATCATATGTACAGATTTTTAGATGCCTCATGCCCCCCAGATATGTTCACCCTTTGCATGTACATAGTTAAAATTAAAATACCTTAAAAAGTAACAACTTCAACTAAATATTACTGAAATAAAACTTAATAAAATATACATAAACATGTTTATATAAATAATAACACACAACTATCTAAACTACATCACTGGTCTCATAGATTCTTACTTTTAACATGGTTTTAGTTATTAAAAACTGAAATATAAGGGATGAGCGTACACCAATATTACATGAATAACCAGACGACCAGCGATTGTGGATTAATTTGAACCACAGAAAGTATTAACGTGCAGGATTGCTAGTGTATATAGCTTCGCATAAACATGGAAAACCAAATGTTACAATTTTCTCTCACATATCTAAAACACCAAACCACATGAGACAATCTACAGCTGAAACATTTCAGTGAAAAACAGGCGATTAGGCCTTATATGGTAACGACAGTGAGACAAAAAACTACAGGTTTCTCGTACAGTGTACACAATACACGTCACGCCCATTTGCACGCCCCGCCTCTTATCAAAAACGTCTGATGCTGATTGGCCGACACCTGCGTCTCTTTAAAAGTCGTGTGGCTAGGCTAACGAGTTAGGCCAAAGGTAAACATTAGCACGTACAAAAAGCATCGTATAAGTTAAAAGATCAAAACTATGCAAAGTTCACCACCGTCTGTGCAACATGTACCATTTACAAATAATAACTATAATATAAAATTCGCGTACGTTAACTTGGGAAACTAGCTGTTGGTTACTGTAATGAAAGTGCAACGGTTAGCTCCCCGGAGCTAGCAACTTTATCAAAATTTACATTGATTTTAAACAGCAGATTCTAAAGAAAATGCACAAATATAGAAAATAAAGAATAGGTAATTTAAAAATACGTACTGACTCTGTCGAACAAAAGCCTAATAACTTCTCTCAACCTTCGTATAGATGTTTAGCTAACAGCAGATGCTTCTGACAAACCTCCATCAGCACTCGGGCTCTGCGCATGCGCTCACAGGATTTGTTTACTATTATTGGTCCACCCACGCCAGTATCTCCATAACCAATCAGATCACGGTCACGTTTACAGTAGCCTGCCTGCAGAGTCAGCCAGACACCGCGTTTATCGTGTACAACCAGGGGCGTAGCAGACATTTTAAAAGTGGGGGGCAGCTGAATGAGACCCTAAAGTTTACGTTCATATAATTATTAATCACCTGTTTCTAAATGGTCTGTCTCTATAAGTGAGGGGGACGCTACGCCCCTGTGTACAACTAAGCATACGTTTATTGATAACTTTCATTTCGGATCAGTTTACTATTGTTTGCTTATTTGCACTGAGGAGTTTGACACATTGATATAATTTCAAGTCCGTTTGTAGCAGTATATAATTGCTAAAAATCTCATTACATTTAAAAAGTCTTAATATGTTTGTGGCTGCAGAGAGACTGAACTGTTTATCTTCGCACAGAATTAGAGTATTATTCTTTAAAACTATATCATATTGTGGCTTCGTAACTTTTTTTAAATCTTTTTTTTTTTTTGTAAATACCAAGTGAGCAAATGTGTATGTATGTTTGTACGTGACTCCATCCAAAAGCAGATCATTGTTTTGTGCACCTGCTCCAACATTATAGACCAATATATTAGCAATATGAACCTTTATAAAATACTGTTTTGTAGTTAAAGGAACACTCCGCTTAAATCACAGTAATGCATATCTGGCCAACCTCATAGAGACTGTGTCTGTTCCTCGTATTATTAGATCAGGAAATAAACTTGCTGTGTGCTCTAGAAAAAATCTATTAAGAATCAAACCAGAAAAACTGGAAAAAAGTGAAAATACAAATTTTTTAAAGCTTGGTCTCCTAAACATCAGGTCACTAGCACCTAAAGCACTTTTCATAAATGAAATAATAACAGACAACAATCTTAATGCACTCTGTCTCACTGAAACCTGGCTGAAACAAAATGACTATATTAGTTTAAATGAAGCAACTCCTTCAGGATTCTTATATAAGCATGAGGCTCGTCAGACTGGTCGTGGTGGTGGAGTTGCATCAATCTTTAGTGATATTCTTAATGTTAATCAGAGAAACGGACTTATGTTTAACTCTTTTGAAGCATTGGCGCTTAATGTTATGCTTCCGGATATACCTATATTATCTCTCGCTTTAATCACCATATATAGACCCCCAGGACCCTATGTCAATTTTCTAAAAGAGTTTTTAGTTTTTCTCATGGAATTGAGGTCATTGATGTAGACATTATACCACAAAGTGATGATATAACAGACCACTACCTCTTACTATATAAGCTATGTTTACCTGAAATTAGCAGATCTGCACAGATATATCGCCCTGGTAGAACTATCGTCCCGTCCACTAAAGATGAATTCACAAATAACTTACCTGATCTTTCTCTATTTCTAAATACACCCACAAACGCAAATGACCTTGATGTAGTAATCAGCAGTATGGATGCTATCTTTACTAACACACTAAATACTGTGGCACCCATCAAATTAAAAAAGGTTAGAGAGAATAAAACTACACCATGGTATAACAGTCATACTCGCGCTCTCAAAACAGCAACCCATGCCCTAGAACGTAAGTGGAAAAAAACTAAATTAGAGTTGCTTTAGAATTGCATACAAAGATAGTATGTCCAGCTATAGGAGGGCTCTAAAATCTGCCAGGGCTGAGCACCTACGCAAACTAATAGAAAATAATCATAACAATCCTAGATTTTTATTTAACACCATTGCTAAATTAACAAATAATTGGTCATCTTTGGAACAAAATGTCCAAATTAGTAGTGATGAATAGAAGATGTTAAACTTTCGACACCGCCTTATACTTCAGATCCATTAAACATTCCACTGAACCAAAATCAAAGAACAGGAAGAGCTAGATAAACTTATAAATGCTTCTAAACCAGCTACATGTATGTTAGACCCAATTCCAACTAAATTACTGAAAGAGTTGCTACCTGTAATAGGAGAACCTCTTCTTAACCTCATCAACTCTTCTCTATCTTTAGGCCATGTTCCAAATCCTTTCAAGCTAGCTGTTATTAAGCCTATTATTAAGAAACCACAACTGGACCCCAGCAACTTAGCTAATTGTAGGCCTATTTCAAATCTTCCACTTATGTCTAAAATACTAGAAAAAGTTGTTTCTGCCCAATTATGCTCTTTTCTGCAGATGAACAATGTTTTTGAAGTGTTTCATTCAGGTTTCAGGCCTCATCACAGTACAGAAACCGCATTAGTGAAAATAACCAACGATTTACTCTTAGTACCTAGAATAGCAAAGTCGAGTAAAGGTGGTCGAGCCTTCTCATTTATGGCTCCTAAACTCTGGAATAGCCTTCCTGATAATGTCCGACGCTCAGACACACTCTCTCAGACCTTAAAGACCTATCTTTTTAGTAAAGCATACACTCAATGCATCGCATAACGGTATAATGCATGAATGTGCTCCACGCAGGTGAGCTGGCTCGACATCACCTGTAGGACACACTCCTCAATACACCAGGCATTGTGTTAGAAACACTCATATGATTTACATGTTTGTTTCTATGTTTGTTTATTTAACTGCTATTTTCATCTATAACACGCCATTTTTGCATCTCGTTTAAATACACTATGAACAGCAGCTACGCTAATTACTTTCTTTATTCTCTATTTCCACCTGGGGATACTCATTCCGAGGTCCCTAGAGACTATGCAGCGCCATTGATGCGATCCAAGACCTGTGAAGAGATGATCCCAATGTATCCATAATCCTGGACCAGGTCGTATCCCGAGCTGATGCTGTGGTCGTCATGGAGAAATGGAGTGCATGAGACTGATTCCTGAATGACTACTGTGATAAACGAGTCCCCACATTGATCTTGCGGGCCAACCTGACCACCTGCCCTACTCACACCTGCAGCTTCTCCACGATGGACGTCCAGCTTCTCCAGCCTCCAGCGCCTAGACTGCAGCTCTGAACAGGAAGTTTGGCCAGATGAAAAATGGTTGTGCCTAACAGAGCCTAGTTTCTCAAGTTTTTTTTTTTTCGTTCACTTCGTCAATTTTTCCTCGCCGCTGGCTTGCTCGGATCGGGACTTGTGGAGCTGTGCTTCGGTGGATTTGCTCTACAGTGTTTGAACTTTCAGCAGTGAAATGTAAACCACACAGAACTAAACTAAACTGAACTTCAACTCTGAAATCTGGACTTTACTAGAACTATGTTAAGCTGCTTTGACACAATCTACATTGTGAAAAGCGCTATATAGATAATTTTTAAAAAATAATTTTTTATTCATTTTCAGTTCATTTTAAAACTCCCTAGAGTTAAACAAAATTTGCGCTTCACTATGGCAGCAGCAGCCACAATATTAACATTATGCAGTGCCTGAAAATAGCTCCCAGCACTAAGCCCTACACTTGCACCACCAGTTAGAATCATTCATTCATTCACTTTCCTTTGGCTTAGTCCCTTTATTCATCAGGGGTTGCCACACCAGAATGAACCGCCCCAGCTAGAATCTATGTAATATAATTGTTCCTGCTACAGCCATGGTACGGCAGCAAGTTTCTTGATTATTACACCAGAATGATTTGTGTTTAATTTTTATTTAGAATATTATAGCTTTGCCCTTATTAGTAAAATATATATACTATTTTTAATTAATACAACTATATACGGGCGTCACAGTGGCGCAGTGGGTAGCACGTTCGCCTCACAGCAAGAAGGTCGCTGGTTCGAGCCTTGGCTGGGTCAGTTGGTGTTTCTGTGTGGAGTTTGCATGTTCTCCCCGTGTTCGCATGGGTTTCCTCCGGGTGCTCCGGTTTCCCAAGACATGCGGTATAGGTGAATTGGGTAGGCTAAATTGTCCGTTGTGTATGTATGTGTGTGAATGAGTGTGTATGGATGTTTCCCAGTGATGGGTTGCAGCTGGAAGGGCATCCGCTGTGTAAAACATATGCTGGATAAGTTGGCGGTTCATTCCGCTGTGGCGACCCCAGATTAATAAAGGGACTAAGCCGAAAAGAAAATGAATGAATGAACTATATATTTTTATTGGTAGTCTGTTATGAAGGAACATGTAAATGTAAGTAATTTTACAGTTGCACCCCAAAATCATACTTCAATGAAACTAAGACCAGCTCTAAACAGTTCACCAAAGTTTTTAATTTTGGGTGAACTATCCCTTTAATACTATCACATATTTATTAGATATTTAAAGACTGAGGGGAATCAGACACACAATTACTTGTTACCCTCACCAATCTAGCAAACAAATGGCCAGGCTGGGTAAAACACAACACCCAAGCATCCAGGCATTTACCACCCGAAAGGAATGTGATCATTCCCTTTAGAACCAATAATATCTAGCTGCAGACCTGCAGACCCATACACATTTAAGGACACGCATTCCAGACCACATGACCCAGGCCGTAGAGTTGGTTGGGAGACCTTCAAGTGGGCGAGACCACAAGTAGGTTACACTAGAGTAGGTAACGCTAGGAGTGTTACTGCTGTGAGTACTGAGAACGTGAACATAAATATAGCTTAATTTTTGTCACGCTGTACATTATTAAATAGAGTTGTTGTTTTTTTAATACAGTACGAGGTAGGTTTAGTGTGTATGTTAATAAAACACAACAGGTTGAACAAACATGAACTAAATATTTCATCATTACCATACAGTCAAAAAAGTTATGTTTCAAAATGAATATGGAATAAAATGAATAAAAAAAACTGATGTGTTTTTTGTATATTGTTAATAACATTGTACATATAGGCCTAAATCATGTCGACATCCTAGGGATAGCTCTTTTAATAATACAAAATGCAACTGATCTGTCATTAACCATATGGTTCCCCTCGCTCCTGGCCTGGATTGTGTAGTCTAGATTGTGTGTCCTGAAATGTGTGTGTGGGTATGCAAATCTGCATCTGTATATATTTTTTTAGAACAGACAAATATTCCCTCCCCTATATAGTTTATCTTAAAGGGATAATTCACCCTAAAGATATAATATTTACTCACCCTTAAACATGAGATTAATGCATGGGTTTATAGGTGCTGCAGAACAGGGGCCCATCTCGGGGAGGGGCCTACTGAAGGCACAAAATATTAATTATAAAATAAATAAAAATAAAAGGTTTGCTGATATCTGACCCAAAATCAGTTAAACACTTTTGAAACAAATGTCAGTGTAGGTTACTGGTGATAGCAGAGCTGAGCCGCAGATTCAGTTCGATACTCTGAAGCAGCACTTCAGAGATCTGAAAATTAACTTAGTAGATGAACTTCCACATTTTAAAGCACTCATCCGAAATGAGACCAACACCACAGCAAGTGTGTGCATCAATAAAATAAACCAACATTATTTTCAGTATTAAGTATTTTCCCTGATGGCCCACCACTGCCTTTAAAACTATAGCCTCTTTGCATAACCAGTTGTTATTCATACAGTAATGTGTTCACTCTCTTCGTGTAATCAAGCCTGTTGCTTCTATATTAATCTTCTATGTAGTAAAACTCTTAGAGCTAATGTTTTGACACAACTACAGTTAAAGTCACCATGAAACGGAAGTTAAGATCATCTTTTTTTTCTGCTATTGTGATGTACATCCAGTTGAAACGACCCTGAAATGAAGAACAGTGCATGATTTAGTTCTTTGAGAAACGATTAAATTGTTGAACAAAATGTTCATTGTTGCTAACAAAATTAAAGAGGAGGGACGAAAGTGAAAGGGGGGTGGGGTTGGTTGGTGTTTGGGCCCCTAATAATATCTCTGGGGGCCCCCAAATTGCGTGGCCCCTTAGAATCTTCCTAACTTTTCCCCCCTAGCAGCCCCTGACTATAGGATTAGACCAGTAGCATCTCACTCAAAAAAATGAAAAAGAGTTTCGATAATTTTCCTTTTAAAAGCTTGGCTTTTCTATAGTTACACCATGTAATACCAACAGAAAATGAAAAGTTGCCATTTTTTAGGTTGATATGTCTATACTGTAGTTCTGGCATAATAATCAAGAAACTTTGCTACTGTACCATGGCTGCAGCAGGCCCAATGATATTATGCAGCACCACCTAGTTAGCTGAGGAGATTTTCAGGAGCCTGCTACAGCCATGGTAAAATGAGCCTATTTCGGTTTCCAAAAAAAGCTTTTAATAGAATTATCGAAACTCTTTATAATTTTTTTGAGTGAGATGCTTCTGGTCTAATCCAATTCAATGATTTATGCTAAGCTAAAGTGCTCCCACCAGAGCCGGAGATCAGCAGAATGAAACAAAAAAAGCGATAAAAAAAACTGTAGCGGACTTGTAAAATGAGTCTATTACAAAAAAAGGTCAAGTGTTTATTTAAGCATGTACAGTTCTTGGACAAATAAAACCTTCTTTAGTTGAAAAAGTTGGTTAATATGTAAAATATCTGAATAACAAAAATATATGCATTTACAATTACTTGTTCTTTTCCCAGTGATGGGTTGCAGCTGGAAGGGCATCCACTGCGTAAAACATATGCTGGATAAGTTGGCGGTTCATTCCGCTGTGGCGACCCCTGATTAATAAAGGGACTAAGCCGAAAAGAAAATGAATGAATGAATGAATTACTTGTTCTCTTAATTTTATACCTATATTGTCATCAAGTAATTTCTAAATAATTTTGTTTTTCTTAAGCATATTGTCTTGATAAATGTTCTTTAGTTGAAAAATAGAACTACTATGTAAAATATGTGTTACTCTGCTTCTCTGAAATTGAGGCATGTGATCAGCCGATGAAAAAAAAGAAGGAAGACGGACGCTACCATATATACCTATATATTATATTTGTGTGTTTTTAAAATAATAAATAGTAATAGAAAAAATTATATTCTTTATATAAATATTTGATATTGGCCACACAATTTAAGTTTCATTTTTTTGTTTATCATTTTAAATGTTTTAAATGTTTAGCAGTTTAGTAGTCATCTAAGTAATATTTAATAGGTTTATCCTTTGGAGGCCTACTTTCCCTCAATGTCGGGACAGATCCACACACCGCCGCTAGATGGCGCCACTAACTCGGTTAGTTCCCTTATGTCTACAGAATAGAATTTTTCCTGTAATTTAGTAGACTCTAACATGATAAATTATATTATATTAAATTATATTATAATTATAATATATAATTTATAATAAATTTGTAATATCTTTTAAACTTACGAAACTTTCAGGTATGAAATTTCAGGTGCTAGTCTGTAGCACTGCATAAATTGACATAAGGACAGATGACTTGCAGAGTATAATAACAAATGTGCGTCCTGCGGCTTTATTCATAATGTACATAAAGCGCATATTTTTTTTCTTCGCATATCTTTTTCTAAACAAACAAACAATTAACAAACAAACAAACAAACAAACAAACAAACAAACAAACAAACAACAAAAAAACAATTTTAAAGTCAATATTATTAGGCCGCTTTCGTTTTTTTTCTTCGTTTGGCTGCACAACAAACCACTACCCAATAACGTGCTTAATTATCCTAACTTGCCTGGTTAACATAATAACTTAGATAAGTATTTAAATCGCACTAGTATTTTGAAAAATAAGTAAAAATAGTAGCCTACTCTCACCATGGCAAAGACATCACTCTGTGATATATAAAGCAGGAACGTTTGAAAATCTTTTAATATCAAATGGGGGTAACTATTTGATAAAACATTGTTTATTAAAAAGTTTCAGTAAGTTAGTTTCAAAATTTTATTTGTGAAAAGACGGAACAATTTTATGTAGCCTATTATTGTAGCCCAATCGTTCTCTTAAATTATTAAAATATCTTTTTATGGAAATTTATTCATTCCGATTTTTATCCATTTATAAAAAGTATGTAGGTTACATTTCTAAAGGTTAAAGCGCAATAAATGTTTACAATGTGAATGCTACGTTCCGCATTATCCATTTTTTTTTAAGAAAAAGAGAAGAACACTATATATATATATATATATATAATAAATAAATATAAGAAATATATATATAAATTGAATCTGTAATGAACAGGAATACAAGTAGGATATTAATTCGATATGAAATAGTTGTACAGAGGATAACAAAAATAAAAAAGACATCATGACAAAAAGTAAATAATAAAAGGGAAATAGAGTTAAAATAAAAGTAATAAAAAGAGATAAAAATTAACTTAGTGGAAGAAGCATGAGGTTTTAAACGTATGGCTTTAAGCATACATATAGCCTATTCTTCGTTTTTATTTTGAGTAGCCTGATAACAAATAATGTATTTATGATTTATCATTTATGACGATTTATTTAAACAATTGTGTAAAACCAACCAAAAACCTTTGGAGATTTTACATGTAAAAAGAACTGAGTTAAAGTTTCCTCACTTTCCTGACAAAAAGGAACAAATGTCAGTTATACCAGTGAATTTTCAAATAATAGCATTAACCGCATTATTCGAAAATCGGTCGAAAGATTCCACGGATTCCATTACGTCACCGCGGTCGAGCTGCAAACAGAGCAAACACTTAACGAACATCTTCAGAAAACCGCGCGCTTGAACACAGATTGACGATTAGTTTACCGAGAGTCGAGCAAAAACGAAGAGAAAACAGTTCACAGTGTTTTACTGCGTTTCATTGATGCCAATATTGCCTTCTACTGTCACAACAATGGCAAACAGCTCAACAGGTAAATTCTTGTTTGTATTTATTAGTGTACAAACGTTTGATAGGCCTAGGGCTACTCTCCAAGCGCAATGTCTGTGTTTAGAAATTTAACATAGACGTCAATGTCGTAATTCATAATTTAAGCGAAATGTGACATTACATCTGATGAGCACGTAGGCTGTATTGACCATATAACAGACATCCCAACCTGGCCTAAGTAGGACGCCTCCAATTCTGGGGCATTGGGCCTATAATAATTGTAATTCGCGGACATCAGGCATGGGATGTCATATATATTTATATATATAATGTTGTCTGACATAATGAAATAAATATAAAATGTAAACTGAAATAGTATGGTTATTTCACCCGAATTACAACTGTAAACTTGTAATGTATAGCCTTTTCTCACAGGAGCTTGCATAATTAGACTTATTCTTTGATATGATATTTTAATGGCAGTTAAAAAAAACTGACAGAGAAACTAAAATCAGTTAATGCTATATGGTAATTCACGATAAATATGTCTAGTCACGCATTGCTGATGTTGATAACATTAACAATTAAAAACCCCTAAAAATAATTATATTACAATAATAATTTGTATGTTTTTATGTGATACGGTTAAGCAATTATTAATTAGATTGAATGTATTGTAGTGTCTTTATATATGTATTTAGATAAGTATTATTTATATATTGACTATATATATTATCATCTATAGCATATAATGTACAAATTATTTTGTGGTTGCTGTTCATCCTGATCCCTGTATCTAGATCCAAACTGATTGTCCATCAATACCTTTAACCCTTAACCACACACACACACACACACACACACACACACACACACACACACA
>CAIGQV010018257.1:2742213-2757321 GCA_903798115.1 Danio jaintianensis | reverse complement strand
GACTGATCTTCAGCCTGCTCTGTCCAGCTTTGAGTCTCTGGCTGTAGACGATCAGACTGATCTTCAGCTTGGTCTGTCCGGCCTTGAGTCTCTGGCTGTTGACGATCAGACTGATCTTCATCCTGGTCCTTCCGGCAATAAGCCAGCAAACTTTGAAGCAAACCCAGTCAATCCAGAGCCAGCTGAAGGTGAATGTCATTTTATTTCTGGTATTCCTACTTGTAAAGTAACCCTTTTAAGTCATGTATTCATTTATGCACTTCACAGTGTTTTTGTTAGTTTTAAAATCATAACATTATTTTTGCTAGATAGCCTCTGTATATGACTTCTAATATTGGGTGGCATTTTCTAACTTTTTTTTGTGTCTTTAGAAAAAAGAACAGAAATGAAGAAGAACAGAAGTGTCAATTCATTCTTCAACAAAATGTGCCAGGCTGTAAAACCTGTACACAAAAAGCACAATGTGGTTAATCCACAACCAGACACAGGTTCAGCTGCTGCAGAGCCAAATCCACACACTCCTGAGCCAGATCCACCTGCATCTGAGCCAGACCCACCCATTCCTGAGCCAGACCCACCCATTCCTGAGCCAGACCCACCTATTCCTGAGCCAGATCAACCCATTCTTAAGCCTGATTCACCCATTCCTGAGCCAGTAGTTCAATTAGATCTGCAGGATCAAACAGACGAAGAATCTTCAGATGAAAAATCTTCAGATGAAGAATCTTCAGAAGATTCACAGCCTTCTACGTCCAAGTTTGTTCGAGCTGCTCGCAAGCACAGACGTATTGGAGACAAAAGCTGGTTGAGAACCATCGCATTGCCGGGTCCATCTATCCGTGAGTGTTTTACCTTTTCTTGTTCATTTACTGCTTGTTTCTAGTTTTTCTAGAAACTCTGTTTATTTATACATGTTTATACTGTACAAACAATCTTGATCGAATTTGATTGTTTTCCTAATTCCTTGTTAGAATATGATTGTAAAGAAAGTGATTGTCATGTTATTGTTTTTTGTATTAATAATTAACCCCAAACTTTAATTATATTTCGTCACCTTATTATGTAAGATGACAAATGTCATTATGTAAACACACTCAAACAGCCATTCACAATTTAGCGTCAGCCATAATTCGACACACCTGATCAAACTACTCAAGTCTTTTAGGCGTAAGCCATGGTCATATTGCACTTTTTACACCGTAGACTTCCATTCAGACGCATGTCAGTAAGTCAGACCAGAAATGCAGGCTTTGACCTGCGAATTTGCGCTACGTGAACGCGTGAGACCAGTAGAAGGTAAAAACGTGACCTGTCACATCATCTTGTTTTATCTCTTGTTTTTTTGCAGCTACTTCTGACAGAATTTTGCATGCTCAAATTCTAGTACTATTGCGGCATTATTTCAAAACTGTAGATTTATAACTAGAAGTTGAAACAAAACACCCCTGTATTAATTTGTTTTGTTAAAAACTATTAACTTTTTGTGCTTTTTTGCAGTTCCATTTTCTGCAGTATATGAAGTTGGAGAGAAGCTTGGACAAGGAAGCTTCGGCGATGTGTTTGTAGGGATCCACAAACTTAATCAACAACAGGTAGAATACATATCAGCGCTGACATTTCAGTCTATATCATCCTAATTTCCAGAGTGAAAAAATTGAATTAGAGTTTACCCCTCATTAACATCTTTTTTCTTTTTCTTTTTGCAGGTTGCCATCAAATTTGTGAAAAAGACAAGAGCAGACCAGTATATCACAGTTGTAAGTTGATTGTGAACATAATGCATATATTTAAATGCAAATAATCTTAAATGCTAGTGACATCGAAAGATGCCTAACCTTTTGTGGAACTTTTTTCTCCAGCCTGGGCTTGCCAAGCCACTGTTGGCAGAAGTGGCATTAAACCTGCTGCTGAATCAACAGCCGATAAGCCCTTACATCGCGCACATGATAGACTGGTTTGATGAGGAACATCAGTACATACTCATCATGGAGTACCCGCAACCCTGCGAGAACTTGCTCAGCTTTATCACTCGCAAAAAGCCAGTGAGTGAATCTCAGGCACGAGGCATTTTGTACCAAGTGGTGCTCGGAGCCAAGCACTGTCTTGACAGAGGTATCTTCCATCGTGACATCAAGTTAAACAACTGCGTGATCAACACCGAGACACACCAAGTCAAACTGATAGACTTTGGCTGTGGTGAACTTCTCAAAAGTGTCTATGTGGGTGGATTTACTGGTGAGTTGGGTTTTTGTGTTACCTTTAAAGTAATGAGATGTGTATGTAGTGATTTACTGTGATACTAATATAATGGATATGCGAAATTTGGAATGTTTGCTTAACCTGAATATGTCTTGCGTTTTTATGAACAGGAGGATGCTGCCCACCAGAGTATGTTGCGACCCTAACATATCAGGCAGACCCAACATCGGTGTGGTCTCTGGGCTTTCTGATGTACAAAGCGTTGTGTGGCACTTACCCGTTTAAAACACTAGAAGACATGAAAAACAGCAGTCTGACTTTTCCGTCCGGCATATCCAGAGGTTAGAGAACACTATAGTAGAATAACGCAATGGCAGTAACACAACACACACTCCTTTTTCATGCTACATGTTTCAAACTTGACACTGTCAGTAACTAACCAGCAGCTCTCTTCTGAACACTTGCAGAATTCCAGGATTTGATCTCGGGGTGCCTGATTACTGATCCGACCAAGAGATCCACCGTAGATGATCTCTTGAAGCACGAGTGGTTTCAGCAAATTCCAGGAGCAGGAGTCAGGTATTGTTTCTTAGCAGATGATGACAGTAATCAATTTCTAAAGTCTAAACAGTGCTATCAATCATGAGCTTCAACTTTTTCTTTTTTTATATCCAGCAAAAACTCCACAAACCGAACATGAGTCTTCAATCAAGCAAACTTAGTGTAAAGGGATAGCTCACCCTATTATTAAAGAAGAATATTAAAGATGTTTTTTTTTTTTTAGCTCAGACTGAGGTCCTTGTTGATTGTAATGCAAGCCAATAGTTACTGGTTTTTGAGATCCAAACAAATCCACATAAATAGTGTTTTATACATTAAAATGATTTAAATATTATTAGCTTTATACATATGTGAGTTAATTTAAAAATCTAATTGAGCCTCTTAGTGTAACCTTACAGTTTTATAGTGGTTGTCACATCCAGGATCCACATATAACACACTGCTGCTGCAAACACATGTAACCCCAGTAGCAGATCTATGCACAGGTGGAGCTGGGGTGGAGGAGGGACAAGATTATTAGCGCTAATAACAATCAGGCATTTAAATGTTGAGGCAAAAGTGACAATCACCTGCTCCAAGTAGTTGATAACATAATAGGAGCAGAACTTTGTATTTCTGCCATGACAACTCTCGGAGAGATTTACTAGGATAATTAATATGTATATGGCAATGTTGATGTGTTCAGTATTGGCAGCATAAATCTACATGCCGTCAAGGAAAAACAAAAGTAGCTGTTGGTAACTTCCATTACGTGAATCACTAAGGACCTCAGATTCAGCTAAAAATCTTGGCGTCAATTTAAGGCTAATTTGACCTAGGATGAACTATCCCTTTAAGGGTTCTGACACACCAAGCTGATGGTCAGCAAACCTGAGTATTGCCTGGACAACATCCTGGAGGTGGCTGCTAACAAAGAAGAAAGAATGTATAAAAGTGCAAAAAAATGATGTGAGATCACAATGACCTCAATAAATCATTGTTTTTTACATTTGAGTGGCTTCAGTTATTATGAATCTTTTTAAAATCATATTTCTGTTGTTTTTCTATACTACAAAACGTTTCTACAGTTTTTACTAATGATGATATCTCCAAATGGAGGTTTTTGCCAGGTACAGCTCACTTTTGAGTGAGCTTTCTTTATGGGGACTTCCCATAGACCTAATTCTTTTTATAATGTACATTCTTATACTGTACTGTATATTTTATCCCCCAACTCTATCCCTAAATCAAATCCTCACAGGAACAAAAAGCATTTTTAGTTGTGTGATTTATAGTATAAACCATTGTCCTCATGGGGACCAAAAAAGTTCCCACAAGGTCAGAATTTACTGGTATTGCTATACGTTAGGAATACAAGGGACACACACAAACAGGTTGTCTGTCTTTATGGGGACTTTTTCCAGCTTGGTCTCTTTGTTTATATGCATGGATATTGTTAGCAATAGTAACAACTACAAAACGTACATTTTGATGCAGAACCATAATTTGAACACAATGAAACATTAAAATTATAAATGTTATTAAGTATTTACTGCTTATCTTTTATACCTTGTGGATGATATAATGAAATGTATTACAGTTTTCATGAAAGGTTTTGTGTTTTACTGTTGTTAAACCAGTTAGGAAACTAAATTAGGAAATTAAATTAAAGGAAGTTACTGAAATTAGGAAAATTAGACAAAAAATGTATTTATAAAAACTTTTATTCTAAGAAAAAAAATATATAGTGTTGTACCTACACCTCAAATACACAGAGGTCTTATTTTTAGAGTTCTTTACATGTATAATTGTTTGTGTATCTGTACTGGGACAGTAGAATTGCAAATGATGTACTGTACAGTTACTGTGCAAATAAGAAATACACTGACACTGTGTGGGGTTGGAATAACACGATTCATTTAGGAAAATGAATAATGTTTATTCAACTTTGATAAAAGACTAAGTTACCCATGTTTGAAAATAACGAACCAATACTGCAATACTGACTGATTCATTTAAAAATCAGCACTGTTCATCGTTTTAAACTTGACACCAGGGGCCTCATATTTCAAGATAAAACAACTTCTAAAATCTACTCAAAGATGGCTATAGGAGACATCTATGTGATGTTGATGTTTACATGTGGTCTATGTCTTGTCTCCTGACAGATATTAAACACGTTTATAATATATCTTTATGATATTTATCATTTAGAATGTTTGGAAAACAGACCTTTAAATTTTATTTGTAAGATTATTGTAAACAGCAGATGTTTCAGAGACCAAATGCTCTTTGTCTTATGTACGTGCAATCTGGGTAAATCAGCTAATGTAAAAAAAAATAATATATATATATATATATATATATATATATAAATATATATATTTATATTTACAGTGTATTTTATTTACAGTATATTTATATTTACATATTTACAAGTAACGCGAGTTACGTAATAATATTACTTTTGTAAGTAACGAGTAAAGTAACATATTACTTAAATTTAAGTAATAATATTTGAGTTACTCTTTAAAAAATGTTCCTTTTTAGATTAATTCGCTTTAAAAAAAATAATTTGCTGAATTAAAATTAGTGTAATCATGTTGAATCACACTCAGTGAGAGAATGAGCTCCCCGCAGGAACAGACAGAAACCAAGATGGCAGAGCCTTACAATTCTGTGATGGAAGTGTTCTCATTATTTTGAACACATGGAAGAAAAGGGGATTGTCTCAATGGACAGTGATTTTACTGAACTAATAAGAAAAAAAATACAAAAGTAGCAAACACATTGCTTTCAACTTTCAGTAATTTGCATAGATGGCATGTATAGCATCAGGAAGTTCTCAGAAGGTAACATTAATCTAATTTGTTTTTTTATGGAAAGTAAATGAAGCTGTAGGTTATACAGTGTGTCATTAAATACAGAGCTAAAAGAGAAAAATACCCTGCAAGTTCTGAAAGATCAAGCCTCAGGCGGGTATGAAAAAGTAACTCAAAAGTAACGTAATGCATTACTTTCCATAAATAGTAACTAAGTAACGCAACTAGTTTCTTTTTTGGGGAGTAACTCAATATTGTAATGCATTACTTTCAAAAGTAACTTTCCCCAACACTGGATATATATATATTTATATTATTATTATTTTTTTCCTGGAGAAAGTCTGCTTTCTTTTATTTTGGCTGGAATGAAAGAAGTTTTTACACTTTTAAAAACAAGTTTAAGGTTAATATTATTAGCCCCCTTAAGATTTTGTTTTTCGACAGAACAGACCACTGTTATCCAATAACTTGTCTAATTAACCTTATAAACCTACTTAAGTCTTTAGGCTGATTACTAGTATCTTGCAAAATATGTAGTAATGTCTACATGCAACGTGGCAAAGGCAAAAGAAATTAGTTATTAGAAATGAGAAACGACTATGTGTATGTATATACATTATTATTAGTTGAAACCCTCATGAATCATTAGCCCCCTTGTATATTTGTTCCCCAATTTCTGTTTAATGGAAAAAAGATTTTTTTTTCAACACATTTCTAAACATAATAGTTTTAATAACTAATTTCTAATATTTGATTTATTTTATCTTTGCCATGATGACAGTACATAATATTTTAGATATTTTTCAAGATACTAGTATTCAGCTTAAAGTGCCATTTAAAGTCTTAACTAGGTTAATTAGGCAAGTTAGAGTAATTAGGCAAGTCATTGTATAACAGTGGGTTGTTCTGTAGACAATAGAAAAAAATATTGCTTAAGAGGTTCAATAAATTAGCTGTTGGATTTATGTACAGCATTTAAGGCAAATATACACTCACCGGCCACTTTATTAGGTACACCTGTCCAACTGCTCGTCAACGCAAATTTCTAATCAGCCAATCACATGGCAGCAACTCAATGCATTTAGGCATGTAGACATGGTCAAGACGATCTGCTGCAGTTCAAACCAAGCATCAGAATGGGGAAGAAAGGTGATTTAAGTGACTTTGAACGTGGCATGGTTGTTGGTGCCAGACGGACTGGTCTGAGTATTTCAGAAACTGCTGATCTACTGGGATTTTCATGCACAACCCTCTCTAGGGTTTACAGGGAATGGTCCAAACAGAAAATATCCAGTGAGCGGCAGTTCTGTGGGCGCAAATGCCTTGTTGATGCCTTGTTGAGGTCAGAGGAGAATGGCCAGACTGGTTCGAGCAGATAGAAAGGCAACAGTAAGTCAAATAACCACTCGTTACAAGCGAGGTATGCAGAAGAGGATCTCGGAGTGCACAACACATCGAACCTTGAGGCAGATGGGCTACAGCAGCAGAAGACCACACCGGGTGCCACTCCTGTCAGCTAAGAACAGGAAACTGAGGCTACAATTCGCACAGGCTCACCAAAATTGGACAATAGAAGATTGGAAAAACGTTGCCTGGTCTGATGAGTCTCGATTTCTGCTGCGACATTCGGATAGTAGGGTCAGAATTTGGCATCAACAACGTAAAAGCATGGATCCATCTTGCCTTGTATCAATGGTTCAGGCTGGTGGTGGTGGTGTAATGGTGTGGGGGATATCTTCTTAGCACACTTTGGGCCCATTAGTACCACTTGAGCATTGTGTCAACGCCACAGCCTACCTGAGTATTGTTGCTGTCCATGTCCATCCCTTTATGACCACAGTGTACCCATCTTCTGATGGCTACTTCCAGCAGGGTAACGCACCATAAAGAGCGAATAATCTCAGACTGGTTTCTTGAAGATGACAATGAGTTCACCGTACTCAAATGGCCTCCACAGTCACCAGATCTCAATCCAATAGAGCACCTTTGGGATGTGGTGGAACGGGAGATTCGCATCATGGATGTGCAGCCGACAAATCTGCAGCAACTGCGTGAAGCTATCATGTCAATATGGACCAAAATCTATGAGGAATATTCCCAGTATCTTGTTGAATCTATGCCACGAAGGATTAAGGCAGTTCTGAAGGCAAAAGGGGGTCCAACCCGGTACTAGTAACATGGTTCATACACATTTTTACTACTAAAATTCCATGACTTTTCCATGATTTTTCCAAGACTTTCAAGTAATTTTTCATGACCTAATGTTTCATGCAATGTCTACATATGCGTGGTAAAAAACAATACATATTTCAAGAGTTCACCCTTAGCTGATGATTGATTTTAAAGCGTGTTTGGCATGCTGTCCCGGGAGAGAGCCCTGAGCTCATGAGATCCTCAAGCCCGGGGCTCCCTCCCGTTGCAGGGCGAGAGGGGAGTTTGAGCTCAGGTAGGTCTCGAGAACTCCCCTGCTTGATAATGGTGAATGCAAATTATGAATAACTATGGAGAGAATATTGCTGAATTAATCGCTCGTCTATGGTGGTGATTTGGTTGGTCAATTTACTTAAGTTACATGTTTTTGGTCTGTGGGAGGAAACCGGAAAACCCACGCAAACACGGGGAGAACATGCAAACTCCACACAGAAATGTCAACTTGCCCAGGTAAAGGCTTGAGCAAGTGACATTCTTGCTGTGAGGCAACGGTGCTAACCACTGGGCCTCCGTGCTGCCCTGTCAAGGCAAGGGGAGGAGTAGGGGTGGAAGGGAGGATTCTTCAAGACGAATATGGCTAAGGTAAGATACTCTGGTTATTTATAGTGATTTAGGAATCATCTGATTGGTGGATCATGCATTAGCTAATGCAGGACCAGCTGCTATCAATCATAAGCACGTGCTCCTCTCGAAATTAGTTTATGAATAAACTTCGCTAAATTTTTTTACAGCATATCGTAAAACACGCAACAATCTATATAGTTTCAGCTCATATTTATCTATGTAAAATTGATTTAGATAACGCTTACACCGCACTAATAATACACTGAGAGTATGTGATTGGCCAAGGACAGAAAAGTAGTAAAGACCACTAACCTATATTCAAGAATACAGATATCTGTTTTCCATGACTTTTGCAAAACTTTGTGGGTTTTTCTGATTTTCCAAAACTTTTCCAGGCCTGGAAAATGCCATGTCAAAATTCCATGACTTTTCCAGGTTTTTCATGACCGTATGAACCCTGTAGTAAGGTGTACCTAATAAAGTGTCCGGTGAGTTTATTATAAGTAACTGTAATTCAATTACCAAAAAATGAGCATTAATCTTTTACTTTTTCAGTGGACAATTTGCTGCTTATAAATTTGGAAAACTTCTAAAATAAAAGAAAAAAAGTAAACGGCACTAATGCACTCTTTGAAAGCAAACAACACAACAAAGCCAGTCCAGAAATGCACACGGAGACGATGCTTTGTACAAAACCCAATTATTGAACTTTATTAACATCGAGTTTTTTCCTGCAACATTTTTTTATTAACAAATAGAAAACAGACTGCATACAACAGATCGAACCTCTACAGCACTAATCATTCACAAGGTAGAAATGAACTGCCAACATGTTCGGAACGTATGGCCAGATCTCCCTTTGACATGCCGGTTGTAATCGAGCAGGCATGAAAATGACGTCCTGTAGGAAGTAATTTAAACTCGACTCGACTTGTGCTGCTCCACCCCCCCCACCAAAAGAGAGCGCCAGACACCCGGGGTGTGCGTGGATAATACAGTAGATAGAACTTTTGTACCATGAATAGATTCACACACAGCAGTCTCTCATGTTTACTCTATGTTGGTATATCAAGAAAAAGTCCAGGGTTACGTTTTGAGAGATTTATGGACAATAGAGCAGAAGCTGTTTATATACTGTATCTATAATAGTATTTATTCATAATTATACATTTTTTGAATGTATATATATTTATATATCGTATATTTCTGTATAAAAAGAAGAGTTGGATTAAACAGAGCTCACTCTCCTTCGAGGAGTGGTTTATACTGTACAGGTGCCAATGGCGATTGGTCTCATTTCAATATCAGGTCTTCAAATGTCCTAGAAAAGCGGGTGCGAGGGTTTTCTTCGCCAGGATCGTCCCCCGTTGCGAACACGCTCATATTTAATCTTCACAAATCACTACTGAGTTCTATACAGTGCTGATTTGATGCATTAGTTGATTTGCTTTCCCCCTTACCAAAAGTTTGTTTTTCTTTTTTCTTAAACCACTAACCCAAACATATATATATATACGTCTTGTGGTCGGAGAGTTTTCTTTTCTCAGAGACAAGAGATTAAAGGCTTCTCCAAAAAGTTGAACCCGCTCATTTCAGCCCAATTATACATAACGAGGAAAATAACAAACAGTAAAATCGTGTTACAAAGTCAAACCATCAGCAGCTCAGAGAACGCCGGTTCTCTGGTATTAGTATCAGGAACATGTTCAAAACACATGTTCTTGTGCTAAAATAACCTATTATAAAGAAAATACAAAACAAAACAGTACCAATTAAGAAAAAGAAATAAAAAGGTAGAGCCCACAGTAAAGGCCGTTAAGACAAACGATGTTAAAAGATGATTAAAAAAAAATGCAAATATTCTAAATAAGAATAACAATATCGTCATACTGAATAAAAAAAATAATAATAATAACAAATGATAATCATGATAGCCAAACGAAAAGGAAAAAGAATATTTAGTGCTACCAGTAGCCTTGGACTGTAGTCTGGGTTGGCGTACGCTAAAGAGAAACAACTAGGATATTGTTTATTTGATTTTTTTTGTAGATGGTGCTTCTTGAAAGAGAGTTGTCTATGTTTCTTAAAGCAATCTCTTGGTGCCGGTCAATAACGGACTGCTGTGATTGGTTAACCAGCCACTGGATAGCCTGCCCTTCCCGCCCCCAGCCCCAGATCTCTGTACAGGATGGGGCAGAGGGACGGGGGCTCAGAAGGAACACTTGGTGCACTCCTGAAGAGTTGTACCAGAGGGCTGCGGTCCAGGAGTGGTTACGTTGCATAGTGATCAAAACTCCCCAGGTACTCCAGAGCGGCTCTGTAGCACAGCTGGTACTGGTCCTGCAGGGCAAACAAAAAAATTGTATGTCACACTCGCATCCTTAAATAGTAAATACTGATCTCAAGCTTGCAAAGTTGCTTTAAATTATATCCGTCTTTAGAAATACCACTTGTTCTTGTTCACTCTAGGCTGTACAATTGGACAAGAATGGTCAGTGTTTAATTCTAAAGGTCTGAAAAGGCACACTGAAGTCTGAAATTTTCCTATGCGTTTTTTTTCGTATTCAAATCTGACAAAATTGTCACGTAAATGCGTATTATCAAGTTATTGTTTACCTCAGTAACATTACTTTAGAATAAATCAGCACCTACCATCCTGGTTTCCAAGCTGTCTTTGTATGCCGTGTCTTTATATACCATACTTTGCTTATCATAAAGGGCTTTATGTTGTGAGACCAAGTGGATTAGAACCATTTTGGATTTTGCCTTTCGCTTGAGCGGCGGCCCTTAATTGTGAAAACACCTTTCAAAATGGCTTTTTGGATGCAAAAAATCGAAAAAACTGAAGCCGATTCAAATTTGTTTATGACGGGACGAAGGTTTTGGAGGCAGTGTGTCAATATAATTGACACAACGTGAGGTCAAAGGAATTTTTTTAATGTGCAAAACTTACGGACGAAAAATTTGGATTCAGTGAATAATCTTAAAGCTACGTTTACGCTAGTGCATTTTTGTTTGTGTTTTTTTTTCCAGTTTCGAAAAAATTTCAGAAAATACTGTATCTCCATCCACACTATGTCTAATAATGCATATAAGAAGATAAAAGTAGCAATAAAAGTATCACACAAATTCGTAGCCTATTGACAATTATTAAAACACAAATTATAATGGAATCCACTATAAACAAATTGTATTAAATTACATTGAGGTTGTTTTTTGATATTTAACTGGGCAGCAAAGTAGGCAGCAAAGAACTGCACATTTATGATGTAGTAATGTTTGGGCAGTCAGACAGCACTGTACCTCTGTCTGCACCATGGCAGGCCTTTGTGTGCGCAGGGTTTTAACCGTCTGGAACAGATCCACCACACCCTCATATCTCATCCTCTCCAGGACAATACTGAGAGTGATGAAAACACCTGTTCTTCCCACTCCAGCACTGCAAAACAACAACATCTTTGAACTTAACACCTATTACACAAGGGGGAAGGATCTGCGTGATTCATTATACTGCCATCTTAAGTGTAATGTACAAAATCTGGGGTCACAGCTAAGAAATAAATTAAATTAAATGCAATTAATGTATACAATCTTCCCGTCACAGATTAGCATACCTGCAGTGCACAGTGATTGGTCCATCCTGCCCAAACTGCTCCTTGGTTTTATGAACTTGGCCAATGAAATCGATGAACCCCTCACCGGTTTTTGGCACTCCCTGCTCTGGCCAATCAGTGAACTGGAACTGGCGAATGGTTCTGGATTGACCGTCCTGTAGGGAAAGCAGAATTAGTGGTTTATTAGCTGCTGGTTTCACTCAGATGCGCACACAACAGCTGGATATCTCCCAGTCCATATGCTCACCGTATGACCGCTTGTGTGTGCACGTAACAGCTACAAGCCGATTCATAACCTTGCTACTATTTTTAGACATCAGAAAGCTCTAAAGTCCACTGCAAGCCACCCTGCACTGGATGAAACATCAGCCGGCATCAGCAGACTCACATGCACACACACCCCTGTGTTGCCCTCCAGTCCCACACTGAGTGACATTCAGAACAAATGACAAACCCAAAACACACCTGCAAGCAGCAATTACTAGGGTTCATGCACTTTAAGATGATTTCACTCAAATGAAAAACATTAATAAAATCACTAGTAATATTACCTAATGATTTATCATATTTGACCAATGGGTGGTACTGCTCCAAAATTGATGTGATATGGTCAACTATAGGTAACTATGATGCACACAAAGTTTAGTGCCAATATGCCAAAGACTTGCAGAAATAAAAGCTGCGGTCACACCACAATTATTGCCCCTTAATATTTGTATTATATTAATATTTGTGCAAATGTGCCAGACTGGAAACGTAAGCTCATGCGGCTAGTTTTGTATGTCGCTGCATTCCAGAGTTCGGTGAACTCTAACCTGCAAATTCACATCACCTGAAATTTTAAATCCTGCCTCTTTTCGCAGTAGCATACAATATAATTTTGCATGTTCAAACGTTTTTTTTTTTGCTGAGAGATTCATTCATTCATTTTCCTTTGGCTTAGTCCCTTTATTCATCAGGAGTCGCCACAGCGGAATGAACCGCCAACTTATCCAGCATATGTTTTACACAGCGGATGCCCTTCCAGCACAACCCAGTACTGGGAAACACCCATACACTCTCACATGCACACACATACACTACGGCCAATTTAGTTTATTCAATTCACCTATAGCACATGTCTTTAGACTGTGGGGGAAACCGGAGCACCCGGAGGAAACCCACGCCAACACGGGGAGAACATGCAAACTCCACACAGAAATGCCAACTGACCCAGCCAGGACTCGAACCAGCGACCTTCTTGCTGTGAGGGGACAGTTCTAACCACTGAGCCACCATGTCGCCTTGCTGAGAAATGCTTTTTTTAAATTGTTTTCTATTGGCAGCAAGCATTTTGCACAGTTTATGCACCTTGCATTTTTGACAGAGTGCTCTGTGTGCCTGCAGTTGAAAAAGCACTGACGTCATGTGCTCCAGCACAAAGACCATTGATACAGTGGTTGCCTTGCAACATAAAAAGCGCAGCACACTGCCCTATTATACAGTAAACAAAAATGCAGTGTGGTATGCTTTGCATTTTAAGAACTGAAAGCGTTTGGTGCGATCTGCCATAGGGACCATCAGAGTCGTTCATCACTGTCAGTTCCAAAGCAGTGGACCAATCAGAGCTCAGAGGCAGGACAAGCATTGCAAGCTTCTGTTTACTGTAGCAAGTTGGGATAACAACAATAATTTATTTTACATTACATGGTGGAGGAGACACTTTTTAAAAAACTTCTGTTCTGTGTGAATTGTCCCTTACATCCACTTTGGCACTACACCAACAACTTTGACATTTAGTTAAAGAAAAACTTCAGAACAAAAAAGCTTATGATAACTTTTAGCCAATAAAACATGCAGTGGACAATGCTAATAGTGAGAGACCTGAGGCCATTATTTGATTAGCTGAGGTGCCATACGTGATTCATCACCCATTTTTCCAATACTGATGCTCTCAAATCCCAATAGTAACACAATCTATGATACAGCATCATGTCCAGTGCTCTTCGTTAAATTCATTTGGTATTCAAGAACTGTTTGATCTTATTAAAAAGCTTGATAACTTTTCCCCAGGGCCGTAAAGATGATCAGTGCCAATCTCTAATTTCAGTCTAATTATTAAATTTTAACAAACATTTGATGTTATGTTCAAAAATATGTTAAAAAATCTTGTTTTATTATTATGATGCAGTGCCCCTCTTTGGCATTCATGTCTATGCTTTTGTTTTCTCAAACTGAGCTCTACAATCTGGACAAATTTCAAGTCTCTAGGGCTTCCCCATTCAGTTTTAAAGAAGAATGACAGTAATAAGGCAAATCCTTACAATGACAAGCTCTTGAAGTCCTAACAACACAAATACAGGTTAGAGCTGCACATACCCTGGCATCTGTGACTTTGAACTCTCGCAGGATGTACTGGGGCATGTTGTATTCGGCCATGGGATCCACTACGAAGTACTGATAGCGGGCTGAGCGCTCGGAGGGCCAGTACTGATGACACTTCTCCTGCGGGATCAATTGTGGAAATAAATATGAGTTTATGGCTCATTAAAAGATCAGAATACAAATAAATGGAGGAAGGCTCTTACCCGTCCCATCTCTCTGAGTTTGGTCAGCATCACTACAATAGTGGAATTGTGCTCCCATAACATCCTCCAGAAGTCCTCTGTGGTCTCCGCTAGAGGACCCTGAGTGGCAATATAGGCCTTCTGCTGTCTGTGGACACATGCAGACACATCGTTTGAGCCATCAGTGTTTAGAATGATAACAAGGTTTTGACAATAGCTATAGAAAACAGCTGTGCATTGCTTATGTCTGAAATGGTTGTGGTAATTGTTGGTAAACTAGTCAGTCAAACAGTGGATTTTTCCTTAACTCTTTCCCTGCCACTGTTGAGATTATCCATCATTTATGACAACACTTCTTAGCCACCTGTTTTCAATGTGTTTACTGTTTTATGCTAGAGGGCGCCATTGCACAACTTCTGAAAAATGATTTTATTGTGAATCCAATCCTCAGATGTGAAGAGATAATATTACTTTTAGGAAGAGGCTCTTTTATAATTTTTTTTTTTGGTATATTGTATGTTCAGAGATTTGTACAACAAACTTCCAAATTTAGTAAATGGGCCTATCAAATGTTTATAAATGCTGTTGAATATATATATATTCATTCATTTT
>CAIGQV010018257.1:2703252-2741813 GCA_903798115.1 Danio jaintianensis | reverse complement strand
ATATATATATATATATACATCCATGTAAATGCATCGCCAGCAGCATATAAAACAATACTAATAACTATAATATACACATGTAAAGTAGATAGAGAAAAGCTGAGGTGTTGTATCCTGGTGAGCACTGGGTGGCAGCAGAGCCATTCACTACACCTGCTCACACATTCGACGTGCACACGGCAAACACGTCGCTGTCTCATACAAACAGTGCCATGGGTTAGCAACTAATGAAGGTGCTGCAGGCGAGGCAATAACATGGAACCAGGAGATTAAAGTCTGCTCAGGGCCTTGTTCCGACAAATAAAGAGACGGCAGAGAAGAAGAGAGGAGAGATGGAGAGAGACGAGCCTGAATAAAGAGCCAAAACGAACGAGAGGCAGCCTCCCTTACTCGACCACTCATTCCACAGCACACACACACACTCTTGTATATATGGTTTATGAGGACTCTCCATAGACGAAATGTATTTTATACTATAAAAAACACTTATTATATGGCCCTACCCAACCCTACCCCTAAACCCAACCCTCAAAGGAAACCTAGTGCAAGTGTTTGAATGTGAAAAGACCCCATTATGTATGCTTTTTAAGAATTTCGAATTATGAGGACACAAGTAATCCAGCTTAATAAAGTACAACTAGGTCATACCCATGTCATTATACAAGTTTGTGTCCTCGTAAGTCACATAACCAAGTACACACACACACACACACACACACACACACACTCAGCTTCCAAGAACACAAAACAGATGTCAGGGACACGCTGCCTTTGACAAAGCCGAATTACCTCTATATTAATCATGCGGTTCTTCCTTGGAGGTTATTTTTTGCCCCAATCAAACGAAATTCAACAGAAAGAAACACTAAAATGTTAATAAAGGCTGACACGAAAACAGCTCTAATGACGCATCCGCTCAACTGGCAAAGCTCTTTGTAAACTAGTAAGAAGGTCAAGCGTGTTTTTGTGCTTATCGCATTAACAAGCTCTTTAAAAGCTGCTTAATTGCTGCTTTTTGACAAGACAACAAATCTCTGCATGGCCAAAGCCAGAGGCTGGGCTACAAAAGAAGACATGACTAAAGAATGGGGTTTTTTTTTGGGGTGGGGGGGGGTAGAAATGCGAGTGGTGTCAATTACGCACCGGCACAGGTTGAGCTCTCCTCATTAAGTTTTAATTCAAACGAGAGGGGCTGATGCATCAAGCCTCTAGACATTTTCTTCACAGACTCTGTGGCATTTCATGCCCACGCTTCGTTTTACGGCAAACACGACTGGCCTTTTCTCTCGCGCTTTTCTGTCTCTGATTTTCTCAAGCGTTCAGCCCCATTGAGAGCGCCTCCCTTTGTAATTCAATAAACAGCTGTCAGACAGAGTAAGGCAACAACAAATGTGAAGGATAAAAATGCGTCGACAAACTACGCCGTGCAGCTCATTGTTTAGGGAGAATATTGCAGGGGAGGAAAAGAGAGTTATGGATCATCTCATTTACCACGTACATGAGAACGAGCCTGGATGTAAACAGAATGGGAGGAACAAAAATAAGTCTACGAATCTAATCATTAACACTACTGCATTTATTTAGAGATGGATTTAGAGGTCTAATGAACTAAAAAACATTTAGTTGGCGCTGATGCATAAATAAACATGCCAGTTGAATAGGAACTGCAACATTAATAGTTGAAATCAAATCATAAAAATGAATGATCAGATGCTGATCGTTGTAAATCCCCTGAAAAAAAATCTAATTAGCATTCACTCATTTAATAACTTGTAACTTAGTATCTATCTATTATGTAACAAAATATATTACACTGCTATAAATAATACACATAATATAGTACTATAATTTAGTGTTTATAGATTATTTCAATATATATATTCATCAGTCAGAAAATAAACAACGCATACTCACAGCATAGAACTTAGTGTATTAATAACAAATGTTTTGTCATTTTTAAAAAGCTGTTAAGGTTGAGTGATTCACTGTTTTGTTATTTGATTAACATTAGAAATGAACCATCAGCCAGTTTATTATATTAAGACGTAAACACAGATCCAATATAATGCTACACATCAGCCTTTTACCCTCAACTGAAAGTAGATGCTTCTAGCAACACAAGCCTGCTTTCACCACTTGCTGAAATGTGTCAGGGTGCAATTCATAATGCAACACAACTGCTTGTATAGTCAGCCTTTTTTTTTTTCTCTCTCTTTTCAGATCCCCAACAGTCAGAATCATAAGTTGACATTACAAATATCTTGAGATCAGCTGACCAAATAAAGACAAGTTTCATCTAAACCTTAAGAAAAAAAAAGCAAATGTGCTCTTCATTGGGTTTGCATGAGCAGATACCTGTATCCGTCAATGCAGCTGGCATTGATGTAGTCGGACCCCTCCACTCCTCGGATTGGCTGCAGGCACACCCTTGTGGACTCGAAAGGCATGATATTGACCAGCCGGTTCTTGAACTTGTTGCAGGGCAGGTTGGCGCTGATGAATCTTGAGGTGTGGGCTTTGGAGTTGGCGAGTCTCTGTGGAAACAGAGTTTGGTTTGAGCATAAACAAGCTGGAACAAACATAGCAGAAAACAGATATTTGTTTGTTTTTTATGTGTGGGAACTGTGTCCTTTAGAGCAAAGCGCCACTAAAAGCCTGTTTTTTTTTTGTGGGTGTGTGTGGGGTTGTGATTGTAAAGTGAAGGTGAGCTCTGCAGCAGTAGAGTAACAGTCTGACTGGGAAAGCGAGGGCGTGACTGGCAGCGGGGAAGAGAAAGCACAGATGGACATCAGCAGAGAGCATTGGCTCCACTACAAGCTCCGTCTGCACTGGGTATCCACTACTTTTTTTTTGGTGCCAGCTGCTGTTTCTACTTCTAGAATCTGCTCTGAGCTGAGCATTAGTTATGCCAGAATTAGTTTTTTTTAATTAGATATAGCACCATTACCCTAAATTTTGCAAAGTGGTTTACATATGCATAAGCTTTTAAATTTGTCATTTATACATGGTATACATTATATATGGTAGTTTCACATAGATTTGCACATATGCAAGAAATTTTGAACCATTGGATTCAAAAGTTTACATAGTAAAAATGTTTCTGTTATATGGACTGTCCCATTATGGCCTTTTTACAATATGAATGAGTGTCAGAAGTTTCCCCACAATAGCTGAGTTTCCATCCTAAACTGAAGCAAATCTTTTTAAAGTTCACAAAAAATAAATATCTCAAATGCAAATTAGATGCCTTGTCATCAACCTAGTAACCAGCAGTAAACAAGGCAAGCATGGAGTGGTCTAATGGGTGTAATGTTCTATAGTTGCTCTATAGTTTATAGTTTTCACCACCTCAAGGGAGTGTAAAAACCTTTTTGCAAATTTTCGGATTTTTATTTGAAATTTGGTGTTATGTGGTACTTCCGAATGTTTTTTAACACAGGGTGATGCAAACCTTTGTAAAGTTTCAGCTCAAAATAGCTCACAAAATGCCTGTTTGTTTCTTTAAATGGAAATGAGATGTTGCTGCTTCCTGTCCCCTGCTGCTACCAGAAGAGGGTGCTATGTTTATTATTTGTGCCTTAGTTACTTTAGCAACAACAAACAAAACATGTTCATGCATTTAAAAGTCTTGTCAGTTGTCAGCACACCATTAATATGTGTAAATATACATATGTGAGTAAATTAGGTGCAGTGGTGTGCAATCACCTTAAAC
Source organism: Danio jaintianensis (assembly GCA_903798115.1). Taxonomy (NCBI): domain Eukaryota; kingdom Metazoa; phylum Chordata; class Actinopteri; order Cypriniformes; family Danionidae; genus Danio; species Danio jaintianensis. The sequence goes on along the minus strand of CAIGQV010018257.1, from coordinate 2,738,101 downwards.
TCCAGCTCCATGGCTGTGACGGTCTCTCCAGCTGATGGCTGTGTAAGCTTCTGGATGTGGGCATAGAGGTTTCGGGCAGGGACCTCTGTGTTTCCACAGGTGGCGGCCTCCAGAAGGGCCTCGTGGATGAAGATGTACTGGTCCTCTGTCTGCACCATATAGTTCCTCTGGGATCTCATGCACGTGACGTGGCCATAAATGTCTACGGTCTTCTCGTGCTTCATACGCTCCAACATGGCATCAATGACTATGAAGCAGCCTGTACGGCCAACCCCAGCACTGAGAGACATAAACTACTAGTTAGACTACACATAAACTGTACTATAGCTACATTAGATGCATTACAAGCTGAATAATCAATCAAATTATTGTTATTCCCTTGTCTGTAATAATTTTTGATTCTGATTGGCTGGAAGGAGTGCAGCAAAATTGTTAAATGCACATCTAGTTCCAGTAAGTTTTGAGTCTTCATTCATCTGTGTAATCTCGAAAACACCACCAGGAGGCTGATGATGATTACCCAACTCCAAATATGCTCCAAAATATTTGCGAAGAGGTAGCTAACATGTTATTATGAGCTATTAGATATGCCCGTGTACATGCACTCACAATCTCTCTCTCACCTGCTGATTCAAAGCAGCGATAGAAGATCTAACATGTCACAACTGGCAAAAATTATATCAAAATTGCACAGTAAAGAGCAAAACTAACTATAACTTGTCAATTGACAACAGAATAAGTGGGATAATTAACTCCTAGCAGTTAATCCGTTGCTTGTCCCGTACATATATATCAACAAAATATTCTGGTCAGTGCTTTGAACAAACGCTAAATTATTTCAAATAAATTTAAATCATAAGTCATCATTTAGGTCATCATTCTTTGTTTGATTATTTTCTCTATAAGGAGAATCAAATGTGTTAACCTGAACACATTAAACCAACTAAACCAACAAGGCCCAAATCTTTTCTGCCAATTCCACCAAGCAACTGTTCACTTTAAAACAGTTTTATAAGATCTCAAATAAGTGAAAACGTCAGCAGTAAAGAAAGACTGGGGAACGGCGCTCACCTGCAGTGCACTACCATGGGTCCAGCATCCGGAGGGTTGCAGGCTTTGACCCTGCGCAGAAAGGCTAGGATGGGGGTGGGATATTCAGGCACTCCGTGGTCTGGCCAAGCCATGAACTGAAACTGCCTGACCTCGCGCTTCTCACTAGAGCCATTCTGTATCAATAAAGTGGGTGGAAGGAGGTTAAGTGGACTGGAAATGTGGAAACTTACTATATGGAGAGGAAAATGGCAGGGAACCTTTTACCTTGTAAAGGGCAAAGGTGCGCACACTGTAGGTTGCCAGCTCAACAGCATCAAGCATGGTCACTTGGATCATTCCATAAGTCTCTGTGCCACGAATGGGCCAGTATTGGTCACACTTGACCTGTGTAGGAGGACAAGAGTAATGGTTAAATAGTGAAGGACTGAAGGCTGCTGTATAAATATTAGATATTTAAACATAAGCCTTTTAGGCTCTACACATATTACAGCTGATATTAAAGGGGTAGTTTACCCAAAACAAAATTGGAAATACTTGAGTGTGAGTAAATGCTCATTTTTGAGTGAACTATCCTTTTTTAATATGCATTTTTGTCAATCCAATCACAAGTGAGCAATGCTACATAAAGGTGTAAACCTGGTATAAAACTTGAGTTTGTCCACTTTCAAAAGTAAAATTAATTGGATTGTTTATGTATTGTAGGCAGTAGGCACTCGCTGAACATATTCAAAGAGCCACAAAAGACCATCTATTCTCCATCTACTGTCTTAAAACTTGATTGTTACTTTCGTAACCTTATGATCTTATAATCTTATGATCGTCACATTTTGTAATTTATTGTGAGAAAGCACCCCAAAATTCAAATCAAAATTGTGTATACTTTTGATTCACTTGCTTTCCCACTTGCTAATAAGCTACGTAACGTAGGCTTCTAATGTCTAACATGATGTAACACAAGTGGTCACACAAGATTGTGACCACTTGAAGTTGCCCAGACTTTTGTTTCAGTATGTTAATGTTCTTCCAACTGAAACAGAATATTGAGTATGGGGCAGGGATTTCTTTTTGCACATCATTTGCTCATAGCAAACTAACGGTTAGAGGGGCGTGGCTAAGAGTATTGTGGCTGAAGCTGTCAAAGGTTGAAGCAAATGGACATACTTGATTGAAGATTACCAAAACAAACATTTTATTTCAGTAGATTAATTACTCATTGTAAATGTTGATACCCCACAGACTTTAATACCAGAAGAAAATGGTATTGCATCTATAAAACTGCACAGCATTCAATCATATACCAGTCAAATACCAACTGGAAATGAGGCAGAGTTCCTTTCTTCTTCAAGGTAGGTCCTGTCAGCAGTGAAAACAGGCTAGCTGTTCTGTCTCTGCTGGAGGTTTTCATCACAGGGCTTGTGAACGCACTTTTACCTATGAAGTAATGCTTTATGGGTGCACAGCCTTGCCAAAACCCACTAATTTACTACGCTAGCTCTGCCAACACATGTCTCTTTCGCTATAAGCCTTTAGCTCCCATCTGACCTCCCATCCATCAGCAAAAAACCTGAGTGCACAAATTCTCCAGGGGGAGGAATTACAGGTTATCTACTGTCAGATATGACATTTGAGCTGAACAGAAGACTAGTCGACGGACTCGCTCTCTCGCCAACCCTGGGTGCCACTGGCCCTCCTCTGCGCCCGGTACAACAGCAAGCTAAAAGCCCTCATAGTGATTGGACTCATAGGAACACAGGTCCCTGTAGTACAACGCACAGACGGCTGTTTTACAGCACCAAGAGAGTCTTGAACTATTGTACTTTATCATCCAGCAAAAAAGGATGGCAATGGTATTTTGGTTTTTATTTTATGACTATATTTTATGCAGTTGGGAATGAACTCGTACTGCCATTTTTAGCGAGAGCTTCGGACCTAGAAACATGTGCACTTGGATTTTGGATTACTGGTCAAAAGCAGCATTTTTTAAAAGAAATAAATACTTCAATTTGGGGAGAATGTCTTTTTGACCAAAAGTGCTATGCAATACATTTACAATGTAACAGACCGATCATTTCACTTCATAACACCTCAGTGTCTCATAAGGATCCACAGGTATTAATTTTATGTTTCCCTTTTATGGCTTTTGAACCACTGTATTGTATGATCCACCAAGAATCATGGTTTCTACTAAAAAGTAATTTAATGTGCTATGGAAGAAAAAAACTGCCTACATCAAGCATTAATGAGAAAGTTTTTATACCAGCCAGTCAAACATGTGAGTAACATTAGTGGTTTCATTTCTCTGTTACAAGAGTAAATTACCAGCAAAATTTCATTTATAGGTGAACTATCCCTTTAAGTCACAAATTATTTGTTTTAAATATAGCTAAGCTCTGATGCAGGGTTTCTGTTGGTTCAATGAGGCTAAACATAAGACTTTAAGACAGAAATATGTTGAGATGAGAACTATGTATAATGTCTAGCACATGATGAGTTGTATTTATGGAACTATTTCAAATAAAAATATAAAATTTTTATCAATTTTGGATCAAGTATGTTAAGGCTTGAATACTTCTGATTAAATTTTTATCAGTATAAATGTTTAGCAGCTTGATAGTCACACTAAATTCTTATTAATGATGATGATGATCACTGCAGAATTTATGCTTGTGCTTCACTTTAAAATGAAACACGAGGAAAAAATTCCCCACAAACAAATGTATGCAATATGACTTTAAGGTCTGTGTGAAATAAAAATTTACAATGTTTATTTTGTTAGTGTACATTGTTTTTCTTAAGATTAACAATTATTCTGTGCAAGTTAATCCACTGCAAAAAAAAAATCTTTGTTTTGGTAATTTTGGTCTTTCTCTGTTGACGTCAATTTGAGGACTTCGACCACAACATTCTTAATCATGCCCCTCTTACCGCTAGTTACCGTTAGGGAATAATGTGCAAAAATAAAGCCCCCCTACTCAATACTACATTTCAGTTGGAAAAACATCCACATACTGAAATAAAATTATCCGCAACTTCCAGCCCAAGGCCAGACTAAGTTTAAGACTTTTTAAGGCTTGAATTGACAGAAATTCACAGACTTTTTTTAAAGACCCACAGAAACCCTGTGACATTTCTATGTTTCTTGTACTCACTCTGGACTTCTCTTCCAGCCTAGTCATCATGACGATGGTACTGGCTCGTTGCTCCCAAATCATTCTCCAGAAGTCGCTTAGAGTCTCAGGCAGAGGACCTTGTGTGGCAATGTAGGCATTCTGCTTACGGTAGCCATCAATGTAGTTGGAATTAATGTAGTCACTACCTGGAACACCTATAACGAGAAGAGACAATTCACTGGTGGCCCGCTGGAACCTATATTTGTGCTAATTGCATGCCTCCCCTAAACATACACACATCTGTCATCATAACAAAAGGTCAACACATTTGTTTGACTTACCGTCCACAGGGGTGAGAACAACTCTCGAGTGGTCGTAAGCAATAACGTTGGCGTAACGGTTCTTTGGCTTGTTGACCTCCAAGTTGGAGTTCTCCCATGTGAACTGCTGGCCTGGATCAATGGACTGCAGGGGAAAGACGAAAGGACAAAGAGAGAGAAAGAAATCTGTTCAGTCTTTTGAGGCACCTTGTTTGAAGCTTGATACCACAGAGTGCCGCAGGGGTAAATTTTAACTATAGCATCACTTCAACGAGAGAGGCTTTGTTTCTATAGCAACCTGACGATTTGAACGGAGACTCGCCACAAGTACCAGAGCAGACTCTGCCACCAGGGGTTGTTAGAACCGATGGACTGGCAAAGCTCAAGAGTTGTCATTTGGATCCCTTTGTGTGTACACTGCAATTCTGCTCCCTTAGTAGTGATCATCTGCCCTGCAATAACACAGAGTTCATCTGCTGGATTATCACAGGCAACCAACAGATGGCTTGGTGTTCACTGACACCATAATTCAAGCATGATCACCGCTGGTGGTCCTGATAATAGTACCAATGACTCTGTACCTCTGAGCAGGTCTGGGCATATGGCTTTGATGCTAAAGATTACACAGAGAGACGCTCGGCCTGGACTAATGGATTACTGGTGTTCATGTGGACGTCATGTCTGCACTTGATTTTGTGCCCGCTGACAGGAGTGAAAAGGGAAGAGCAATGGCTAAGGGTTACCAGACTCAACAGGGAGAGTGTGGATTTATGGAGACAGACAGGAAGCTCTAAAGAGAGAGGACAGATGCACACATCTGAAGGAAAACCCTGCATATATCATTGGCTGTTGCACAAGGCGATGCCCTCAATGGTAACAGACCTTCCAGGCAAAGCTTTTTTTTATTAGAGGTCAGTTATCAGTCATGTATATGTGTTTGTGAGGTCATGCTTAGGTTACAGTGGTTTGTGATGTATTATATGATATTATAAGCGAGTTTATATTTAATATTTTTTTGCTAGGCTCTCAATGTCAAATATTATTTATTGCGAATAAATTAATGAAGCACACAAAATTGTGCCCTTAAAGGGATGGTGTACTCAAAACTGAACATTCTGTCAATATTTACTCACCCTTAACTTGTTTTAAACCTGTTTGAGTTTCTTTCTTCTGTCGAACACAAATAAAATATTTTAAAGAATGCTGGAAACCTGAAACCATTGACTTCCATAGTATTTGTTTTTTCCTTCTATGGATGCCAGTGGTTACAGGTTTTCAGCTTTCTTCAAAATACCTTCTTTTGTGTTCAACAGAATAAAGAAACCTGTAAAGTTTTGGAACCACTTGAGGGTGAGTAAATGATGATAGAATTTTCTTTTTGGGGTGAGCTATTCCTTTAACATAATTTGCATAACAGTTAAATTATATTGGGTAACACTATCAAACATAATTTTCATTTCACAATCAGATCATTTTAAGCACCTAATCTCTTTACATTTATAAACAATCTGTCCAAAATGCAGCTAATGTAAAGAAAACCAGGCTGATTACATTAGAGAAGGCAGAAAGAAAAGTGATTTGTGGCCAATTTTCAATGAATAATTCATTCCATTGTCTGTTTAGCCTTAAAGTGCTGTAATATTTTGTGATCATTTCTAAAGAGCTTTCACTGTGTGAAACAGACAGAACAGAACATCAAAACATCCAACTGCTGCATGGCCACACGATATGCAAACTATGTTTCTCTTCTGGATAGAGAAAATCCATTTTTAAAATAAATGTGTTATTAATAGCACACCTCTCTAATGTCAGCCCTACGTTTTACAATCTCACAATAAAGCGCTCACAGAGGGGAAAGAGAAAATGAAAATGTGTGTATGAAAAGGTTAAGACCGGTATCAATAATGATAAAGTTGATGATCCGGTGGCTCCAATGAAGCGTGGTGCCAGCAACACCGCAATCCATGACTTGTACTCATGTACACAAGCTGATAAATATATGCCTGCAGGTTCCTATAGATGAAGCATCTGTCAAATTAATGAAATGTACATTTTTTAAGGAAGAAAAGAAAGATGCGCTCTGCATAGCGTGAATATGCATTGAGCTGGATACTGGATTCCTCATTCTGACATTTACAGGATTACTCAAGGGGTGAGAGGTGGAGTGGCATTCTCTCTCTTTCCTTCTCAAGTCACAGGTCTCCTCGGCTCAAATGACACCGGTTCGTATCTGAGCATCGATCGGCAGCAATATGCAGCAGGCTGCCTGGCCGCTCAATAATGTCACGGGGTCTCTTGTTATTCAGCATTGATCTGGCTGCTCTGGACAAGGCTCTGGTTGACTCAGTGTCCATCAACCTCCACACCTTTCACCTCATATGGGATAACATCAGCCTTCTCGGATACTTTCAAACTTGCGCACTTATATTCGACAATAAGTGTAATAAGCGTATGGCAGTTAACAAGTGTTTTTTTACCTTTCTACATACAAAGCAATTCTCGGCAGCAACTCGATACGGATAAACTGCTATATTGAAATATCTGACGTGCTAAGTGTTTCTCTGCCAGTTTATTACCAAGTACCTTGGAGGAACATTTACTTTGCCATAAGCTTTCGCACACAAGTTTAGGTAATGTGCGAATAAGACAGCTGGTACGCTGACTGGCAGTGCACTGCAAACAAGAGGAACAAATATGAGCTGTCACTACATGAGATGACAAGCTTGAGAGATGCGGATAATGATAGCGGTGGGAGGTGAGCGCCGACTCCTATAAAAAGCTTCGGCTCTAGCGGGTTGACAAACATAAGCTCGTTACTGGTGAGAATCAGTGTCTGATGGGAGTGTTAGCTATTGCTATTGGCACCAGTCGAGCTAAGGAGTGATCTAATGTGCACTTTTTAAACCAAGACGTATTTTTATGGCAACAAAGTGGTTCATGGTTCATGTTTATGCAGGGTAAATCATTCAAAAACATCCGACTATTAGGTTAAATAAGCACATGCACCCAACATATTGGTTTACCGCCTCTATGGTGTGGTCGCAGTTTTGCCAAGAGCAAATATAAATTAATTGGAGTTGAATATCTTCGCCACCTATGAGCATGTGAAATGCTGAGAGAATGAAATTGAGCAACGGATTCTTCAAACTTAACAAACAGCCAATAAACGTGACGATGACCTGCTGCCTTGCTCATGCTGGCTGGACTAGGCTACTCCCATTGGCCCAAGCGGCACCATCTGTCCCCTTGAGAGGGGGCCTTCCTCAACAGGAGGACATGACATCATGACATGCCAAGAGCTGGTTGTGAGCACCGCCTGGCTACCGAGAGCATGTGTGGTGAAAACCACAACCGCAATGGCAGGAGGAGAGATTTATCACATATGGCTGGCAAAACAGCTTGATTCATCCCTCAAAGTGTCACTAAATGTCTTTAAAGAGGAATGAAGAAAAGGAAGTCTATAAAAAGACAAAATCCTTGTCCTCTTTATATATATATATTTTCACAGATGCATGTGTAATTACAGAAAAAGGGTTTTGTTGGTTGGAGTGAAGTTTTAATTGCAGTTTTACTATAAATACTGCTGTGATGGAAAAAAAAAACACCAAAGTGATAAAAGAGCAAAGAAGAAGAAAAAAGGCATGTGATGCTGCCTGGATAAATTCCAGGATTTTAAAAAAAACTGTTGCGATGAGACAGCATTAATGGACAAACCAGCAGTCTAAACACATTGCTAAACATCTGAAATGTTGTTTTGGTAAGTCTAAGCCATCTCCAAAAGCCACCGCATGCTCATTGTGTTTCGTCTTCAGTTTCTGAGGTGCAAGTAATATGTTATATAAGAAAAAATGCCAAAAGTAGCTTCTCCTATCCAGCAAATTTCATTTTTATTTTTCATACATATTAGGCAGAAGTTTATCAGAAAGAAAGAATGTTAAGCTCTTTGAATCATTGGATGGGAATAGTGGTTTATTCGCAAATGTTTTCTGTGATGTTCCAGTTTTGCGCATAAATCTAATTCACATCTTTGGACCAAAACATAGCGATAGCCTGATCTTTTAATAATTCCACACCTATAGGGTGACAGCTGACCGACATAGTATGCCTGGTTTAACAGCCTTCTTTTTCAACACCAGGGTGTGAAAGTGACAAGGTCTATGTGTACATTAAACATTTCGAGAGAGCAAATAAGAGAAAGCCAACATCTGCCTATCTGAAAGTGGCAAATGTGAGAAGCTGTCATAACACCGGATGTGGATGCTGTTAATTGTTAAAGGCAGGAGAATCTATTAGACAACACCAAAGTGTGAAAAAGTGTGAGAGAAAATAGTTTCTAAGACAACAAAGTCAGAATAAACTAATAACAGTCAAATCAGACCAAACAATGAAACTCAGACAAAACAACTGCTCTAGGTTTAAAAAGTTCCTAAAAGTAAACATAAACTCTTAAACTCTTGCAGGGAGATCACAAGGGCATCAACACGCCATACACTGTAAAACAATAACAATAACAACTGTTTCTTCAGGATATAACAGCTTGTCATTAGGGCATTATTATAAAAGTGCACTTTTCTATCTCTAAAAGGTGTAAATTATAACCCCATACCTTCGATCCCTATACCACAGTAATACAATTGTGGAACTTTTTCACATTTCTGGATTTCTCAGAAGCAGTGTAAGTTTTGACAAAAATACCTTAACACAAACAGGAATTTGATAGGTCTGCTGCCAGTAACATGACAATGCATGTGCTCTGATCCATTTATCTAATGAATGAACAGCGCAATAAAGCTGATTATAACAAAATTAAATGTTGGTAAGTTTTTATCTTTTTGACAAAATTTTTGTATTTTGTCATTAACAATAATGCATAGTTCATTCGATAAATGAGCAAATCAGAGTGTGTGCATTCATCATTTTCAGTCACGTTACTAGTGAAGAGAACCCGTCACATTACTGTTTGTGTCAAGCAATAGGCAGCAAACATTTTTCGCCCTTATTTTTGAAAAACAATTACAATATTCAGAAACAGAAGTCACCATAGTTGGATAAACTTAGAAAACATTGAATGGGAGTACCACAAATATCAAAAGAAACACAATAGTTTATAATAGTTCCAAAAAAGGAAAAAAGAGATTGCACTATACAAATGAACTGTCCTAGTTCATTAGAGCTAACTAGTGCTTTTTTTTATCTTGATAAAAATGTGATGTATAGTTTTATAAATGTATGTTTTTTTAAATCAAAATAATAAAAACTTTTAAGGATTTACGATGATGATGACCATTGAAACGTGCCATCACAGTCTTGTGAAAAAGGTCCATACAGTCCACCTGAGAAGTCTGGCTGTTGAGGGCACATTGGTTATATTGATTGAATAAGAGTACTCTATAACATAAGAGTACTCTATAACATCCACTATGTTTTTGTACATAGTACAAAAACTGTCCCCTCAAATAGTAAATGGGGGACATGGCCTTTGAGTTATATTTTTCATTATTTGAATGAAAGTTCATCATGCATAGAAGAGAGTAGATTGGCCAAGCAACAGATGAGCAGATATGATCAGAAACACAGATCTCCAAAAAAATAGTACCACACAACCCTGCTCTACACCGCAGTAGTCCTAGAAAAGGTGTTTTTTTTCAAGTGTTGTTTTAATCCTGAACAACTTGTGTAACTTGTCTTAGTGTGTTTGTTTAGCATGGAAGATTCGCTAAAAAGAGAAAACAGTCCTCTAAGAAGCAGGGTTGGTCATCCTAGAGAACATGCATCTGTAATTAATCCAGATACTTTAATGCTAAATATTCAAGCATCACCAGTTGAACAAGTTTGGCTCTTGTCCTACCTCATACTCTTGGGAAAACCGGAGGGCATCGTTGGCCTTGAGGCGCTCGATGTGGTCTGCCAGTTCGGAGACGGATATGGGAGGATGTTCCCTCATTCCTAAAAGAGAAAATATGACAACGAGAAGTGGTGAGCACATCCCAAAGTATCACACCTAATGCATCGTACTGTTACGGTGGGGAGTGAATCTGTCAGGTTTGAGTTGAGCAGGGCACGACATAAAGAGGTAGTTCTTGCACCTTGATTTGACATAATCCCTCAGAGAGATTTGTGCTGACATATGTTGTGTTCTCTTGCGTCTAGCCCCCAAACACGCTCTGGATTTCTTGTCTAAGGGGGTCAGCTTGCTGCCAAGAATCATTTCACTGCCAGTGCCTATGGATGTATCAAGGCTACATGCTCAGCTGGATGAGAGGAAAGTGTGTTGTCTGACCAGGAAAGGAGGGAGAGTTTCAGAATAGTGGATCTGTCAGTAGGATTCTAGTGGTTGAGGATGAATAAGACTGCTTAATGGGACATGCTTGGGTATGATTCCCCATTACGAGTTCATTATGCCCACAGTGAGCACAGTAATGTCTGGACAAGCCCCCTGCCAACTACTTCATGCAACCATTACTGCGAGACAGTGGGCAGCAGGATCAGGGGCCACTCTCTTAATCAACCGCACTGAAGTCATGCCAAAAATCCCTGATTTGCTGTATGCTTGAGACCGGAACAATGAAGGCACATTTTGTATATCACATTCATGAAATGTGTAATTTGTGTTTGTCTGTTTTCAGCCATTTTATCTTAACATGGCTCATGTGAAAGTCAGAGAAAAAATATTACAGCGCCATATGTAAAAAATGTTTTTATAGTTCCTGTAACGATTACCACCTACATTGTGGGGTATTTGCACCACAGGAACAGGAACTGATTCTTCTGAGCTCAGAGTAGGATCTATCCCACACAATAGAAACAACCAGGGTTGTAAGCACAAGTTTTATCATTTTGTGTCTGAACAAATAAGACATGTAAACAATTACTCCAAGAACATAAGGGGCTTTCACAATGGGTAGTAATAGGAACTCAGTTCTCAGACTACTAAAATTGTTCCCGCAGTGCAAACATGCCAAAAAGCAAGTGCTTCCAGCAACAATTCTAGGAATTGTTAATAGTTCCTCCGGTGTGAAAGCCCCTATAATAACCGTGACAGATGAACCAATGCCAAAGTAGAGGAACTGCTCTGTTCCTTATTCCATATGCTGATGCTGTTAAATTCCATGACTTATTTATCCTGTGGTTTGCTTTAGGTCACTTCATAAAAATGACCCTGGTGAGTAGTTCCTATAAGTGAGTTCCTATAACTACCTGCTGCAAAATTCACATTCTTGCCAATTATGCTGAATAAGCTGATGTGAACAATGTCATGTAAACATGTTACCCAGGTTAAATGATCAAAAATGGCTTAAACTCCTATGAGAACAGTTTTTTGTTTTTTTCCCAATACTAGGGGCAATGGTAATATTTAGTACGATTCATGCCTTAATAAAGCACGAAATCGTGACGTTCACATGGCAGTTGATGCAGAATTATAAAAATACAAATGTGCTGCATTCACATGTACTGTAAAGAAGTGATATATTACAAGTAATAACACCACAGGTTCTGACAGATTACCTACCAACATTTTTGAGCTACTGGCGATGATGTTTGGGCTTTGCCGTCAGCTGCCGGTGAGAAGTCAGGCAAACTTTAGAAACTACACTTTCTACATAGCCGATTTATTGATTTATATGTAAACACATAAAAAACAGTTTCTGAAAGAATCTGATTTTGAATAGTTCTCTGCTTATTTTGTGCATGTACACACACTTAGTGTTAATTTAGAGTGTTAAATTGCTAAACTGCTTAGTATAAAGAAAGATGTCTAGTTACCTCATGAAATTACCATATATATGGAACAAAAACAATAAAATTTTAGCACATGGAATAACTTTCTATAGCCTTATAACTAAATCATATTTAATATAGAGATATATTAAACTTGCATAGCTTGTAGCAAGATATTTCATATATCCAGACACAGGCCATCAACACAAAAATGGGGTTTGCCATTTACGCATAATTACCGCTGTTTTCTAGCACACAAACGAGAGACAAAGTATTCAGTATATTTAGAGGCTAATGACGCAATAAGCTGCACCATGAGCACATTAAGTGAATACAGCAAAGGCTTCGTCCATGTTAAACAGCAAGTTAATTAGGCAGCGAATAGCTTCAACCCAGCATGCAAAGCAGGGAAAGGCAGATTACAAAATGTCTGGAATTGAAATGAATGACCAAGGTCATTAATATAAAAATGTAACTAGAAACATATGGACAGGGAACTGGAAACATAACCTTACTGCTACACGTAAGACAATGGCTGGAAGTAAAGCTGGATAAAGTGGATGTGTGTTTGATGTGCACACAGTAACATGGAATTGAATAACTGCTTCAGTAATGCAGGCACAACATCCCCTGCTTCAGATATGAGTGTTTTCACAACAAACGGAAATAAAAAATATTATTTGTCTACTAATATTGAATTTTAATATTCATTCATTCATTCATTTTCTTTTCGGCTTAGTCCCTTTATTAATCTGGGGTCGCCACAGCGGAATGAACCGCCAACTTATCCAGCATATGTTTCACGCAGCGGATGCCCTTCCAGCCGCAACCCATCACTGGGAAACATCCATACACACTCATTCACACACATACACTACGGACAATTTAGCCTACCCAATTCACCTATACCGCATGTCTTTGGACCTGTGGGGGAAACCGGAGCACCCGGAGGAAACCCACGCGAACACGGGGAGAACATGCAAACTCCACACAGAAATGCCAACTGACCCAGCCGAGGCTCGAACCAGCGACCTTCTTGCTGTGAGGCGATTGTGCTACCCACTGCGCCACCACGTCGCCCGAATTTTAATATTGTCATTTTAATCTTTTTTTTGTCCTTTAAAATGTCATAAATATTTCCAAAAACTATTTTATTTCCATCAAATCTAAGGTAAATAATTTTCATGAATTGACTTCTTTATCATGCTCGTGTTTATTCTACTATCAAAGCTAGCAATGTATCATTAATACACATATCATATTTACTCACATAAGCACTGTTTTCATAAGTGATATTTATTAAACATCACGTCCATCCAACTGTTGATATTATTAGCAAAAATGTTGGTTACGATGGAAATTATTAGTGACAAACAGAAAAAATTTGCATTATTCTAACAAAATAAATACAATTAAAAGTTACGTTTTGTTAACAAAATTATAGCTTTGATACCAAAATAAAAAAATATATATATTTTGGTCACATTATGCAATAAGGTTTTATTAGTTAACGTCATGTATATGTGTGTGTAAGATTTAACAGGAAGGATTTTTTTTCTGTTACCAACTAATTTTAGTGTCATTATCCCAATCATAATATAATATAATATAATATAATATAATATAATATAATATAATATAATATAATATAATATAATATAATATAATATAATATAATTAAACATTTGGTCAATATTTCTGAAAAGGAAAAGCATTGTAAATTCATACATTTATTGTGTAAATGAAACATTCTATGCAATATTTTTTATAATGTTATTTCTGACAAAAAATTATAATAAGATTTTATTAGTTAACATATGTATATACAGTGTGTGTGCCTGTCTAGTGTGCGTGTGTGTGTAAAAATGCATTATTTCTCTTATTTTGTCAAAATCTTTTAATTTAGATGAAACCTATCTGAAGTCAAGTGGTGATAAAACATGAACACATGAAGGTAGATATATTTTCTTTTTAAAGCAAAGGCAAGGTTCTTTATTTTGCTATAATATGGTCATATATTCCTAGCAGAAAATATTCTGAGGGCCGTCAAATTCAGGTGAAAATCAGCAGAAATGTTGCTGGTAACTGACAACTTAAAAAAACAACAAAAACAAAACACTATCAGGAAAAGAGTTAATTACCTTATGTCGCTCCAGGGTTATTAATCACTTAAAAAATTAATAATAACAATTCTCATTTCAATTTTTCATTGTTTTTAGAACCCTTTAATACATATTCCAAAATATATATAACAAAAAAGAGAGAAAAAAAGACTGCTGAAGAAAACCCAACATTAAACCACTACGGCATAATTCGTGCTCCCAAAACAACTCAATCTGGTGTCTGAAAAATGACTGAAACGGTGAAAAGTGAAGTGTGCTTGTGGCCGTGGCAGCAGGGATTGACGGTAAGAGAGCTGTATGGCTGTTTTGCCTGCGGTAATTATGTCCTCTTCAGGACTGAAAGGGTCTGTAATAACCTGGCTCCACTGCCACCACTCCGCTATTAGAGGAGAGGAGAGAGAGAGAGAGAGAGAGAGAGAGAGAGAGAGAGAGAGAGAGAGAGAGGCAGGCCTGACATTTTCTCTTAGCGTCACGGATCTGCCTCTCGCTCACCTTGGGAATGGAAAGCAGGAAGGCTAATTAACAAAGAGGGGTTGAAAGAGTGCAAGAGGCCTTTGGGTGAATGAAGTCCATATAAGACACTCCAAGGAGATGAGACAGTGAGTGGAGGATCTGCAATAAACAGCTCTATTCACAGCCACCATGATGACAAATAGTGGCTTAATTGCAATGTAAAGCAGGAGCACTTCACCATGATTCTCCTTCTCAGGATAAGCACAATGAACAAATAAAACAAAACATATCTGCAGGCCTCTTACGGTGTAAACAGATTACACAGTTCTTAGAAATGAAAATAAAACGGTTGCTCTACAAAACGAGATAAACTCAAAATGAAATATAAAGTGGGCATCACGGTGGTGCAGTGGGTAGCACGATCGCCTCACAGCAAGAAGGTCGCTGGTTCGAGCTTCGGCTGGGTCAGTTGGCATTTCTGTGTGGAGTTTGCATGTTCTCCCCGTGTTGGCGTGGGTTTCCTCCGGGTGCTCCGGTTTCCCACACAGTCCAAAGACATGGGCTATAGGTGAATTGGGTAAGCTAAATTGTCCGTAGCGTATGTGTGTGAATGAGTGTGTATGGATGTTTCCCAGTGATGGGTTGCAGCTGGAAGGGCATCCACTGCGTAAAATATATGCTGGATAAGTTGGCGGTTCATTCCGCTGTGGCGACCCCAGATTAATAAAGGGACTAAGCCGAAATGAAAATGAATGAATGAATGAAATATAAAGTATAAAATCAAAGAAAATCTAATATCGCGCTTGCAGATGCAGTGTTGTGAAAATGAAAAGAAAAAAATATATTAAAATGGTATAATAAAATTGAAACTTTAAACCTAAAACATGATAAAAGATCAAATAAAATAACTAAAAATAAAACACAAGAATACTATCAATTTAATAAGTGAATTAAATATATATTAAAAAAAAAATATATATATATATATATATATAAAATAAGACACAAATTAAGGGAAAATATACAAAAAAGACAAAAATAAAAATAAAACTAAATGAAATGAAATGAAATACATTAAAAATAAAGTAGAAAATAAAAGTAAATTAATAAGCAAATTAAGATTTTTTTTTTATTCAAGAAATAGGCAAAAATAAACAATGCCAAAATAAAATAAAAGGATCTAAAATTGAAATACCCCGAAATAATATAAAATATACAAAAAATACAAAATAAAAGAAAAATACAACAATACAAACTATTAAAAATAATAACAAATCTAAAACTGAAATAAATAAAATAAATACAAAATAATTATTAATAAAATAATTATAATCAAACTAACAAAAATGAAAGACTAAATTAATGACACAATAAAATAAAAGGAAATAAAATCAAAATTAAAATATATCACACAATAAAATTATATATATATATATAAAGTAAAACAATAAAAAAAATAATAATAATATAACAAATTAACAATGGGTATAAATAAAACAGATACAATTAAAATACTTATATAGTTTTTCTCTATCAGATGCAGCGTTATGACTGAATGCGTCTTCTCTCTCATCTCCTCTCTGCTGTCTTTATGGCAGTGATGGGCAGATTCACACCCCGCTGACAGAACACTCTGATTACAACAACACACTCTCACTTCAGTCACCGTGAGCCAGCACGTGCACAAACACATCCTGTTTACGCTAAATGACACACAGGCTGGCATCTGTTGACTTGTATTTGTGTACAGACAAAATAATATCAAGGTTACTGAACAACATACAGACGATATGACTCTACAATCAACGCTGTGCATGTATTGTGTATGTAATCAAACTAGGGAACGAACGAGTGTATGCATATGGTGATATGCTCAAAATATCCCAATCTGAGTCAGAGGACAAATGTACGCATGCATATGCTGGAAAACACATGGGGCTCTGGCAGACTGACTGAGTGTGTGTGTGTGTGTCAACAGTACATATGGCGTACTCTGTGTTTGTTACCTGGTGTCTGGTAGTTGAGTCTCCTCATTTCGACAGGATCAGACGAGTTGGCCAGAAGACAATCCTTCACACCACTAGAGTGATCGTCTTTTGGTAGGGGGGAAGCCCTCTTCCTGTAAGAGCAAAATGGAGTCAGCGTGAGCGCTGATATTGATTCATTCGCACCGCAGCAGTCTTTACTGACAGAAGACCAGGAAAAAAATGGACAACACAATGAAAAAATATAAGAGTTTTGAGGGATGGGGCAACTGAAATGTGGACATTATAATCTGCGTTACAAATGAACGTCTATTATACACCATGTTTTGTGTGATGTGTTAATAAATCAGTGACTTACTAGCCTACAGACAATTTAGATGGACAATTAATGTAGTATGTTGTTCATAAGTTTGGGGTCAGTAAGATTTAACAGGAAGGATTTTCATTTTCTTGTCATTAACCCAATCATAATATAATATAATATAATATAATATAATATAATATAATATAATATAATATAATATAATATAATATAAAATTCAAAATAATATAATATAATATAATATAAAATTCAATATAATATAATATAATATAATATAATACAATATTGTATAATACATATAATATAATATAATATAATATAATATAAAATTCAATATAATATAATATAATACAATATTGTAAAATATAATATAATATAATATAATATAATTTAAATAATAATATAATATAATTAAATATTTGGTCAATATTGCTGGAAATGAAAAGCATTGTAAATTCATACATTTATTGTTTAAATTAAAAATTCTATATAATATTTTTTAATATTTTTTTTTCTGACAAAAAAAGCAAATTTTTGTCAAATGTCATTTAGTGTATACCACAAATCTGGTCAGGCCTATTTAGAACAAGAATAAATTTATGAAATATTAATATTCATTAATTGCCATTTTAAATATTTACAGTTTACCACTATCCTTCAAGCACTACGGTTTACCTATTTGTCATCTGGACATTTAAAAAAAAATTATATTATTTAAAATATAATAAAAAAATTTATGACCTTGTGTCCTTGTACACCATTTTAATAAAGAACATGTCAGAACAAATATGTTGTTTCATTTTTACATAAATTGATCTTTTATGGTAAATGATAACGAAATATTATTTTATATGATTTGAAACACTAAAGCAGACATGTACTTTATATGCTTCCAATTAATGCAAACTCGCTTCTGTGAATTGAACATGATGTGTATCACCTTGGTCCCATATAAACCCACTAGCGCTACACCAGTATACCAGTGACCTCAAGACTAATAGAGGTCGACTACAAGCCGCACAACTGCAGAATTTGCTTTCATGAGCTCTTTAAGACAACAAATTAATCAGTCTGAAAAGCACGAGCCTCGTTTCCTGCTAAAGCTCCTCTGCTTTTAGAGCACATTAGGATTTCCCTTTGGGGAGCGAAGGGGTCACAGTGAAACGGAATAAAAGCCAAATAGCGTGTTTGTTCAGCGCCTCGCTCGATTCTGTTAGCAAGCTCACTAAATATTCAGGGTGCAACGCTCCTTGTTTGTGGGGAAAACAAGGCGACTCGGTAATTAGCACATCAGCTGGATGGCACAACACCGGTAATTACGCCACTGTAGCACCTGCACTCCCGAGTGCGCTCTTCCAGCAGGTAAAGCTGTCGTGTACACACACACACATGCACACACACTCTCAGAGACGCCGAACATCTGTCAGTGGAAACCCGTCCTCAGACACGCAGACACAAATCCCCAACCAAACGAGAGGAGAGCCTACTGCAAGCGGAATTTCACATCTCGCTGCACTCAATTTGTAAGGTTCAGAGCGCCGTTTTCTAGCTTTCATAAAGCCCGAATGAGGCTGACACCAGCGAGGCGAAGGGTCTTCAGCAAACGCCGCTCAACGGAGCTTCGCTAATCACTCCAGCGCTGGACACGTAGCTGCTCGCCTCTATTGTACGTACAGTAAGTCTCTGCACGCTTCAATTATTCAGGCTGGAGTTAATACATAAACACCAGAGGCTGAAAACAGAGTTCCCACTCTAATTCCCTCACTTTAACTGACTAAAAAGCATTTCCCTGAACTATAATTGTTAAAAAAAAATCTTTAAAGTTCCTGTGAAATCTAAGTAAGGTTTTTTTAGATGGTAGTATCAGTATGTAAGTCTTAAGAATATCTATAAGTTAGTGTGCTTCAAAACTGAGACAAAATTCACATTTAGAAGATATAAACATCCAATGCTTGCAGTTTGTCATTTCTGCCTATTTTTTTTTACATCACCTCATACTTCAGTTTCTAATCAAATCTTCTGACCAATCAAACGCTCTCTAGTATCTGACATGTCCCGCCCCCTTCAAGATGCGTCTCATTTCCTTTTCAGTTGATGTGCTTGAGCTCAATCCCTCTCACTGGCAGAGCAGTGATAAAACTAACATGGTATTGGCTGTTTTTCTAAAAGGGGAGGGGCTACTCTTTGTCCCACCTTGTGTTCATGTTTCAGTTGAATTGGAACAAAAAAAGCACATTTTACAGCACTTTATGGACCTTCAAAATGGTTTTAGCTACTTTTTAACTCTTTACAACTTCTTGAAGTGGTCATTTTGAAGCCAGAGCTCTTAAAATGTATATTATCCTGACATGTTGGCCTTAATTGAAAGGCACAGCTTGGTGGCTGGATTTAAGAGACTGCCAGTTGATAAGTGTAAAAATAATAAAATTATGGTTCTAAAAAATAGACTAATTATAACAAGAGGTGTTAGACAGTGTGATATTAAAAACACAGTGTAGAAAAATTACATTTGAAAAAAAAAGGAACTTAAATCTTAAGCAACAAACAGAAGTCCATGATATTCCAAGACCTGGAAAAATATATATATAAAGATTCCTGACTTTCAATGTCTAGAATAGACCTTTCAATATTCTATGATATCCTAGAAAACCCATGACCGTGGGAACCCTGTGAAAAGAATAAATTTTTGGTGGTTGGGAATGAATCGCAAAGATGAAAATAACAGAAAATGGGCATTTTGCTTGAGAAGAGAAAGTGTGAATCTGTGTTAGAGCGATATTTTGTACATTAGCCAGTGAGAAGGAGGGGGAAAGAAAAGAAACAGAACAGTTCGGTGGAGGGAAATGTCAGCTTTGAAGAGGAGAACATTTCTATTTGGGCAGCCGCCGAGCTGGCATTTCCCTTACAATGGGCCATTCAGGGCTCAGGTGAGACGGCAGAAAGGCTGACTGCACACGCTCAGACTGACTGACCTTCAGGAGGAGGTGAAGGATCAACATGAACAGAATCAACACAACACGGCAAAAAAAGAAAAAGTAAAAGAAAAAAACACACCAAAAATAAAACATCACAATCACAACAGAAAGCATGCACCACTGGAACCACGCAAACCCAAAGGACTGGAGCTTTACAAGGACAGCAGGGTGTGATGGTGAGCTACTGTTAGTCTTTATTCCAGACCAGGCTCATTGGAAATACGTGCCTCAAGCTACTTTTTACGTTATGTAAAATACATTGCTCCGGTTACGTTTTGTTGTAGCTTTTGATGACAAATCCACTAGATCAAATCTGAAATAAGTTACTTAAGCTGCGTTTTTTTTTTTTATACACGCTGATTAAACATCGTTCATGTACATGTCTATGAGAAGGCAGACTTGTTGTAGAGATCACCTCAGATTGAGCGAACTAAACTGTTCCCTAAAGCCGACCAATAGTGTTTTCAAAAGCAAACGTAAGAAAAAAAATTGCATCACAGGAACGATTACAAATCGTTATAGACAGTTTTAAGTTGTTTTGGTATTTATTTGATGTTGCACAAAGAACAGCACAAAAATAATCCTTTATTCGTCAATTATATATCCTTGTAAATATCATTAGTATGAAAAGGAACAAAAGTTGTTGGCATTATACTACCCCTATACTACCCATTTTACCTAGAAACTATTTTGTTTTTGCAGTTTCACAAAAACATACACTGAAGCATGTATTTTCTATGAGCCTGTGCTGCTTTATTCCGAAAGTCAATTTCTGCCATCTTGTTTTGGATGATCTGGACTGAAAGTCATTCAAAACAACAGGCTGGTGAGCAGTAACAGTATCGGTCGATCCTGCAGACCCTGCAGCCGGTGAAGAGTGAGACGGATGACACTTGCGAAATGAAAACCGTGACAGAAAGACACCTGGCCATGGTCTGAAGGTACCTACCTCTCCTGTTTGCTGCGTTTGTATGGAGCGGAGGAAGGAAGAGACATGTGATTAGTGGCTGTCAGAAACCCTGAGACCCAAAGTGAGCCGTGTGGATAACCTTGTGTTTCAAAAACATCTTTCAGAAATCAGACATTGCGTTTGAAGACGGGGATTTAAAAATGGGGAATACTGAGTAGGTCTGATATGTAATTTGAATGATTGCTTAAATAACTGACACTCTTAGCCTTCACTTGAATATTGTGCATAAATATTGAGTAGGTTAGTATTACTATTATTATTTACTGCTACAAACTGATATATAAAACAGAAACAAAAATATTTTTAGAACAGAATGAGCTGTTCAATAACCCAGCGCTTATATTTATCTATAAACAATAATGGAGATGAATAACATACTGGTATGGAACAGGTCAATTAAAATATATGATGCTTTTTTATTAAGATTTTTAAGCGTTAAATGTTGAATTAATATTAAAGTCATGTTATTAATAAAAATATAAAATGTTGTTTCTGAATATGAATCAATACATCTATTTTTATATTGAACATTACAGTATAATGCCTAAATTCCCTTTTTAAAAAATTTATTACAAAATATACATTTATCAACTATCAGCCACAAAATGATCTGCTTATAAGCATCATATCAACATATTAATATTATGCATGCATACATAAGTAAATGCTAATTTACAGCAAAAAAAGAAACTAATTATTGTATCTTTATATATAGAGTTGAAGTCTGAATTATTGGCCCCCCCTGTATATTTTTTCCCTCAATTTCTGTTTAATGGAGAGAAGATGGATTTCATAACTGTAACAAGAGGTTATCATAACATTATTTATCAACATATGGCTCTTTTTGGATTCTCGGAAGCTATAGAAATAAAAAATGTAAAACAGGAAATAGGTTGGGACCATCGTTTTGTTTACATCCCTCAAAATGGTCTATAGCTTAAGGGGGCTAATAATATTGACCTTCAAATAGTTAAAAAAAAATTTTAAACTGCTTTTATTGTAGCCAAAATAAAACAAATAACAATTTCTCCAAAAGAAAAAATCTAGGAAATACCGTGAAAAATTCCTTGATCTGTTAAACATCATTTGTGAAATATTTGAAAAAAAAAAAAAAAAAAAAAAAAAAAAAATTCAACTGTATATAAAAAGAAATAGAGAAAAGGCTAATGCATTTTATTTGTGGTCGGATTTTGAAAAGGCAGTGGTAGAAATGCCTGACAGCGATAAATAACACCGCATGTGACCTCACTGTCAGTGTGAACAGACATTTAGAGAGTGAAAGTGGAGAGCAGCAGTTATCAGACCCACAGCCTTACAATAACAGAACTCCTCACTGGACTACGGTGCCCGCAGCGGTGGGCAGTGCGAGATGACAGCTTTTAGAATAGCATCAGCAGGGTGTGGCGGCACAACCACATAACCGCTCGCCCGCCGAGACCCATAGCTGATGCTGCCGTTTCACTACTGCATCTCTGCTCAAAAACAGCCTCAATTTGAGTCACTGCGAAGCTAAAAGATCCAACAGCGGGACTAAAATGGTGGAACGCTGAAAAACAATCGCAAGGTTTGCTGTGAAGTGAGGGCTTTTTACTAAGACAGGCTGGTAGTCAGTACTGTATCAGTGTTGTGAATGGGACCACCGGGTCACGCCGCAAGCTACATGTCTGCCTTATTCGGCTGAGTCAAGATGTCATTATGAATAATGTCCTCCTTTTGTTCTCTCCGCGGGAAAGCTAGCTAAAATTAGCCACATCTTGTTCCATGTACAAAGCAGCCCTGAATTCAGAGTCACGCAGACCATGATGTGCAGAGGTGTATTTCATCTAAAACCAAACCTTCACAGAGGCTTGTATTTGTCTCTGTCACATCCACTCAACTTTAAAAATAGTTTTAAACTCCCGACAAAAAGGAAAACTACGGCCAGCATTTTGTATAATATAGAAGTATTTGGATGAAATACGAAATAATGCATTTAATTTACAACATCTGAGCGAGAAACATCCAAAATAAACATTCAAAGACATTATACATATGTGACCGTACAATATGTCTTATTATATTGCATGGGTATATTTTTGGCAATAGCCAAAATACATTGTATGGATCCAAATTATTGTTTTTTTCTTTTATGCCAAAAATATTTAGAATATCATGTCAAGAGGATTTTCCATGAAAATATTTAGTAAATATCCTACTGTAAATGTATCAATATTCAATTTTTGCTTAATAATGTGAATTCCAAATCACTTAATTTTAAACATAACAAATTTAAAGGCGATTTTCTCAGTATTTTGATACTGTAATTGTTTTCAGATAGGCAAATAGGCAGATAGGTTTTGTGGTCCAGGGTCACATATACTGAAATGTGACATCCATCTTTTCAAGATCCAATGATTAAAACAATACAATCAGAAAACTTTGAAAAGGCTTGAATGGTTTTAATGCAGAGCAATGACTGTATGCAATCAATATATAAGTGTCACTTGATGGCAGACCTAGCTGCAGATTAAAATAATGATTCTGAAGACTTTGGAAACAATACTCTTGAAACTGTGGTTGAGGTGGCGAATATGTGTCATATTCTCAATGTGCACTCTGACCATGATAGTGATAGTAACTGAAAAGATAATGATAATTTTTTTTGCAATTGTTAACAAAATTTCAAGAGATTGTTATGCTGTCGCAGCAGTTCATCCATGTTAAATATATAGGCTAGGGTTGCTAAAGACCTAAAAATTGGATACTGATTGGTAAAACATTCATGCAGTTAAGGGTTATTTCTGCTGATTATTAAAGCTAAAAATCCCAGTGTCTGAGTCTCAAAACACATTTTCTTGTCTTGTTGGGTTATGGGAATGTTTGTTTTTGGTGCTTTCTAATATCAACATCATTTAGAAAACCATTTAGCGGACCTTTTAAAGGGTTAGTTCACTCAAAAAAAGAAAATTCTGTTATTAATTACTCTCATGTTGTTCGTTCATCTTCAGAACACATATTAAGGTTTTTTAGATGAAAAGTTCTCTCATCCTCCATACACAACAGCAGTTAAGTCCAGTGATGTTCAAAGTCGATGTTCAAAGTCAGTGACGCCAACGTCTTCTGCCTGAGATCATAGCACCTGTTTACTATGGACAGTACAATGCAAGTGTTTTGCTGCTGAATCAAATGGCAACACGTTGTACTTCCCTAAGCAAATGCACATTGGCAAACAAAGTCATTTTTCAGGTTTTTTGGCACAGAAAAGTGTACTTGGAGCTTTGTATGATTACAGCTAAACCACCGAAGTCACATTTAAAGTTTTGACAATGGTTTTGGCTCCTTTACTGAACTTTGAACATCTCTGGACAGACGTTGTCTATGAAAGCACTCTTGTATTTCATCCAAAATATCTTTATTTGTGTAACAAAGATGAATGAAGGTCTCAGGGGTTTGGAACGACATGAGGGTGAGCAATTAATAACAGAATTTTCATTTTGGGCGAACTCACCCTTTAAAGATCACAACTGCTGGAAGAAAGGAAAGATGCAAAAACACTTGCTCACCTTTTGAAGAGCAGGATGGCGATGACTATGATGATGATGAGCACCACGGCGAGCACAGGGCCCATGACCCACAGCATCTGCATTTGGTTTTCATCCTGCACTATGATGGGGTCTGAGTATGGGCTAGCCGAGAAGGTCCGCTACAGAGAGAGAGAGACATTAAAACCTCAGAGCAAAGTACAATTATTACAAAATGTCACAAGACACTATCCAATGACTAGACATCACAATCAAATAATAGCATGTCGTCTTCACATAGCAAACATAAAGATTTATTGACACACCATTTAAATTTAATTCAAGCAAATTCCCTGTAAGTTGATCAAATTTATATTACATTCTTTTTTTTTGACGATTTAACCAAGGCAATAAAAAAATATTTTGATATTTTTTCAGATCTATCAATCCTCAATAGCCATTCTGCAAGTTTTCCAAATTGATAGTTTAGCTTGACCAACAACAAACTTTGCCAAAATACACCCTTTCTCTATGCACTTTATTTACACCCATAAATAAAACGTACCTTATTAAAAATAAAACCCAAGTTTCCAATTACTCTGTCCAATAAAGCAATCAATCTGGCACATTCAATAAAAACATGAAAAACTCACTGTTACTGAACATAAATTGCAAAAGGATGAAATATTCATATTAATTTGGACACAAACATAATTGTAGCCAGTAGACAATGCCGTGTTCTCCACTGTAAGTCCCCGCACGTCATGATTTTGCCAAGTACAATGCGATCCTGGATTAACATTTATGTTGATCCTGGAACATCATTTTTGTTCGAAAATGTAACCCATACCCATTCCCTACCCCTAAACCCAACCATAACTGTAAATAATTCCCACAATCAGAGGGAATAATAATCATGTAGAAGTGCATAAGCCTAACTGTGAGCCTAAATTTAAAATAAACTGTAAACGTATCCCTTAATTCAGATTGGCTGACTGAAATGTTGTTCCAGGATCAACATAAATGTTAATCCAGGATCGTATCATACTTGGCAAAATCATGACGTGCGTAAGTCTCCAGAGCGTTTTGAAGAGGACTTTTATAAAAAAAGCCTACAAATTATCGGGTATCATAAAACATACTTTCCATTTTGTGTCACACCTATGTTTGATATGAGAAAGAGAGAGTTAATCAATAAGATACAATACGGTTATGAACACGAGAGCTTGTGTGGATGTGTTGCTTTACTCGATGCACTTGAAGACGTCGTGATAACTGAAAATGAAGTAAGGTAATGCGGTTCTGGCTTCATTATGACACTAAGTAGACATCTTGTGGCTAGATATTCTAAACAAGGCCAATTAGTATGAGAGCAAAATATTATAAAAGCAGAGATGGGAGTGTAAAGTTGTTTAAGTAGTTTACTGAGAATGTAGGTTAAAGATGAGGTCTAATACAAAAGCAAAAACCAGTACTAATTAGGTCACAAAAAATAGGCAAGGTAATTTACTAAAACACAGGTGCAAAATGAGTAGACATCTGTGCTTTGACTTAAAATAATAGCAAATATATAAGCAAACTAACTACTGCAAACCTTATTCAATCACTTTGGATGATTCATTTAAATACCTTCCTCCCAATTTTTTCTAATATAAGCTAGATGCTGAAAGCACTGGTAAGTGGCCCTAATGATGAGAGGGATGGTAAACTCATCTGTTCAAATTAAACGCTTCCAAAATCCTAATGATAACTAATTATGCTTTTTTTTTTTTTTTTGCAATTGTCATGAGAGTTTTATGCTATGTCTATGTTAGATACAGAAGTCTGAACTAAACCAAATATGTAATTATGAAACAAACAATTATGGACTTAAAGGGACAGTTTGCCCCCCAAAAAATTTAAAATATGTCACCATTTACTCAAACTTCACTTGTTCAAGGCCTATTTGAGTTTCTTTATTAGAAATTTTGAAATATTTTGAAAAATGGTACGCACTGTACCATATAAATTTAATTAGGTTTTAAAGTTATAACTCCAGATACATAAATAAACTCAAAGTAAATAAACTTTAATTAAATTAAAATTGCTTTAATAAAATGAAACTAAAAACTGCACATTTCCTTGTCAGAAACGGTCCCCTTAAAGTGTCATGAAACCCTGGATTAAATTGTCTGAGACTTGTCTTGTCACTTGTGTGTGTTGAATATCAATAAGGCAAACGTTTGCATTTGTTAGATTTAATTGCAGGGAATAACTGGCTTTTCCCCCTATTTTGTTTAAAAATCTACAGTATATGGGGCGGCATTACTGCTGATGATGATTCATGAGAATTTTCTTATCCTATGAGAAGACACTGCTTCTGAATTACTCAGTCAAGCTGTGAAACCGCACATTAGTTAGGCGTTCATGATGGTTCACGTTTCTGGAAGTGTTAGAAGTTCCAACATCAGATTTATAAAAATATGACGTTATCAGCATTTCCCGCTTGCATTTTGAGCAATGCTGAGTAAGTTCTTGAACACTCCTGATTGGCCATTGTGTTCATGTAGTGAACAGATATGACTGTGATTGGCTCTAATGATCACCAGTTTACAAGATACGGACAGTGGAGCATTTGAAAGCTGAGTCTATCAGCAGATTCATCAGCAGATTGACACGACATACAAACACAAACAGTCATAGCTTTCAAACACTCCAGTGCCCGAGGATTATTCTGTCCCTTCAAAGCAGGTATGTGTACGTCTACATTTTTAAATAACCACTCTTTAAATACATAAATCTTTTAATATGTGTTTTAAATCAAATGTTTAGTCAGAGTCAGAATGGGTCTTTGACAGATAACATTAAAGGCTGAATTCTGCGTCGAGTGATCGTCGTAACTCATTGCTCTACATTAACGCTTCCGAAACGCTAGCTGGCAGCGGGGTTTCCAAGTTACTATGTGTCGAGTTTCTTTGTCTGTGTTTTGTTTACATCAGAAATACCTCTAATGCTACCTTACTGTACAAGTAGCTCAAATTCTCTCAGAATCAAAAGTGGGAACTGGCAGACGTGCAACAACTTTGATCATAAAGTAAACACAAAATAAAAGTAACCATATGTAGCTCCTCCATGGGACTCAAAACACTCACTCCAATAGGCTCACTGCTCTCCCGCGACTCTCAGACCCGCCCACTCTCGTCAATGATACCAAGCCGACCAATCACAGAGCATGCACTATGTGTCATTGTTACATGTAGTTACATTTTTAGAGAGGTGCATGCTAGGATTGGCACAAGCCATGGCGACGGGTATGCGAATGTTCGAAGGCTGCGCTCTGGCCCATCCAGATGCACTCGACGCAGTAGTATAATCCCGCCTTTACTAACTCTCCTCTTTCTTGCCTGCTTTACTCAGTCACACCCACTCCCCTACCTTCTGCTCACAGCTTTCCATTGCCATTTAACTTAAATCTGAGATAGACTTGAACTGAAAGAGGTGAGTTTCATGACCCTTTAACAAGGTTAACATACATTCACCTTTGATTAGCATACGTCAAACCTCTGACTACATTTTACCATATAGTGGCAGACACACACAAGAAGAATAGGAATTTGTGTGAATTTGTGCTTCCTCTTTTCTCTCCCCCTCTCTCTCTGGCTTTGATAAATGGAAGCTGAGAAGAGGAATCATATCCTCTTCATTAGTGCTCAAACCATGGTGATAGTGAGCTGGCTGGAGGGAGGGAGGGGAGTGACAGGAAGAAAAAAGAGCCAGTGTGAAGGGACACAAATGAGGAATCTCCCTGCTGTGCCCTCTTCCATGCACGCGCCACGGGGCAGCTTCCAATTCTGCCTCACAAACCGCCTGCCATGAAAAGAAACAAGGGAAAAATACTGGGGGAAAAAAAAATAACAAAAGGAAGGAAGGAAGGAAGGTGAGGAAAGATGGGTCTGTCACTACTGCTCCCTTATTCAGCATTGGGAGAGGACATTCACATTGACACATTTCCCAGAGGGCCGGAGCCTTTCGCCTTCCTCTCATCACATGGAGTGGGACGCCGTAATCCAGATCGCTCGCTCAGCTCAGCTTGACTCGTCTAAGAGCGCACAGATTTTAATTGAAGAGATAAGCAGGATATTAGCTGGAGGAGAGTCATGAAGTCATGAAGATGTTGTGTTATCGCTGCTGCTCATATGACAATCTCAATGTTAGCGTGGTGGTTTATGGGAGCGTGGGAGGTTCTGCATGTGTGATGTACTGGAAATATACATTTCACTGCAGAATTTTGGTTTGGTTCACTGCAGAAATTACTTTTTTCTCAACTCTACAGGAACACTAATGTCACCAGTTCAATAGTTTGAATCTGTCTATTGTTTTTAAGGGACTTGATCTGCCAAATTTATAAGTCTTTTAGCTGGTAGTCTATTAGATCAACTCATCTGCATAAGCTAGAAAGCATGCAAAATATTTTGAATTACAATTTTTTTTTTTTTACACTCGAAAAATGATTTTGGCTGTTTTTTCAAAGTACTTATTTAAAATGGGCTAAATCAATACAATTCTTGAGTTTTTTTTGGGACAACTTAATCGTTTTATGTTCAATCCACTTTTGCAAAAACAATTAAGTCAATTTAATCGATTTGTATTGGAACAACATGAAGGAATTGTGTGGAACCCAGCTTTTTTTCCAGTGTATTCAATGCAATAACAGAAATCAAGAATTTGAGGGGGTAATAGTTAGTTTAAGAGAAAAAAATATTAAGTGATTCTGGCACTTGTAGCATCTTAGCTGGTCAGGACACTGTGTTAAGCTGGTTTTAAGACTGTAAATAAAATAACTTTCTCCCTATTATGGCAAATCTCACTAAAATAATGCCAAAATCTAAAAATATTATTAAAAAAAATAATTAATTAATTAAATAAATCAGAAAATAATCCAGCATAAACCAGCAAACGAATTAAACAACACATAATAAAATAATAAGCTAATTAAATGAATCAAGTAAATAAATATGAAAAACAAACATTAATACTTAAATTTATTTCATAAAAATACTTTGGTTAATATTTAGTTTTTTTATTTGTTCGTTTATTCTAATAATTCGAATATTAAAAAATAATACAAATAACCTACGCAACCTAATAAACAAAACAAAGAAACAAAATTAATTGTTTAAAAGTAATGCAATTTCTGTATATGAAAAAAGAGAATGTTATACGTAAACATTCTCTTTTTGACACAGAATTAACAAAATTGTAAATAAATCTTTATTCATTCATTAATTCATTTTTCTTCGGCTTGGTCCCTTATTTATCAGGGGTTGCCACAGCGGAATGAACCGCCAACTATTCCAGCATATGTTTTATGCAGTGCATGCCCTTCCAGCTGCAACCCATTACTGGGAAACACCCACACACTCCTTCACACACACGCACACACACACACACACACACACACACACACACACACACACACACACACACACACACACGCACACTCATACAATATGGCCAATTTAGTCTTTGGACTGTGGGGGAAACCGGAGCACCCGGAGGAAACCCATGCGAACAAGGGGAGAACATGTGTAAATAAATATATGAAAGCAAAGGCATATAAATGTCTCTCTCGTTTTTTTATTTTTAAATCTAAACATTTTTTCTCCAGCTTCTGTACTCTGGTTTAATATCAAAGCTCTGCATTGCAGAACTGTGAACATCGTTAGTTCCTTCAAGAGAAATTGCTGATGATTTTCCTAATTTCCTAAAAGCTTCTGCAGAACGATCAAATATAAATGTTAAATGTACAATTAGCCTCATTACTGTATTACATTAACAAGAATGACATTTTTCACATTACAGTAATGAGAATTTCAACATAAATGCCAATCTCAATGGTCCGAAAAAAGGCCTCTTTTTTGTATCATTCGATTCACCCATCAAACAGTATCAAGTTTTTTTTTTTTGTCCCTGTACACCACAGTGCAACGTGTCTCCCACTGACGCTTTGGAGGTGAACACAACTACAACGGTCGACTTCCTCGGGCACTTTTAACACAATTTGAGCACGATGTGTTAAAGGCAGTTAACGTCACTAATGTGTTTCGCATTTCCTACAGATATGAAGAAAAAACCGAAAGAAAGCTGAATACTAACTAACGTGAAATCCATTGAGCGGATAAGGATGGGGACGTGTCCTGAGGCAGAAGATGAGCAGTTAACGACGTCATCTCAGCGCTGGGCTCTCAGTGCGGGCATTCAGCTAATGTAAACACTTTATCTGGCAGAAACAGCTCGGCCGCCACAGGCCCTACTTCCTGATGAGCGCACTCCTCTGTCTCTGTCTTTCAGTTTGCCCTTTTTTTTTCATCGGCTTCTTTCTTTAAAGAAGACACATGATCAACTTTTTTTTCTGTGAACTATAATTGGGTGTGCGATGCATCTAATTCAGAAAACCTGAAAAAGGACAACCTAGTAACTTTGTTTTGTTATAGTTCACCCAAAACTGAAAATTCTGTCATTATCTACTCTCCCTTTACTTGTTCCAAACCATTTTGACTGAATTTCTGCTTTTAAAGTCCATGTGAAATCAAAATATATATATTTTTTAGATGTTAGTATCAGTATGTTAGTCTTAAGGATATAGGTAGTGTGCTCCAAAACTGTGACAAAATTCGCATTAAGAAGATACAAAACATACAAACTTGGTGTTTATCGCTTCCGCCTAAATGGATAAAAAAAATTTTTTAAAGGTGACTTCATATTTCAGTGCCTCATCAAATCTTCTGACCAATCAAATGCTCTTTAATATAATATATTTGGTAACACTTTAGTTTAGGTCACAATTCACAGTATTAACAAACCATTAACCAACACTGCTAGCTTACTAAACTACTAATTAGCAGTTTATTAATAGTTGGTAAGGTAGAAGTTGGGTTTAGGTTTTGGATAGGATTAGGGATGCGGCATACTTTATAACTAATGAACAGTTAACATATTAATAATAGGCAGGTAATAAACCAATAGCATGAATTATGACCTTACCAAAGTGTTACCATATATTTATATAATATATATTTATAACAAATATAATATATTTACATTTTGTTACACTGCTTCTCTGAATTGATTAATCCAGAATTGTTGAATTGATTTACAGTATTTAAGGCAAGTACATTATAAGTAATTGTAATTAGTACTTTTTGAGGAAAAGTAATCTAATTACAGTAACGAGTTACTTTCTAACTAATTACACCCAACACTGGTCATGTTGTACAGCCTATTGTCCCTAAACAAATAAACTAATTGGTTTGCAACATGATGAGTAAACAATACATATTTCTGCCCATTTTGAATGGCTCAATTCATTGAACATATTTGTATTTTTTATTATTAATATTTTTAGACTATAGGTGTAGCCCCAGCTCCAAAATTGTGACAAGATTTGCATTTAGAAGTTATAAACATCCAAAGCTTGGAGTTTGTCACTTCCGCCTAAAAGGATTAACTATTTTTTTTTAACGTCACCTCATGTTTCAGTTTTTTATCAAATCTTCTGAAAAATCAAATGCTGTCTAATATAATATGTTCCTCTGCTTCTCTGAATTGATTAATCCAGAATTGTTCAATTAATTGACAGTATTTAAGGCAAGTACATTATAAGTAACTGTAATTAAATTACATACAAATGAAAAGTAATCCCTTACTTGACTTTTTGTGGAAAAGTAATTTAATTACAGTAACTAGTTACTTTGTAACTGATTACACCCAACACTGGTCATGACGTACAGTACACTGTCCCTGTACAAATAAACTAAATAAACAAAACTAATTGTTTTGCTACATGACAAGTAAACAATACATATTTCTACCCATTTAAATAGTTTCTTCCAGCTTTACACTGTATATCTGTGCTGAGCTCCAGGCTCTATCAGTTCTGAAGGCCCCTGTGCTGGAGTCTGAGCAGTTCATTCATTTCCTATGACAGCAGCGCAGCAGGAGAGCTACACGAGAGCCAGATCCGCAGGGCACAGTTGCATCATGGACGTCTTTCACTGGCCACGAACAAATGGCTGGGCTTGCTCTTCTGAACCATACACACTCATCGCATTATTTTCAAATCATCATCATCACCTTGTTTAACCTGACATGAGCTAACGCGGCGCTCAGGTACAGCCAATGTCTTGACGGGGTTAAGAAACGAACAGGCAGCACAATGTTTGGAGTGCTGAGTTAGGAAGCTGTCCTCTTCTTCTCATAAAGTATGGCGGACAGATTAATGCCTAAGCTTTAGGGATACTTAAGAGTCAGCTTCAAGGGAATCAGGACAAGCCTCCGTGCCACGCAAATCCATTCTCCTGCTCTTTCCACAGAGCCCACGGAGACGGAGGAGCTGCTGATGCCATCATGAGAGCCAAAGATGAATATTTATCCAACTGCTCCTCTGGAGGTCTGGGCTAGAAGTTTCAGCGATGATTATTTCCTGGGTTGTGAGGGTGGAGAGTTTGATTCTTTAATTTCTTTGAGAAGCAGACAGAAAAAAGCCTGCTGAGGCATTTAGGCTAATACTTGTTCGACAAACAAAGCTTATTGAGCTTTACTGCTGTGGCAAGGAGGCGGACCAGAGAGCTGTGGGAACGAAACAAGGCCGGCGCTTGATTGAGAACGAGAAGCACCTGTGGCGCACACCGGCCTTGAGTCCCACGGGAAAGCTGGATTATAAGAGGAGGAGTGATGACAGAGGAGGACGAGGGAGGTCCAGGCCTGGACACGTTTACGTTGTGATTGTTTTCAGTTCTGTTTGTTTGTTTTTTCTCTTTAATAAACTCTTTAAATGGGCTGCACGGTGGCGCAGTGGGTAGCACGTTCACCTCACAGCAAGAAGGTCGCTGGTTTGAGCCTCGGCTGTGTCAGTTGGCATTTCTGTGTGGAGTTTACATGTTCTCCCCGTGTTTGCATGGGTTTCCTCCTGTTGCTCTGGTTTCCCCCACAAGTCCAAAGACATGCAGTGTAGGTGAATTGGGTAGGCTAAATTATCCGTAGTGAATGTGTGTGAATGGGTGTGTATGGATGTATCCCAGTGATGGGTTGCAGCTGGAAGGGCATCTGCTGCGTAAAAACATATGCTGGATAAGTTGGCGGTTCATTAAGCGATTTATAAAGGGACTACGCCGAAAAGAAATGAATGAAATTCTTTACATTTTGTCGGTTCTCCGCCTCCTTCTTACCGATGGCCAGAAGACCGTTTAAAATCATTACAGCTGCTTATTAGGACAATGCTTTGACAAGGCTTGGTTTGTGTGCGTACCGTATCGTATCGTACCGTATTGTATTGTATCGTATTGTGTATTTTATTTAATGCCATGTCTGCAACAAAGGCTATTATCATGTTTTTTTTTTTCATTTCATTCAAAATAAATACAATAAAAAGAACAAATAAATAACCAAAAGATAAATTAGATAAAGGTCTTTGCACACTGAATTCAGAAATTTTCGAATATGTTTTTTTTTCATATTCAAATTCTTAAAATTCGTTACGCACACAAACCTTGCAGACCAAGTTCATTCATTCATTCATTTTCTTTTCGGCTTAGTCCCTTTATTAATCCGGGGTCGCCACAGCGAAATGAACCGCCAACTTATCCAGCATATGTTCTACGCAGCGGATGCCCTTTCAGCCGCAACCCACCACTGGGAAACATCCATACACACTCATCCACACACATACACCACGGACAATTTAGCCTACCCAATTCACCTATACCACATGTTTTTGGACTTGTGGGGGAAACCGGAGCACCCGGAGGAAACCCACGCTAGCACGGGGAGAACATGCAAACTCCACACAGAAACGGCAACTGACCCAGCCGAGGCTCGAACCAGCGACCTTCTTGCTGTGAGGCGAATGCTACCCACTGCGCCACTGTGCAGCCCCCACA
Source organism: Danio jaintianensis (assembly GCA_903798115.1). Lineage (NCBI taxonomy): Eukaryota > Metazoa > Chordata > Actinopteri > Cypriniformes > Danionidae > Danio > Danio jaintianensis. Next base: position 2,703,654 of record CAIGQV010018257.1, on the reverse strand, counting down.
CCAAGTTCAATGCGTATTAATTAATCTGTTCCAAAGTAATTCACAAAACAATACAAAATGGAGTCTTCAAGTAGTGACGATGATTTTGTTGTCTTCTCCCTGCTTAACGAAAGAAAAAGGATATATTGGGTCCATCCCATCCTTATATTGCGGAGAGAGGAAGGAGAGTTCCACCTTATCAAAGAGCTGCGGGATTATCCTGACCGATTCAAAGTTTACTTCAGGATGTCTGTGGCTCAGTTTGATACTTTGCTAGCGATACTGGAAGCACATATTAAAAAGAAAACCACCAATTTCTGTGAACCAATTGATCCTGAACAGAGACTGGCAGTTTGTCTAAGGTACAGATATACAGACACACACACACACACACACACACACACACACACACACACACACACG
>CAIGQV010018257.1:2646403-2703152 GCA_903798115.1 Danio jaintianensis | reverse complement strand
CACACACACACACACACACACACACACACACACACACACACACACACACACACACACACACACACACACACACACACACACACACACACACACATCAAACCGGGCCGACAAACTAGCATACAATAAACCACTGAACATTTGTATTATAATATATATGTATTATATTATATGCTGTGTCTTTATATTCCATACTTTGCTTATCATAAAGGGCTTTGTGTTGTGAGACCAAGTGGATTTGTTTCTCAGACGCCATTTTGGATTTTGCCCTTCGCTTCTACGGTGGCTCTGAATTGTCAAAACACCTCTCTCAAAACGCCTTTTCGGATGTGGAAAAACTGTTAAAATCGAACCCGAGTCAAATTTTTTATGATGGATGAAAATTTCGAATTTAGTGTGCAATAAATGTAAAACTTTTAGAACTAATGTATTATAAAAATGCTAAAACTTTTCCTGGTAAACCTTTGCTGAATATCTCTTTAAGTGAGTTTACATCATAAAAAAAAAGTCTGTAGTCATTAAAATTGTGACAAAAGTAATTGAGCAGTGGTGTCTTCAACTTTAAGCAAAAAAAAAAAAATCATGAGTCAGTCTTCTGACTTCAGACATCTGTTAAAATATCACATGATCAATATTTGAAATTTCAGGGTCTATTCCATACGATTTATTATTCATCCATGTATTCCACTTATTTAACATGTAAACCACTGATGATAGGTCTGACCTCTGAGGGAGGACTTTGGCATCTGTTTACTAGCAAATCCTGCCTACAGCTTCACATTTTCTGTGAAGCTAATGGACAAAGATGAAAAACATACAATTTAGCAGTAGTAGTTACCTGCTTCTCATTGGCAGTAACAGGGTATTGGTCCTTGAGTTCGGCCATCACAAAACACTGGAAGTGTTGGTTGTAGGGAAGGGGCCGGTTGATGAAGCCGCTGTAGTCGTGCTCGTCACCCAGAGTGAAGGTTTCTGGGAGCGAGGACAGTTTTGCGGCGATGTACGGCCTTACGGTGTCTGTGTACCGTCGGCGTCTCCTGAGATGAGCTCCCTCACTAGACTCCAGGAGCTGAGGAAATGATCACACAACAGACATAAACACCACTGGCTCTCAGGGTCATGTGGATTAAAACAATGCCTGTCAATGCTGTTCATTTCAATCGCTTGCGAATGTGTGTATAGAAATCCAGTGGTCTCTTTTTAACACATTCAGGTCCGAAAAAAAAAAAAGTTTTTTCTCTAACTATACTATATACTAACTATTTGGTGATTTTTTTCAGGTTTTTCTAGAGAAACTAATAATCCCTTTTTTCTGCCTTTTAGCAGTGCAGGTTTAATCAATTCAATTATAATTATGTGGGTGTATTTGTATGGATATCAGAGAATGTGTGTGTGAGTGATATTTTATATATATTTTCTTCACTTAATACTGCACAAACATTATGCAATGCATCAACATTAATGGTGTTACTGATCATTGATTTAAAGGGATAGTTCATCCAAAAATTTAAATTCTGTCATCGTTTAATCGCCCTTCACTTATTCAAAACTGAAAGATATTTTGAAGAATGCTGGAAACCTGTAACTACTGACTTTGATAGTATTTGTTTTATTGACTATGGAAGTCAGTGGTTACTGGTTTTCAGCTTCATTCATTCATTCATTATTTTTCTTTTCGGCTTAGTCCCTTTATTAATCAGGGGTCGCCACAGTGGAATGAACCACCAACTTATCCAGCATATGTTTTATGCAGCGGATGCCCTTCCAGCACAACCCATCACTGGGAAACACCCATACACTCTCATTCACACATATACACTACGAACAATTTAGCTTACCCAATTCACCTATAGCACGTCTTTGAACTTGTGGGGGAAACCCACACGAACACGGGGAGAACATGTAAACTCCACACAGAAAAGCTGAGGCTCCAACCAGCAACCTTCTTGCTGTGAGACGACAGCGCTACCCACTGCGTCACCGCGCCGCCCGGTTTTCAGCTTTTTTTATTCAAAATATCTTCTTTTGTGTTCAATAGAATTAAGAAACTCATAAAGGTTTGAAACCACATAAAGGTCAGTAAATAGTGAGTAAAAATGTTTTTTTAAGTGAGTTCAAATTCTTTTGGGTGAGCTATCCCTTCAACCAAGACTAATACCCCAAAATCTGCTTTGCCTTTATGGACCCATTTCACAAGACTGTTATGACGCGTTTAACGGTCATCATAATCTTAAATCCTTGAAAGTTTTTAATATTGAGATTTAAAAAAATGTATGAACATTTATAAGAATTTATGTATTTATTATATCATCTTTGCGTCAAATTACAAAAAACAAATTACCGCTTATGCGAGATGTTTCTAATGCAGCGTCTATGGGGCTGAGAGTAAATTTGACGTTATTCTCTCCTCTGGCTGCCGTTATTCATTCTCACACTATTTTCTTTCCTTTTTCTGAAAGTCTTGATAACACTATCGGGGAGTTTTTCTTTTATTATTTCAGCAAATAGGATTGTAAAAAATATTTTTTGTTGTACTCTCCCATTCACTGCGCTCTAAGTTTACCCAACTATGACGACTTCTGCTGCTGAGCAACCCATAAATGTGAAAAGGGTCTATTGTCTCCCTTTTTAAAAAACACATAGGTATTGTGTAAACTAAAACTGTAAACTGTAAAATAGTTGTTTTGTTTGTTTAACTTATGGCTATTTCATGACAATATTAATACAGATAAAACTATTAGTAAAACTATTAGTGGTAATATCTATGTAACAGATGTTGCATAATAAAAAAACAACTACTAATTCAATAGAAGATGATACAATAAACAAATAAATAAAAATAAATAAAACATTTTACATTAAAACATTAGATATGCTTTTTCAGTCCAATATACAGTATGATAAATAACCTAAAAATCTTCCCGGGGACACATATTTAAAAACATTCTTCAAAGTGCTCTCAGCAAAGAAATGTTGTTTAAGTCTTTAAAATTTCACGTTCTAATAAAATATATTATATGTTGAGGAAAGCTTCTGTAAAAGGCTTAAAATCTATAAAAATGATCGGTTTTTGCCAGTTATCATCAGAAATGATGCTGTTAGTGGTTAAAAAAATCATTTGTGAATGTAAAATAAAATAATTTTGTGATTCTGTATAAACCCATCTGATTTTGTGTTCTCTATAAACCCATGTGCAACTTTTTGTGTTAATGCTTCCCATGTACTGCACGACCCTGTTAAAAACAACGAACCAGCTATAACTCACCTCATCCAGCTCCATCTCATCAGGATTAATCCACTGACGAGATGATGTCTGAGAGACGGGCACGACCACAATGTAATAACACCTATGGACAAAACAACACTATTAGCATCCACACCATTACTACACTCATACTGTATGCACCACGGCAGAAAAGCTTGTAGATTCCAGTCCATTCCAGGTGTGTGAGAAAAACCGACGAGTAGCTTTCAGGATAATATCTTCAGTTAATCGCCTCAGCACAACGGGTTTTTAATATTCAGCTGCATGTTTCAGAGTGTGAGGGAATGAAGCGTTTATGAACAAGCTGTCAGGTGGTCCCGGACAGGCATAACCCTTGAAGACTTGTTCATAATAAGACAGAGGCTTTAATTTGGCCAGTGTCTGATACAAGAGGCATTCTCTCAAAATCAGCTGCAAGAAAAACCGTCTCTGTGCTCCAGAGCTCCACCATTACCGGAGAACGAAGTGCTGTGTCTGACACGAAATCCCACATCAATCAGCGCTACTCCAAATGCCAATCTTCTCCAAGACTTTCTCATCCTCAACTCTGGTAATCTTTTTACCAATCAAAAAAGGCACTCGGGAGAACAGCCCTGTTCTCAACTTGGGATTGGCTTTTCTTTTTTTTTTCTGAGGACCACACTGCACCAACTCACTGATTTAGTGAACGTCCAAGACATCTAAAGAAAATCTCCCATTTTTTATGTGTTTGCAAATTAGCTTTATCTTTTCTTAACTTAGTTTTTACAAATTTAAGTGGATTGAACATAAAACAGTTTAAAAAAACAACGTGTTTTGTTTCATCAACAACAAACAGCGAACTTAATTTTTTGAGTGTATTTTCAGGCGCTGCGTAATATCATTGCGCCTGCTGTAGCCATGGTGCATCAGCAAAGTTCCTTGATTATTACGCCAAAATTACAGTATAGTTCCTAGCCATATCGACCTAGAAAAAGGCAACTTTTATTTTCCATCGGTCTTAGTATGTGATGTAACTACAGAAAAGTCAAGCTTTAAATAGGAAAATTATTGAAACTCTTAATTATTGAAACTGTTAAACTCTAGCTGAGTCTATTTCCAAAAAAAGTATTTTCCTTTAAAGAAAATAATTGGCTGTGGAAAAAGCCTGACTCGGAAACACTGTGTTCCTCTCACAGGACAACAATAATCTCCACTTTTCTTCCATTACCTCCTCATTCATGAAAAATTAAGGGTTGAAAATGACATATAAACATAAGAGGCCTTTCTCATGCATAACTTATGATGGCACATTTAAGCGGCAGGATAACCGAAGGGCCTCCACCCATAAGCAGCAGCTCCTGTGAAGAGCACTCAGCCGTAATGATGGCAGGAACATCAGAAACGGAGCAGGGTGTGCTCATATCCTCCATCATGACAGGCTGCACTCTAAGTGCTCTCGAACCAGGACTTTCAGAAATTTCTTCCTCTCGGTTGAGACAGAAAGCAGCCCGTCTGCTGGTACATTGATTTCCACACATTCCTTCACGACTCGGAGGACAACGAAGTGTAAAAATGCCAATGTCACTTGAGCCAGACAAGGACCTTCTGGTGCATGCTTTGAAAAATCTACTGCTTTTCTGGAGAAGGTCAAAAGTGAAGCTGAATACAGTAGGATGACGTTAAAAAGCAGCTGGAATCTGCAGTGTTGGCAGGACGGCTGTTTGCTGAGGTGGGGAATAATTGCATGGTAATGGTGTGTGAGCGCCACTGCAGAACGGAAAGCATGTCGTCATTGACCCGAATAGGGCTCCAGGCATTACTCTAGGGAGCGTTACTGTATGGATTTATGAGGTATTAATATATGAGGGGAAGGATTGCACTTACATGCATAACAATTACATGATAACTATATGAATTCAACTTATACACAAATTCTGCAGTATTAAAAACCTGCTGCAAGCTGTTTCTGAATTACTTATGCCATTTTATGCATCAGTACATCAAGGCTTTGCATAAATGGTTGACCTTAGTGATCATAATTAAGTTTCAGTTAAGAGTTGATTTATTTATTTATTTTATTGTGTGTACATGCGTTAAACATACAGTGCTCAGCATATATAAGTACACCCTTCACAAATCTATCTTTTAAATTCATATTTTTAATAGGAAGCTATACAATATTATATTTGTGCATATAGCCAAATCTGGAGCTTATCTAACAAAAAAACTCACGATAACGGTCCAAAAACTAGTACACCCAAATTTATATGTTATAGAAAAATATTAAATACAAATTTTAAAAAAAGGAAAAATCAAGAGAAGCAAAAAAATATAAAAATTTAGTTAAAATATTGTAGGCTGTAATATTGTTTTTTTGCAACATTCTGCTTGAATTTAATTGTATTATCTTTCAATTTCTAAATATGTTTGGTGACTAAAATATTATTTTAATAAATATATCTGTTTAATAAACCTGTTTTGTTTAAATGCACCAAAATACATTGCCTATATTCACTGAGAAATGGATACAATTTTCAAAACAGGGTATACTCAATTATGCTGAGCACTGTATGTATATACATACACACACTTTTCCTTCCATCTTAGTTTCTCTTATCTAACATTAATAAGCATTTATATCAACATTAATAAATACAAAGACTAAAATATATACATTAAACAATAATATTTACATAAATATCAAGATAAAATATAATAAATATATTTTTTTACATTTTTCATTTTAGGATCTCACAAATTAACTTATTCTTTATGTGTATGTTTAATTATATAGTATAATATAATTCATATACAAATACTAATATTAATAGGCAATAAAGCACATACCTGTTAGTATTAACAGCTATTGCAAATAAAACTCTTTAAAAATATCTTTAAAACATTTGTCTATCAGATGGCCATTCATTTAATAAATAACAAATTAACAAATTAATTATATTTAATTTAGTTAAGATTAATTTAAAAATGTTTTATATATTATATTATTAGATATTAATAACTCTCTTACTCTCTCCACACACACATGTTGGTTTTGGTGGTTTATGAGGACACTCTAGTGGCATAATTTATTTTCTACTGTAAAAATGGCTTATTATGGCCTAACCCTACCCCTAAACCCAACCCTCGCAGGAAACATCTGGAAAATTTTGAGCATTCCTAATTATGAGGACACAGGGCATGTCCTACCCATGTTATTATACAAGTCTGTATAATTTACTTCATAAACCACCCAAAACCAGTGCACACACACACACACACACATTTTGTACTCATTTACTCTCCAACTAACAGGACCAGCCTACTAACCTGACAGGAGCAGTGGTGGGCACTTTAGGCAGGTTGATGGTGAGTTTGCCATTGTTGGTCTGGTCTGCCATGTACAGGACAGGTTTAGTTTTGAACAGGTCTGGTGCGGTGCGGATGGAGACCTGCTGCTGTAGGCCACCGGCGCTGTTTCCCCGGCTCATCAGCACAAATGAGTAATCAGTGTCTGGCTGCAGACGGGTGATCAGCTTCCTCTTCAGATTCCCCAGAACCTCCACACTCTGCTGGTTATACAGGATCTACAGCAGCGACAGGTTCAGTTTCACTCAGCTGCACGCCTCACTAAATCTCATTTCTCATTCCCTTTTACTTAAACAAAAAAACTTGATTGCATAAACAGACTTTATCCCACTTCTATCCATGGAAAGCGTGTGCTGTTTTCTGGGTTTGGCCCATCAGGATGTTACTGTTATGGTTTTATACCAGCGGCTGGCATACAGAGACGCCACAGACTGTCTGTCAATTTCACTATAGGCCAGAAACCATTCCGACAGACTTTCCATAGCATTTTAGCATGCTGGCCGACGGCGGGACTAGCAGTTTCAGCAAACCACATTTGATTTTACAGAATCAGCAGTTAAATCCTAATTATCTGTCGCAGTGCAATGATTCTCCAACCCCAGTTCTGAAAACGTTGAGACATTTTGTTTTAGTAAAATGCAATAGAGTCAATAATCTGTGATTTATTCATTTTCGTTAAAGGTGCCATTTGTACATTGACTCAGTACATTAACATTTTCTCTGATATCTACATAGTAGGTATGTGGCTTAGATAAAGAAAAAAATGAGGCTTAGGTTTAAAAAATTCTCCAGAAACGGTTTTATTTATAACACGAGAAATTACCCCTAGAATGGAAACTCAGTTTTGACCATATTTGGAATGGTCATGAATATTAATGAGCTCTACTCTGACTCTGCAGCTTGTATCAGTGCCTGCACTCTTTCACTCTCTCTCTCTCTCTCACACACACACAGACGCGCGCACACACACACAGAGCGCTATGTATGTGCAATACACACGTGTAAAATAATCATACTTCTTTTTTTTTTTTTATATATATTTAAACAAACTAAGCAGATGCCTAATTAAACCTTTATAACTGAAGTGGTGGAGAGGTTAATTTTAGCTAGAAGGAGTGACAGGTATATCTAAGCCAACAGATTAACCTGTTTTTCTCCTGAGTGTTGTGGATGAAATATAGGCTAAATTATAATTATACTCTACAAAAAGGACAGACAGAGATGTATTTAGAGTTGTATTTTGAAGCTTTATCGTATATGAAAACACAGGTAGGAATTAATACCAACCTCTGCAAAAATAGATGAGTTTTATCAAATTTACTGGTGTCCTTTCACTCAAGATCATAGTAATCACAGTATCACAGTATACTGTAAACGTGCAATGAACACTTACATTCAGCAATCTACATGTGTCTGTTGCCTCATTACAAACATACGCAGCAAATTTCACAATATACACATTTAAAATAACAAAAACATACACTTGAACAGACCTATGCATGTGTCAAATTTAAAATCTGTATATCCCATGTTTAGCATTCTGAAACTTAAACTTAAAAATAAGAGGGGAATTATCATTGTTGTAATCTCGCTAGGAAACGTTGTGGTCAATCAAACATGGGGCATGCATATTAATAATCCCTTGTGCAACATAACAGTCTATGTTTTTGGTCTGATTGGCCTGTTTTTCACTGGGATTTAGAATGAGGAATCTATGGTGTTTGAGGCTCATGATATACCATTTCCATGTACTGATCTTCAATGCCTTGATATATACAGATTTTCATTATATGGCACCTTTAACCTTTATTTGATTGACAAAACCACAAATATTTCAATGACAAACCTTAATGTTTTTGGTAAATATAAACAAAATTACAGTTTTTTGTTGTGACAGAGGCAAAATACAAGTGAAAAAGATAAGGAAGGTCAACATTAAAAAGTTTTGAAACAGATGACAATAAGCAGGTGAACTTATAATTGATGAGGGTTTTATGTTTGGGTATAAAATGAGAATTCTGTCTTTGCAACAACAATGGCTCATTATTTTGTGCCAAAAGAGAATTTCATATTCCACAGATGACTAGCTTGCAGTCCAGATTTATCTCCTATTGAAAATGTACGGCCCATAATGAAAAGGAGTATCCGATCATAGACTATTGAGCAGCTGATGTCAGATTTGGCAAAAACTTTGCTTGTAAAACTTTAACAGTTATTATCCTCAATGTCCAAGCAATTACATGTTGTAATTAAAGCTCAAGCTGATGTGACTGTGCTAAACATGCCTCTGTCCCAATTTTGTGTACAGCATCCATAGAAATGGAACTTTGTTTATTTTTCCAGCTGCTTATCAGTGAATTGAACAATTGAATCAGTGAATAAAAAAATAAATTGTCTATCATGTGTGAGCATATAAAAAATGGCATCAGAAAGGGAATGAATAGAAAAGGTTTGTTTTAATATAAGGAATTATTGTCTGTGTGTGTCAAAACTGTCTTACCTTAAAAGGCACTTGTGATTTATAATTTTCTGGCACCTCCCAGGTGAGAAGGACAGAGGTTTTCATCACAGCTTTGACACCAAAACTTGTGGCAAATGCTATTGGACAGAAAACGGGCATTTTATAAACATATATTCAGAGCTCAGGGTTTGAATTATGTATAAGGTTACATTTAATACAAAAACAGAGCTTTGGAAATGAGTTACAAAGGCCTGTTTACTGATCTCTTGTTGTGCAAAATTACTGACATTGCAATAAAGAACTCACAATATCTCACATTCACTTTTAAATAAAGAAAGAAAGAAGGCCCTAGTCTGAATATTTTCAGTAAAACTGGACAAATCAGCATATTTGTTGAGAACAATGCAAATAAATTCTGATTCTAGCAAAACCTCACCCGCAGAGAGGAAACTTGAAACTCTTAATAAGTGAGATGTGCAGATTTTTTTTTAGCATTCTAATATAATATTCCAGCTTATTTAAATGAGTCCACTGTTGTTTTAGTATGTCTGAGATATTAATACAATTCCTATTAACAGTTTTTTTGAATATTTTATTAACATTTTAAATTCTTATTAAAATATTTTATGATTAATATTATAATAATCGTTATAAAATGTAAATCATTTTCGGTTTGTCATTTTCATTTTTAATATTTGCCAATGCAATTTTTATTATGCTTTTTATTATTTTAGTACATCAAGTTAAACTAAGTGAAACTAACTAGCTGAAATAAACAATGTTATCTAATTATCTGTCAAGTAACACAACTAGTTTTGTATAAGATGACTATAATAAATCACAATTAGCTTTTATTTTTTATTTTTATACCATATTTTCAAATGTAGTTTTGAATGTGTTTTTGTCATTTCTAAAACATCTATATAGAGCTTGATTACTTTTTTATTGTATTTTTCTTTTCACATTTTAGAATTTCTACTTATTTAAAAATGTGTTATTCTCTTTGTCAGTTAACAATAACAATGATCCTACTAACTACCAAACAGCGTTCAGCTTAAATCAAACGTTCACAACGTAAACTATAAAACGAGCATTTCTCCATTTGTCATGAAACAGACCACCCAAAGTGAAGATAATTGCCTTTTCTCATAGCGCCACACATTTATCCTGGTGTTAGCATGACAAAATGGCTATGTTGTGTCAGATGTGTGTTTTTACAGCAAAACAATAACATCTAGTATTATTCCTCTCCAAATCTTAAGTTCAAGACGAAAATAATGATATCCAGGTGCTGTTTTCTGCACACGGCCCTACTGGTATGTCCACCGTACACACTTTGTCATTACACAAAGTATGTAAAGTGCATTATAATTACATTACGAGTGCATTATAATTATCCAAGTCTTGACACGGTAATAATTTACACCTTACAATAAAAGGCTTTCTGTATCTGTTTAAGCGATTTAACGTAAGCCAAGCAGTCTAAACACAAACCAGGTGACGTAGACATGGTCCTGCTCTGGATACTGGGACTTATGGGACCTCCACCCTTGCTAGTGAATGCCTGCACGCGGATATCATAGGTGGTGTCGGGTCGGAGCCCTTGGATGGTCATCTGGGTGTCGGAGGTTCGGTTGGTGCTGTTTTGTTTGCTGTTGATGTCGCGGTAAACCACTACATAATGCGTGATCCGTCCGTTCCGTTCAGACAATGCTGGAGGTTCCCAGGCCAGTCGGGTGGTGGAGGTGGTTAAACCTACGACCCGCAGGTTAAGAGGAAACCCACTGGGCACGTCCTCAGGAGTGCCGATCTCTTTAACGTACTCCTCTCCGAGTCCGGCGCGGTTTCTGGCGCTCAGGTGGAAGCTGTAGGTGGCGCCCTTGTGCAGGTCAGTGGCGGTGTGGTGGTCGTCGGTGCGTCCGAATTCGCGTATCTCATAGTTTTCCTCTTCCAGACGTTTGTAGCGTAGCCGGTAGCCCATCAGCTCGCCCACCATGTCTTTAGGAGGCTGCCACTGGATTAGGGCCGTGTTGCCGATGGTGGTGCTGATGATCATGGTGGGTTTGCCAGGCACTGAAATATGAGAAGCAGAGTTGAGGTGAGTGTTATTTCACATTTTTTAAAATTGTAACAAAACTAAAACAAAATCAAATTATTCTGTATGAAAAGTGTGTTTGTGCTTTAATTAGTCTGAATTATTACAATTTTCAGATTATAGAAAATGTTTATTGAGGTGGGTATATGGGAGTTGTTAAAGGGGAGGTGAAAATGCAATGGGGTATATGCACGGTGAGTCATAAAGTCTCATAAAATTGAAAATAAATGTCATAAAAAAATGAAAATAGTCTCATAAAACTTTCAACAGAAGTTTATCGATAGTTGAAAAACACTTGCCGTGGATAAAAGTGCACATTGTTTTATGTTGAATAGCTGAATGCCGCCTCAATTGTAAGTCACTTTGGACAAGAGCGTCTGCTAAATGACTAAATGTTAATGTAAACAAAAGTGCAAAAAAGCGCAAATTTGGAAAACTATACCATTATTATTTCCCTAGTGCATCACTAAACTATTTTTGAATTGTATGTACTTAACAACCAAAACAACAATGCAAGAATCAAGTGGAGTGCTGCATATTGTTTCGTTACAAGAAGACATTGCCAACTACTGGCCTTGCATGCATAATACAACAATTTGGTCTTATTTGCATTTTCATTTAAAAAGTTAGTGAATATTTTCAAAGTTCACAATAAAAAGAAAATAACCCAAATGTGAATTAGGTGCATTTCCATCAAGTTGTTCAAGTGGATGACTGTAGTATTGGTAACCTAGTAACCAACAGCAAACATGGCAAGCATAATGTAGTCACGTGGGTGTAATGTTTGCAACGTCAGAGTTTATTCGACCAAATGCGTTTTTATTTTATTTGAAAAATTTGATGTTCCCACCACTTTTTCTCATGTGATACTTCAAAATGTGAATTGACACAAGATGGTGGAAACCCAAATGGAAAATCTTTCAAAAGTGAGCATTGTGATAAATGTGAACAACTTTTTAGTTTTTAGTATATCGTTGTTGTATAAGTATACCCTAAATATCAAAACCATCATCTTGTACTGGCATAACAGACTCCTTACATTTGAAAAAGTAGTTTTAAATAAAAGATAAATTATTTATTCATTTTTTTCACTGTAAAATTTTAATATAAATATAATTGCTCAAGTTTTGCGGGGATTTAAAATAAAAGAAAATAATAAACATATTCATTAAATAAACATGCAATTATTCAAAAGTGACACTAAACACATTTACAATATTACAGAAGATTTTGGTTTCAAACTAATTTATTTTTTATCAAGATTTTATCCAAAAAATGAGTTTTCTTAACCCCTATAAATCTAATATATTTAACAGTAATAAAAAGTGAAGGCGTTTCCACCTAGCCTATCCTGTGAGGGTCTTGCAAGAAATGTCCTGGAAAAGCTGTTTTTGATTAAATGTCACTAAACCTTTGACAATGAACTGTCATCAGAAACCTCCACAGACACATTCAGGATTTAAAATCAATATAAAACAGACTTTCCCTCCTCTAACGTATTTTTGACTCAAATCAAATATAGCATTTGGCGATGAAGTCGAAAAGTTGACCCAGAGGTGAAAAAAGTTTACACCGGTGCAGAAATTAAAACTTTGATTTCTCACAGGTATTCTGATAAATACACATACAAATATTTGCTTGTACCAGTTGACCATACACTGTAAAAAATATCCGTAAATTTGCAGTTTTCCGTACTTTGTGATTCATATTTTTATTTTTCGCAGTTTATTGATGCTTTTGAATTGCATTATGAGACCTTGATCTTTCTTCTAACTACTTTTAACCTTGATAAGTTCAAAAAAGTGACTTTTATTAACATTTTTTGAAGAGACCTTGAAGAGACTGCCAGTAGATTTTCTGTTATTTTACAAACTTATTTCTTTATATATTATTTCTTATACATTATATTGTTTCAAACTACTAAAATGTCAATAAAAGTCATTTTGTTAAACTGTAGAGTTGAATTTTCAGCCTCAAAAATCGGCAGAGCAGAGATCAAGGTCCTGTAATGCAATTCCAAATCGCAAATAAAGAGGTAAACACTTGTGAATCACAGATATAAACACATATTTTTTACAGTGTAGTCTATTTATTCACTTCCCACTTTTTGTGTTGAACTACCAAAAGTAAGTACCAATGAAAAATTGTTGCTTGTTTGTTATTGTGTTGATGTTTAAAAAAGAAGTTTGATTTCCGTGAGTTTGTTACCTGCTCCGGTGGTGGTGACGACTTTGGCTTTGCTGCGAGCTCCATCACCTTTCGTTGTGTACGCAGCCACAGTCACCGAGTAAGAGGTTTCAGAGGCAAGTCCAGCGATCACAGCCTCCTGTTAAACAGAGACAGCGTTAGCCCTGAGAGGTCAACATAGCTCAATGTAGAGACGCCCTCATGCCATCCCCACTGGCAGACACTGATCATAAACCACACACACACACCACCACGCTTAACCATTTACAGCCTCCCGTTTAAAACATACTTCATTTTTTTATATTGAACAGTCAAACAAGAACTGAAAGGCTTTGAAAAGCTTGTTCTAGGAGAAGCTCTTCCAGGCCATGAATAGAAGAACCAGAAAGCAGCTCAACCATGAGTGTCAATGTTCCTGCTTTACAAAACAGCTTTTTATGAGGACACTTGCAGTAGAAAAAAAAAAGCTGAAGATTTTTTTTATCTTGTTAATTATTATATTATATTCATTCATTTTCTTTTCGACTTAGTCCCTTTATTAATCTGGGGTCGCCACAGCGGAATGAACCGCCAACTTATCCAGCATATGTTTTTACGCAGCGGATGCCCTTCCAGCTGCAACCCATCACTGGGAAACTATATCATATTATATTATATTATATTATATTATGGGTGACATGGTGGCTCAGTGGTTAGCACTGTTGCCTCACAGCAAGAAGGTCGCTGATTCGAGTCCCGGCTGGTTCAGTTGGCATTTATGTGTGGAGTCTGTTATGTGTGTTCCTCTGGGTGCTCTGGTTTCCCCCACAGTCCAAAGACATGCGCTATAGGTGAATTGAATAAAATAAATTGGCAGTAGTGTATGTGTCTAAATGAGTGTGTATGGATGGTTCCCAGTACTGGGTTGCAGCTGGAAGTGCATCTGCTATGTAAAACATATGCTGGATAAGTTGGCGGTTCATTCCGCTGTGGTGACCCCTGATGAATAAAGGGACTAAGCCGAAGGAAAATGAATGACCGAATATATATATAACTAAGATTGTTTATGATTTTGGAAGAATGTAGTTATTTAAAAATACTGTAATTATTATGACAGATAATTACTGAAAATAATAGCAGCAAAAAATATGTTTTCTATTATTCCTGTTTTTCATTCCCACAAGGTTTTGAATTGTAGTGTGTCATGGTTTGCCAGTGAATACTTTTTTTAGGTGTCCTCCTAAACAGTTTGTATATTCATTGGCCAAATTAGCCTAATTGGTGTATAACAGAACAATAACACTTCTGGTTGACATCAACAGTGTGTGCGCATCTGAACAAACTCACAAGCCAAAGGAAGAAACAGAGAAACAGAGAAACATATGCGTGCACACACGCACATGCACACACACACACACACGCACACGCGCACACGCACACACACAGACACACACACAAACACACACACACAAACTCTCGATTTGGGTTAAAAAACTGTTTTAGATTATCAAAGAGTACCAAACCAATGAAATACATCAGAAAAAATAATGATTTCAATAATCTAAACAATAACATTAATCCACCCCCATGAATATATGTAAATAGAAAACTCCTAAAGTAAAATCTTATGAGGAATAAAGTCTGCAAAGCTACTTCAGTAACTCATGTAATCTCTTCTTAGTGTTACCTGGATTAAATCCTCACATGTAAATGGAAGGAAAGAATAATTAAAGCATACGGATTCAACCACACTTTAATACACACACGGAAATAAACCAAGGTCAAAATATAGCATATGTTCATCCGCTATATGCACATACACAAACACCAGATGCCTACAGTACACAAATGAAGATGCTAAAAAAAAAACGGCATCCTAAAAGCTTCTCATTAGGCTTTTTAAGCATGACTTCAATGTGTTCCTTCCATAATTAGGCTTTTAATTATATTAATACTCATTCCGATACGTGCCCGCAGTTTCACAATTTTCTTTTTCTTAAAGGAAGATTTGCTTGATTTGGTCTCTCCTCCCTCTGAAGCTCCACGCGAGATGAAATGTAAATGATTGGATAAAATTTAAATGACCTTTTAAATTTGAGCATTTATTCATTACTTTAATCACACAAAATTACTTTTTATAGGCGAAGCAATTGCCTTTTCGTCTCCCGTTTTCTCCATCTTAAATAGTGCTCATTTATCAGCTTTTGGAGGAAAGGGAACAGCTCGCACTCCCAGAGAACAGAAGTTTAACTAAGCAGGAGGGGGTTTAAACTTTTTCACGAGTCGTACGCTAGGGCATGTTCACTTTTCGCAGCAATTTATTAAACATTAAGCAAACTACACTTAAAACTCTAGCTACTAAAAAAAAAAAACGAGTTTGTAGATAACTTTGCGGTATTTGTGTTATTAAAAGATACATGAAAACAAGACATACTGATGACCACTTCAGTATAAGCCAATATTATTTATCTGTATTATATATTTCTTTATTATTAGCTTGATTTTGTATTCTTTCATATAACTTAACTATGACAGTAGTTTTTATTAATATATATTTTAATATATATATTTTATATATATTATGAAAATATATATATTTTATTTATATTTAATATATATATATAATTTTTTTATTCATTTTTTTCAAAAGAAACATTTGGTTTCAATATTAATTAACTCAATGCAAATGAAATGTATTTCTTCAAATGTAATTTCTTTTTTATTTTAAATTATTTTGGGGGGTTTAACCTTTATTTATAGGGCAGTGTACGGGCACACAGAGAGATAGTCAATTAATTTCTAACGTTTTTTTTTTTAATAATCACATATATAACATAACTAGCAAGATTACAACTGTTCGTATTTGTAAATCGATACTTTAAACTGCAATACTTTATGTATGTATTTTATTAGATATGTATATTTGTATATGTATATTATATGTGTGTGTGTGTGTATTGTGTATATTTTATTAGATATTTTGCAAGATACTAGTATTTAACTTAAAGTGCAATTTAAAGGCTTAACTCTGTTAATTATGTTAATTAAGTGAGTTAGGGTAATAGGCAATAGGTAATAGGTTAGGCAAGTCCTTGGACAACAGTGGTTTGTAGCCAATCGGGAAAAAAATCCGAAAAAAAGGGGTTAATAACATTGACCCTACATTTTTTTTTTTTTTTTTTTTATTAAATGATTTTATTCCAGCCAAACTAAAAGAAATACTTTTTAATACAGAAATTAAAGATATGATAGGAAATACTGTGAAAATATCCTTGCTCCATTAAAAATCACTTGGGAAATATTTGAAAAAGAACACAAATTTCACAGGAGGGCCAATAATTTTGCCCTCGACTATAGATAGACAGACAGATAGATAGATAGATAGATAGATAGATAAAAAGACAATATGAATATAGATATAAAAATAATTATAAGCATCGGTCAAATGACTTCCTATTTATGTTCAAGCTAAATTGGATTCTCCTGAGCTTGTCTTGCTAATGGAAGAAGGTGAGAATATGGTTGAAGCATCTGTGGGGTTAATAGGTGTGTGTTTGCTCTATACACTGCACACAGTCACACTTCATTAGGGAGCTAGCAGCTGAAGCCAACCTTCAAAATGGCTGATTGCTGGCATAAATAACACAGAGGTGCACAGATGTTAGTTGCTGACACCAGCCTGTCTCTCTGCTGTCAAGCCATAATCAATGTCATCAGTGAAAAGAGCAGCACAGCTCCATTATGTGTTGGCGGCTCCTCTGAATAGAGCCGGAGGTGAAAGAAATTAATAGAGATTCTCACCTTTGATGGAAAGACAGGATCTAAAGATGGCTTAAAATGAAGCCTGTCTAGTTTTGTGTCTTTAAGAGTTAAGAGACGCTTCTTGACAATGCAGATGTTTGCTGCTTTTCTTAGATGGGGTGTGATTGTCGTGAGACAGTTCTTTATTTTACAGCACCTAGAGTTTACTGAAGTTAAATGGAGAGTTTACCCACTGAAAAAAAAAAAATTCTCACCATTTACTCAAAAGTGGTTCTAAACTTTTATGAATTTTTGTCTTCTGTTGAACACAAAATAAGATATTCTAAAAAATATTGAAAAAAAAGCAGCCAGTCACATCAATAGTAGGAACTAAAAATACTAATTGAAGCTGTTTATTTCCAAACATTCTTCAGTATATCTTGTATATTGGTGTTCAACAGAAGAAACTCAAATAGGTTTGGAAAAAGTAAACGGTGACAGATTGTTTTGTTTTTTTTTTGGATGAACTTTCCATTTAAATGTCCTTCAATATGGTGGTGCAAGTTCCAGTTTTATTTGTGCCTCACAGGATGTTATTATTAGTATTTGAGAGTCACAAGTGTGACAAAACTGTGCTAGCATAAATCTTTGCAAAGCACTGGCCGATTATCCACTGAATAAAGTGGTGTGAAACAAACAGGAACTGCATTGAACAAAACAGACCCATTTTTGGCCCTGTTTACACCTGACATTCAATCTATCTCCATCAATCTGCTCACACTAAACACAGGTGCAAATGGGGATTAAAAAGTTTTGAGATTGTCCACTTTTGACCGCTTCCTGAGGCAGTCAAAAATGAAATCGGATTGGTTTTGTAGTGTAGACACATGTGGTTGAACGTGTTTGAAAAGCTAAAAACCACACCACCTACTCTCTGCTACTAACTGAATAATGTGTTAATAGTAATACGTACTGTAGGGGCTGCACAATTAATCAAAATTAAATCAAAATCATTGCCTGTGTAAGTAGGTTTTACCGTTTGCAGGATATTGGCAGGAATTGGAGCACGTTGATGTATACGCCGATCCAAAGTATCCCAAACATGCTCAATGGGTGATATGTGAAGGAGATGTGTTGCACTGCGTGAGGCAAATGGTGGCCAGCCTAAGACACGCCTGTGCAATAATCATGCTGTCTAATAAGCATCTTGATATGCCACACATGTGAGGTGGATGGATTTTATTGGCAAAGGAGAAGTGCTCACCAACATAGATTTAGACAAATGTGTGAACAATCTATTGTACAATCAATATCCGCTCTGTGTTGGGGGGGCTGCATAATATTGAGAGAATAAAGAAAGCTTTTATGTTACCTTTGCAAATATTTAATTCCTACAACACTAACATACACTAGAAATGTCAAAAATGAACATTTATGCACAAAATGACTGCCAACTGCAGCTATGAGAATACTGATAGCACAGGATTGTGGGATATCGAAGGCAATGAAGGATACATTCATGCTGCCTTAAAAAATAGATCCGATAAAAGTATTGCAGGATACAGTGAGCAAAGCTAACATTTGATTCACATGTGTCTTTTTTTGCCTTCCTGTCTGGAATGCTTTCTTCAAAGGTAGACTTTCTAAATTTTGGAGATAAAATAACCAAGAAAGTTACAGGAAGGTGAGGTTGATTAGGGTTGGACTTTGCTGGGAAGTTTACATCAAGAGCAAGAGATTAGAAGCCCTGGTTTAATTAGTATTCCAGTCAGGATAAACCAGTGTCATCCTGACCATTATTTCCACCAAAATACAATAATTACTGCTCTATTACTACAGTAAATGATCTATGGTGGAATATTCAAACAGTATAAACAAAAGAGTGTTTTCTTAAACTGTGTTGAAGTATTAATTAAATTCTTTTTAAGAATTCCTAAAACACCTTTAGAAGGAAGCAAGCAAGTGTTTTGTAACTGTGATCCCAAGATGTAGAAGTGGCAGTCTGATAACTCGCAAACAGATCATTCAATTAGCACTTTTAAAAAAGTATCTCAAGAGCTCAGCATTACTCAGTCTAATTTTCTCCTATGTTCTGTATTTTGACATAAAAATATAAATAAATCTTTAACTCTTAAATTTCTTAACTCCAAATTCTGCTTATCAGGTTCCACTAAACATTTATAAAAAAATTATAACTGCTCACCATTTATTTGTTCAAAATAGATTCCAAAGCATCATCCTCCATGTAGAGCAACGGTCCAGAGAGACAAAAACATTTTTCAAAACATTCCATACAATTTCACTGTAACCCTAAATAAAAACTCAGAAAAGTTTTTTTTCTGTGCACAAAAATGTTCTTGGAGCTTCGTATGATTACAGCTGAACCACTGCAGTCACAATAGAATTTTTTGAAAACGTTTTTCGGGACTTTCAACATCTCAGGACCATTGCTGTCTATGAAGAATAATCTTGAATTTCTAAAATATCTTAATTGATGTTGATGAACAAAGGTCTCAGGGTATTGGAACCACATGAGAGTGAGTAATTAATAACCTGCGCTTAACTAATCCTTTAACTAAACCACTGTCATACAATGGTGTCGTATTTTAGGTTTGAAAAACTGCTTGGCAGAGTATGCTCTTAATAAGCTGCTGTGACCATTTATATTAAAGCGATGATTATTACAAATTTCCAGGATGTGATATTTTGATATGTGGCAGATTCATTTCTATGATTATGCTTATTATAGCCTTTTTCTTGTTTGTTTGTTTTTTAGGAAAAACTATCAAGATCTGGCAACACTAACGACACTCTTTTCCTGATTTCTAGCACTGCAAAAGAAGGAGGAAGATAACTGTGATACGCATATAAATATGTCATTAACAACTAGTCGTTGAGATCGTTCTGTACACACTGCATAGAATTTAGAAAAATGTGTTTAAATGTATTTTTTATGCGATTGTAAATTATTGAACTGTAAGTGCACAGAATATGAAGGTGATCTGACAACTAACCAAATGTGCTATATATATATATAAATTAGATTTGAATGGGGTCAATTTTGGAAAGGACAAGTAAACCCCACACACACTATCTGAGAGATGTCAACTTTAGTGAACAACCTCTAACTGTCCACAAATACTGACTAAAGACCACTGGGGGTCACCAGGTCAGGTGTAAATCCTCGTTTTCACATACGAATTCCCAGATTCCAGAAATCCAGTTTGCAGACAGGCTGCCACATAACCCTGAAACACGGGAGAGGGAGAAGAGAGCTATTTGGCGGGAGCAAGCGATTGGCTGGCGTTGAACGTTTTCCAGGCAGGTGGCAGCAGAGCAGGTGCGGTCGCTAACAGCAGGGCTCCAGAGAGACGGCAGCCAGTCTGCTGGCACAGAGATGCGGACTGAGAAATGGGGTCAGGCTTCACTGGGAGGAAAACGACACTGGTAACTGAAGTGCACCCATTTCTGCAGCTTTTTCTTAATGCTCCAAATCTAGGCACTAAGAGGATTTACCGGCGTAACGCAAGCCAGGCCCCAAACTGTAGTGGGCTGTCACGCAACTATAAGAATCTTTTGAGGAAACTCTGGAACAAAAAGACACACACACACACACGCACACACATGTACACGCACACACACACACGCACACACGCACACACGCACACACGCACACACGCACACACACACACACACACACACACACACACACACACACACACACACTGTTGTCTGCAGTTTTCTCTGTTTGGCCAGGCTTCACAGGTTTTCAACACTCATAATCCTGAAGCTGTCCTTCCCTAACACATTTTTAGTGCTTTTCTTCTACAAATTCAGGGCCAAACCAATTGCAAGTCCTCCATTAGCACCCCTTTCCATGCTTCCATGCACTCAAAAAAAAGCAAAAACTATATCTATATTAAAAATACATTTTTGAGAGTGTGAACCTTGGGGTACACCAAACCAGCGGACTGAGACTCCTGAAATGCTGGGATTTGGTCAATTCCCAATTAAACTCTGCACCGGATCAACAGCACAATCGCAATTTACTCATTACATTCTGAACACACCCAAAATCTACTGGAATTAACAATAGTCTATTAGCGTTAACAATAGTCTATTGTTCAGTATTAAAATGCTGTGAACATTATTTTTGTACATAAGAGCTAATGAGATTTATTACATGTTTATGTTCCTGTTTATTACACTGACTCTTGAAAGAAAAAAAAAACTGTTCACAGGTATTGACAATGTATAATGTAATATATAGCCTACATTTAATACAATTATTAAAATTGTCTTTAACACTAGAACTACTCAGGCAGTCATTTTGACTGTTAAAATTTTGTAATTTCAAAACTTTGATAAAGTAAAAACCCATATAACTATTGTACCCTGAATTTTCCTAAATGCATGTATATTTAATTCCAGCATTAGTATTGTGTACACAAAAGAGCTCTTAGTATTTTTACCTTGAATGGACATAACAGTCAAATTGATAGCATGCATTTCAACGCCTGCTACCTTTTCCTGTGGCTATGAATATGTGTGCCTCTGCTGCCTAGCAACTTTCTGTTAACAAAAACACCTTCGGGGCGATCTAGTAATTCATACGTAATAATTATAGGCTATGTTACAAAAAGCAATAGTATTTTTAGGGTAATGACTTCTTAAAATATGATGACAGACATTCAAAGCTTAATCCTAAAATCTCAATAGAAGCTTCGAATGTATAATACGATGTGACACAAATTCAGTTGTTTAGTCTTATGCGGACTGCTATGGTCATTCTAGTAGAATCTAGTTGAATCTAGCCATTATAAATTTTTGGCAGTTCCAGTGTTAAATTTGAGACATGGTTGTCATAATATGTCTGGCAACCATTTAGACTAATGACTAATAATGTACTAACAATTACTATTTTTATTAAGCAAATATGCATTAAATTGATCAAAATCTTCTTTTTTGTATACAGGTTGGTCTTTACAAGCTGTACAGTATTTATAAAGTATCAGTTTAAAAAAAAAAAAGCAACAACTGTTTTCAACACTCATAATGGCAAAGAATGTTTTTGAGCAGGAGATCAGCATATTCGAATGATTTCTGAATGCCATGTGACAAAGACAGAAATAATGATGCTGAAAATTAAGTAATAAATAACTTTTAAAATATAACTGATAAATATAATTGAAAAAATGTCTTATAATGTTACTGTATGTTTTGATCAAATAAAAGCAGCCTTTGTAAACTTGCTAGCTTCAGATATATATAAATCAGCTTAAATCTACTTAAATCAGCCAATGCCACCTGAATCAGAATCAGAATCAGAATCAGAAAGAGCTTTATTGCCAGGTATGTTCACACATACGAGGAATTTGTTTTCGTGACAGAGCTTCTACAGTGCAACAGAATTACAGAGACAGGACAAAAAACAGATAATAAATATATTTAAAAAATGAAAGTTGTAGTGAATGCAAATATACAAATTGACAAGTGTATGTACAGGAATATTACTATATACAACAGCAGCTGTTATGTGCAAATTAGCATGTAAAATATGTTGTTAAATAAGTGTTTGTGTATAAAAAGTGTATAGCAGTAGTGATGTTTGTTCCATAATTACTATCATCAAGTGTTCATGAGATGGATTGCCTGAGGGAAGAAACTGTTTCTGTGTCGGGCTGTTCTGGTGCACAGTGCTCTGTAGCGTCGACCAGAAGGTAAAAGTTCAAAGAGGCAGTGTGCTGGGTGTGAGGGGTCCAGAGTGATTTTGGCAGCCCTTCTGCTTGCTCTGGATAAGTACAGTTCTTGGAGAGTAGGGAGGGTTGTACCAGTGATTCGCTCAGCAGTCCGAACTATTCGACGTAGTCTTCGGAGGTCGGATTTGGTAGCTGAGCTAAACCAGACAGTTATTGAAGTGCAGAGGACTGATTCAATGATGGAGGTGTAGAACTGTTTCAGCAGCTCCTTTGGAAGGTTGAACTTCCTCAGCTGACGAAGGAAGTACAACCTCTGTTGAGCTTTTTTGACAATGGAGTCAATGTGAGTGTCCCACTTCAGATCCTGAGAGATGGTGGTGCCCAGGAACCTGAATGACTCCACTGCTGCCACAATGCTGTCCATGATGCTCAGTGGGGGGAGAGCAGGGGGGTTTCTCCTGAAGTCCACTATCATCTCCACTGTTTTGAGCGTGTTCAGCTCCAGGTTGTTGTGACTGCACCAGACAGCCAGCTCCTTAACCTCCTGTCTGTAAGCAGACTCGTCACCGTCCTGAATGAGGCCGATAAGTGTGGTGTCGTCTGCAAACTTCAAGATTGTGACAGAGGCGTCCTTTGAGGTGCAGTCATTTGTGTACAGTGAGAAGAGCAGAGGGGAGAGGACACACCCCTGGGGGGCGCCAGTGCTGATTGTGCGGGTACTGGATGAGAATTTTCCCAGCTTCACCAGCTGCTGCCTGTCCGTTAGGAAGCTGTTGATCCACTGACAGACAGAGTTGGGCACGGAGAGCTGAGTTAATTTGGGCAGGAGAAGTTTTGGGATGATAGTGTTGAAAGCCGAGCTGAAGTCAACAAACAAGATCCTCACATAGGTCCCTGGTCTGTCTAGGTGTTGCAGAACATAATGCAGTCCCATATTGACTGCATCATCCACAGACCTGTTTGCTCTGTAGGCAAACTGAAGAGAGTCCAGTGAGGGTTCAGTGATGTCCTTCAGGTGGGCCAGCACCAGTTTTTCAAAAGACTTCATGACCACAGATGTTAGCGCCACTGGTCTGTAGTCATTAAGTCCTGTAAGTTTGGGTTTCTTTGGGATGGGGATGATGGTGGAGCGTTTAAAGCAGGAGGGCACTTCACACAGCTCCAGTGATCTGTTGAAGATCAGGGTGAAGATGGGGGCCAGTTGGTCAGCACAGGATTTTAGACAGGCTGGTGTTACAAAATCTGGGCCTGGTGCTTTTTTCCTCTTCTGTTTTTGGAAGACCTGGCGCACATCATCTTCACTGAACTGAAGTGTTGGGGAGACGGGGTGTGGTGGAGGTGTTGATGGTGGTGTGAAGAGCAGTTCAGAGTGGGTGTGGGGTGTTTTCTCAAACCTGCAGTAAAACTCATTCAGGTCGTTTGCAAGTCGTTCGTTGTCTACAGTGTTGGGGGATGGTTTCTTGTAGTTTGTGATGTTTTTCAAACTTTTCCACACGGATGCTGAGTCGCTGGAAGAGAACTGACTCCTTAGTTTCTCAGAATAGTTCCTTTTTGCCACTCTGATCTCCTTTTCCAGTGTGTATTTGGCCTGTTTATACAAGGCCCTCTCCCCATTCCTGTAAGCAACCTCCTTGGCCTGACGCAGCTGTCTGAGTTTTACAGTGAACCACGGTTTGTCATTGTTGTATGTGAGTTGAGTCCTGGTAGGAATGCACATGTCTTCACAGAAACTGATATAAGATGTTACAGTTTCTGTAAGCTCATCTAGATCGTTTGCAGCAGCTTCAAAAACACTCCAGTCAGTGAGGTCGAAACAGGCTTGTAGATCACGCTCTGTTTCGGTAGTCCATCTTTTCACAGATCTTAATACAGGTTTGGCTGTTTTCAGTTTCTGCCTGTAGGTTGGTATGAGATGAATCAAACAATGGTCAGAGTGCCCCAAAGCTGCTCGTTGGACAGAGCGGTATGCATCCTTTATTGTGGTATAGCAGTGATCCAATATGTTACTGTCTCTTGTGGGACATGTAACATGCTGTCTATATTTTGGCAGTTCGCGGGATAGTTTTGCTTTGTTAAAATCCCCGAGAATTATTAAAACAGAGTCCGGGTGTTGTTGCTCGATTTCCGTGATCTGATTGGCTAGTTTCTGTATCGCCAGGCCCGCGTGCGCGTGCGGAGGAATGTAAACACTGACGAGAATGAACGAGCAGAACTCACGCGGCGAGTAGAAAGGCTTACAGTTAATAAACAGTGCTTCTAGGTCGGGACAGCACATCTTCTTTAAAACTGTTACATCTGTACACCACCTTTCATTGATGTAAAAGCATGTCCCACCACCGCGCGATTTCCGCGTTGATTCTCTGTCGCGATCCGCTCTGAACAGCTGATAGCCCGGTAGATGAAGCGCGTTGTCCGGTATGGCGTCGTTCAGCCAGGTTTCCGTGAAACACAGAGCAGCAGAATGCAAAAAATCCCTGTTTGTCTGAGAGAGCAGAATGAGTTCGTCTATTTTGTTGGGTAGAGAGCGGAGATTCGCCAGATGGATGCTAGGCAACGCAGTTCGAAACCCGCGCTGTCTGAGTTTCACAAGCGCGCCTGCTCGCTTCCCTCGTCTGCGCGCCCGACAGCGTTTGAGCAGCACCGCGGCTCCGCCGACAACAATGTCCAACAAAACATCACGTAAATCCAAGTCTGGAAAAACATTTGGTGGTGTATGTGTCCGAATGTCCAACAATTCGTCTCTGGTGAAACTAATTGTAGGAATGTGACTCAAGACGGGACAAACTAACAAAAACATAAAAACAACAGCAGAGCTCAACACGGAGGCGGCCATCTTCGTCGGCGCCATCTTGTTAAATCTCTTAGTTTCCATAAACAATCTCTTCTTTCTCTCTAGTAAAGTGTGGTTTGTCTGTACACGTACTGTATTTCTCATCTCAGCATGAGAGAGGGTTAATTTTTCAGAAAATCTTCTACTTTCTGGCTCTTCAAGGAATATTCAACAACAGTGCTCTAATAGTGATGCTCTTTGTGATACGTGTGTGTGATTATGTGTGTGCGTGTGAGTGAATAACAGGTACTTGCTATGCTAGAAGTCATTAGTGCAGTCATTACACTGTCAGTGAAATGTGCTCTCAGGGGCCAGACCTTTAGAGCACGCGGCATCATTACCATTAGTAAATACAGTGCATTAGTGGGTGACCTTCAGTATAATGCTGAAAATGCTGCAATTTGTTCTGGTCTTTTTGCTGTGTGCGAGTTGGGAGTATGTTTGCAACAATGCACAAAAAACGCTTAAAAAAAAAAAAAAAAAAACCTGCTGTCCTGCTGATTGTGCATATCCCATCTATTTTTCTACAAGCCGCTTGGTCCAAATTCATATTAAAGGAACACTCCACTTCTTTTTTTTTTTCTTGGAAATAGGCTCATTTTACAACTCCCTTAGACTTGAGAGACAGTTGAGTTTAAAATTTTTTTAGGGGGTTTTCACCTTTAATTAGAAAGGACAGTGGAGGATATAGACAGTAAAGTATTGGGAGCAGAGAGAGAGGAAGGGTCAACAAAGGACCTCGAGTCAGGAATCAAACTCGGGTCGCCGTGAGGACCATGGTGCTATATGTCGGCGCACTTAACCACTAGGCAATTGGCACAGACAGTTTTAACATTTCTAATCTATTCAGCTGATTTCCAGAAGCACTTTTAGCTTAGCTTAGCATAAATAATTGAATCAGATTAGACCATTAGCATCTCGCTCAAAAAAAAAAAAAGTTTTGATAATTCTCTTTTTTTCACAGATTTAAAAAACAAGTTCAGAACATGAAACTAGAATGTCATAGCTTTCAAATGATGCCTTGTTTTTGACAAATAGTTAAATATTTTTAATAAACAAAGGTTTCTACAGCCACGCCCAGACGATCCCTATTCGGGCCATTGCCAGTTAAAGCTTGACTTTTCTGTAGTTACATCGTGTACTAAAACCAACAGAAAATGAAAATTTGCTATTTTCTATGCCAATATAATTAGGAAGTATACTCTTATTTCGATGTAATGATCATGAAATTTGTTGCCATACCATGGCTGCACCAGGCAAAATGATATTACGCAGTGCTGTTACCTTGCTGTGGACTATTTTCAAGCAGTGTAATATCATTATCAAAGTTTTTTTATTTTTCATTTTATTATTATTATTTTTTTATTTTGAGCGTGATGCTAATGGTCTAATCTAATTCAATAATTTATGCTAAGCTAAGCTAAAGTGCTTAAAAGTGAATAGATTTGAAATTGTAAACTGTTTAACTCTAGGTCACTTGTAAAATCAAAAAAATTGAGTGTTCCTTCAAGCAAAAAGAAGAAGTTTAATCAAACTATTAAAGGGATAGTACACCCAAAGCTTAAAATTTACTCATCCTTTAACTGCTACAAACCAGCTAGACTTTCTTTCTCCTGTTAAACACTAAAGATATTTAAAGGAAGCTTAAAACGGTAGCCATTGACTTCCATAGTACTTGTATTCCCTACTATGGAAGTCATCGGGTCAAGGTTTGGATCCACTTGAGGATGAGTAAATAATGAGAACATTTTCAGTTTTAGGTGAACTATCGCTTTAATGCCTTCTTAAAAGGCGAAACAAAGGGAAAAATGTTAGTGAGAGAAGTTTAGAAAAAGCGATAGATGAACACACAAACAAAGCATAGCATCCCTGCAGGCCCAATGCTGCAAACCACCTGCACACACTTGAGTTACTCACATATTCCGTGGACTCTTCAATTTTCCACTGATGGAAAACACATGACAGATGAGAGGGGGAAAAATGAATCAGAGATGGCACTACTGGGGAGAAAAAAAAGCATCGCTACCTTTTTTTTCTCTCATCTACAGATGAACACAGAGCGTTAACAGTGACATGCTACAGAGACAGAGGAAAGGGTGGAGGAGGACAGATGACAATATTTCACATTCGACACAGTGCTGCATAATGTCAGGTAAAAGAAGCAGTGGTATATACTGCTAACAAAGGCGAGATGCTTGGTTCCGTTGCTCTGTGGGAGAAAGAAATGACAACCATTGCACCACTTACACCTGGTGCAAAAACGTTTTAGTCTCAGCATGGCGGCAAACATTGCAATTCGCAGACACTTACCTGGGCTGCATTCATTACAGACCTGATAACTGACCCCCAAAAGACATATTGTACAATTCAAAACATTTATTACAAATGCACTGCTTGGTTAAACATGTATAGTACAAGAAATTTTGACCAAAAAACAAACAAACAAACAAACAGTACCATATTGGTTATCAGATGATATTAATGAATAATTTATTAGTATTGGTTGATATTGTATATAATTGCGCAGCTTATTTTCTTTATTATTATTTTTAGATCGCTTTTAGCAAACCTATAATGAAACTATAATGAACATCAACATTTTTACTGCATACGATAAGGCTGTTATATCTAAACGAAACCTTTAGTATTTAGAATGAGTACGTTTACATGGACACCAATAATTTTAATACGATTATACTCTGATTAAGAGTCTACTATGTAAACAGCGATCTTTGATTAATTTAATCTGATTAAGGCCATAATCGAATTAAACAGAAATCAGATTAAGACGTGGAGTATGCCGATTTTAGTCGCATTATTAAAGTGCAGTACAGGCATGTAAACACCTTAATTAAACTATTATCATCATGTAGGACTTTTCGCCGTGTTTTGTGTCAGGATAGTCTATACACACACGGCTGTTTGACACTATTCTCTGCACCTATCGAGTCAGTAAAGGACCACAGACACACACATTGCGAAATGCGGAGGTTTTTTTTTTTCTTCCATTCGACGTGCGGTAACAAATTCCATTAAAACAACACTCTTCCAGCAGTCCTTAATTCGTGCTCGCGTTCAATACCTCAGTTTGTCACGGGGGAATAAATGAAATGTTCCTGAATGAAAGTGAAAGTGCCAAACTGCAGTAAAGCTGAAGAATTGAAAACGAAACACCCAAAATTACATGAAACTCCGGAGGAAACGTGGATGGCCTGGTGACGCAATGACGTTAATCGATCTATGTGCTATAACATGTAAAACGGCATCATGAAAGGAACATTCAAAAAGCAACTCATGTAAACACCTTAATCATATTCTTGTCTTAATCAGATTAAGATAAATAATTCAATTACTGATGTCCATGTAAACGTAGTCAATGACTGATTCGAAGTTAATTTAAATAACGGGTTCATTTTAATAATGTATTCTGTAAAATCCCTTGCTCACAGTTTGGAGTTGTCTTTGTGATTTCTGACAGTTGTCATGCATAGCATAAAAATACTAATAATATTGCACAAAAATGCTAATTTTCCTCTCAAAATTCAAATTACGTTCTTGCAATTGTGAGATCTTGCCATCATTCTCAGAATGAATTTATGAATCTCACAATTTTGAATTTATATCTGGCAGTAGGGCTGCACTATAATGAAAAAATCTGATATTGGGATAGTTTATTTTTCTGCGATAAATAATGCGATATGAATACAGTTTTCACCGTCAGAAGCAATGAGTGAAAATTAAGAGGTTTTTTTGCTTGTTTTAAGGAAATGATCTTCCAGTGGGGTAAGTGAAATAATCTTGTTTTCGCTTTGAAATGTAGATATTTAGACTAGAAACAAGACAAAAATTCTAAGTAAGAAATGTTTTTTTGCAAAAATTGTATACATTCCAAATAAATACAGTGATTAAAAAATACAATTCTGTAGTTCCTGGTCAACTATAATTTAGACTGGACATTGCATATCTTTGCCATGTGACTATTGCGAATGTGCACATGCAATATCGATGCTGAAACTATATATTGTGCAGCCCTATCTGGCAGTTGTGACTTAATAGTTGATATAAACAAATTTTCCCCCTAAAATTTGATCTCACCTTTATACCTCTCACATTTACACACATTTTTCTCTCTGCTGGCAGATAGCGACATTACACATTGATACTGTTGACGTATTCTGACAAACATCCACTACAGTGAATTCCTCACATTGTCCTCAACTAAACAAAATAATCTAAAAAGTTTTTAATTGAAACACAAGACATATATGACATCTTTGTTTCGTATGAATAAATCTCATGGGGAGAGAAAGCCTATTTCTTGGTGCGAATCTCTTGGTGGTGTTGAGCAGGAAATCCCATTATCTCCATCACACCCCTATCTTGATAACATCAAAATGTACTGACAAAAACGGCAGAGCTCTCTCTAAAAAAGTCACATGGACCAAAAATCCAGCACAGAGCCAATTCAACCAGTGCTCATATTCCTATTCTGCAAAAAAAAAGAAAAAAAGAAAGAAAAGCAGCCATCAGACAACCATCACACTGTAATTTTCTATATTAGATCATTCTGCAAACATTCCTCCATATCCTATAATTGCTTCTCATGATGGAGCTGATGTAGATCTATCTGTGTATATATTGCATAACAATACCATTAGCAGACTAGGTGGAAGCCAATGTTTCCCTAACACACCGTTTCCCACACACAAACCTCACACAGCCGATCTTATATGATACCTACTGGCAAGTGTGGAGCCTTGTTAGCTCGGCAGGGGAATCTCATTGGTGGTTTTAAAGCCCCTGACATCATTCAAGAATCCACCAGCTTTGCCCAAGGCATGCCTTCCTAAAAGTCTGGTAACAATGACTTTACCCAGGGCACGGCTGCCTGCAGGCCCAACCGACCGTCATTACCTTTCACGGCAAGGTGCTGAAGTCATGCTGGTAAGTTGAGCAGAAAGTGTAGAGGCTGAAACATTGATCAGATATAATGGGCCAGAGAGCGCTTCTAACCCTTCAGGTCTGCACTTAAGAACTGTACTTCAATCATGTAGTCATCACTGTTTTGCTGCATTCACTTCCTTCTCAATAGACTCCTTCTAAATCGCTGCTTTTAACAGTCCTATTAATCGTACGGCGTAGAAACCAACATGCACTTAGAACACACCCATACAACCGCATCTAAAGGGAACCAAAAAGCCAAAGCCGTTCCTTCCTTTGGTGCACAAACATCATCAAAAATCCCAGCGAAGCACCAACATAAGAAACGTGTTCTTAAATAAACACAACCAACCTCTTTAAGCTCTAGTTAATGAGACATTTTTTTCCACTTATTTGCTTTCCTAATGGCTTGTTGTTTTCTGCGTGCCACTTTAGCCTCCGTTAAACGCACAGGCCTTTGCTTTCACAAAATCGTTCTCTCAGAATCGTTCTCTTTGAATCCTAGATGAATAAATTAGCCTACTTTATTAAAATGCTTCAGAGAGCAGAAAAAGCAGGTCAGAACTGATAGGAATCTTCAGCTGGAGCCAAATGCGGCAATTTTCAGAAAGGATATTAAAATAGTAATGGAAGTCTGCGTTTGTCAGATAGACCCAGTTGGAGAACAAGAGATGAAAGGAGAAGATGGTGCTGATATTAATCAGGGGAAATAAAGGGCTCTTCTCTCTCTTCTTCATCTGCCACTGGGCCCACCGGGGCCGGAGTGACCCCCTCAGAGCTGGTGCCGTATGTATCTCACGTTTAATCTTTAGCCATAAAGCAGATGCTTGCATATTATTAAAGGTGCAGTATGTGGGTTTGACACCTAGTGGTTGAACTAGGCATTGCAGTCCAAATTCAAAACACTGGAGAGTTTTTTTTTTATTCCACCTATCCCCACAGACAACTCCACGCAAACGCACGTTTCCAGATTGATGGGCGTCACGGTGGTGCAGTGGGTAGTACGATCACCTTACAGCAGGAAGGTCACTGGTTCGAGCCTCGGCTGGGTCAGTTGGCGTTTCTGTGTGGAGTTTGCATGTTCTCCCCGTGTTCGCGTGGGTTTCCTCTGGGTGCTCCGGTTTCCCCCACAGTGCAAAGACATGTGGTATAGGTGAATTGGGTAAGCTAAATTGGCCATAGTGTATGTATGTGTGTGAATAAGTGTGTGTGGATGTTTCCCAGTGATGGGTTGTAGCTGGAAGGGCATCCGCTGCGTAAAAACATATGCTGGATAAGTTGGCGGTCCATTCCACTGTGGCGACCCCAGATTAATAAAGAGAATAAGCCGAAAAGAAAATGAATGAATGAATGAATATTATTTGCAAATTAAAACTCCCCTCATGTGGATTTTTATAACTCTGAATCGGTATCTCATTTCGCAGACTCACATACGGTCCTCCAGAGGTCGCATTTTCGGCCTCGCACGCATATATTGAGGCAGCCTTCATAACTGAAATGTAATACATTGTGTTTTCCGCCAATGAACCCAGGATGCTGAAATATAATTGGGTAAACTGGCAGTGGGCAGGTTATAAAGGAGAATAAATTACTTTAGCATTGTTTTTCAGATGAAGAAGTATGTTCCCTTAGTATGTTTCTTAAATATCAGTCAAAAACCTAGGTCAACAGCACCTTTAAAGGGATTGTGCACCAGGATACAGTGGTCAAGCTCAAAACACACTCCAATTCAAATGAAACCCCTAAACCAACTAATCAAGGTCCTCAAGCCTACTAAAAACTTCCAGTAAAATGTGTTGCAGGTAGCTGAACCAACAGGAACAGTCTTGGGCCCTCCTCCAGAACCAATGGCACAATGATTCTTTTGGTATAAATGTATTAGATTCAAACCCTCTATATTTTGGCTTCCATCTCAG
Organism: Danio jaintianensis; assembly: GCA_903798115.1. Taxonomy (NCBI): domain Eukaryota; kingdom Metazoa; phylum Chordata; class Actinopteri; order Cypriniformes; family Danionidae; genus Danio; species Danio jaintianensis. The sequence continues at coordinate 2,670,714 of CAIGQV010018257.1, read as the reverse complement.
GTACACTAAAAGCCGTACAACCCCAGCTCCAATCTCTTGTTACATCTGTCATTTCCTCTGTCCCTTTTCTATCCTACACCCACAACTAATGCAACAGGATCCTAACCAAACAGCAGAGAAGAGTGACAGCTGTAATTGTAGGCGACTCTTGTGCGGATTTATTGGTGATTTTTTATGGAAAGGTTGACAGGCCTCTCCAACGGCCACTCGCAGGGCTCTCGTGGCACAGTGGAATGGATAATTAACTTAATCTCTTGGTTAAATTTAGATCCGGAATGAGGGTTGTGTGTGGGTTTCCAGTCTGGCCTTGTTTGAAAGGAAAACGCATTCAACCCACCCACAGACAAACAAGTGATAGCTGGTTTCCTGGCCTTTCGACTGAGGCCAGAGAGGCAGATGAGAGAAAAGCTTCTCAAATTGCTTTAAGTGAGATAAATGTTGAGTTTGGATTGTGAGAAAAAGAAAAACATCATGAGTTTATTGTTTTTAATATACACTTGTTTTTAATATACACTTTCAGAAATTATGTACAAGCTGTCATGGTGCTTTAAAAAGAGTACAGTATGTGTTTGTACCTAAAAGGTCCAAATGTGACCCTAGACCACAAAACCACTCATGGTGTATGTTGCACAGGTATATTCTTGGCAATAGACAAAAATACATTGAATGGGTCAAGATTATACACTTTTTTAAATCATTAGAGTATTAAGTAAAGATCATGTTCCATGAAGATATTTTGTAAATTAAAAACAAACTTGACCTTATGAATGGTTTGTGGGGCAGTGTCACACATTGGTATCTTAAAGGTAAATATTAGAACCTAAAAAGTACAAAAGTACACCTTTTGAAATAATACCATTCCATTGAGAGCTTCTGTACTTCTATTTCTGAGAGTGCATGTTCCGATGTTTAATTGTACATCGTGGTACATTACATGGCTATACTTGGAATACTTGTTCCTGATTAGTCAGTTACTACATTCTAATCTATGTTATTTACAGATAACAATCGCTGAATAAGGGCTGCACGGTGGCGCAGTGGGTAGCATGTTCGCTTCACAGCAAGAAGGTCGCTGGTTCGAGCCTCGGCTGAGTCAGTTGGCGTTTCTGTGTGGAGTTTGCATGTTCTCCCCGTGTTGGCGTGGGTTTTCTCCGGGTGCTCCGGTTTCCCCCACAAGTCCAAAGACATGCGGTATAGGTGAATTGGGTAAGCTAAATTGTCCGTAGTGTATGTGTGTGAATGAGTGTGTATGGATGTTTCCCAGTGATGGGTTCATTCCGCTCTGGCGACCCCAGATTAATAAAGGGACTAAGCCGAAAAGAAAATGAATGAATTAATGAACCGCTGAATAACACAGTTTCATCCAGGAGATTCAAATAATCATAACCGACATTGAATACATACACATCTATATTTTTTATGCTTGTCTGTCTTGTGGTTGAATAATGCATAGGTTACTGTATGTTCTTTTCAGCCGTTTTTGTTTCTGTCAACTTTGCATTTAATTAAAGAATTAATAAACTATTATGTATCAGAACATTGTTTTGTGTTTTATTTTTACAATTTGTGGCTGTGTATTAAGCGGGATAAAGTACATACAGGCTGTCGTTATCTCAGAATAAAGCCATTCAGGTATATACTGTACAACAGCCCTACTTTATCCTTTACAAAATCTAAATCTAAATAGCTATTTGAATGTAAATTTTTTGTGCAATTCAGTATGTTTTTATTGACAATGTATTATTTTAATAAAAATGTTATAACTGGTTGTTTCCGTGAAATTACATCTCTGTGGTGATTATCTGACAACCAAGTTCCCACCGCACATTTTTTTTCTTTTCAATAATGTTTAATTACAATGCACAGCACAATGAGGAAGAGTTTCCATTTCATTGCAACTTTAGAGTTGCAATTGATGGCACGTTATTTCAGGTTGTGGTGACATGTTAAAAAATATATAATTCAATAAAACAATCTGAGTTGTCAATGTGTAGAATAGCTAGTCAGTTTGTACTTCTTGGGGTATTAATGTTAATTGGTTGCTTAGCCATTAGGGTTTGGACTGGTTCAGTAATGCATACTAAGAGCGAATGAAAAACATTACACACACTCCTGCTCTCCTCTGAGATGTTTTAAAAGCCCATCCATGCAGAAGCCCATGCTCTTAGAGCCAGAGAGTCTCAGAAGGTGGTAGAGAAACAGCACATATTAAAAATGAACAACTGGCAACCCCCAGAAGAACAAAAATGGATGTCTTGAGAAATCCGGGTCTTTTTGTCAAGACAAAAAAGCACTACAAGCCATTTATCAAAGCAACTCGGCAACCACCCTGCCAAACCATTAGTGTTACACAATACACAATGGATTTTCATCACTTCTCTGACATGTTTTCTCCCTTCTTCACCAGCTCTCCCTGGCCAATTACATCCCAGAGAGCAAAGCAACAACACTTTCTCTTTTTCCACGAGCAAGAGTCAAAGAGCGAAGAAAGATGTAGACATAAACGGAACAGGAGTCTTATGATACATCTTCAATGTCTGAGAGAAAATAGAGACACAAGGTGAAAGTAAACAGGCTTGTATTGTGTCTGAAGAATCTGATATTTACAAATGTGTCTCAGCAAGTCTTGTAAATGTGTTGTTTTTTTTCCCGGTGACAATGACGGCAAATGAGTCACGTCCTGGGACAAACCATCACAGTTCGCAGTAAATGACTCAACAACACATCAGATGCCATGGCAGAAGAAGGAAATGTTGTTTTCCAAACAGGGAGAGGTAAAGCGCAGGTGTCCTTGTGTTGAGAGAGCAAAGAGGTCAACAGCAGTTCACCTGACAGATACTGTAAACAAAACCTGTCTATTGTTTTTTGTGTCACCGATGGAGGCTAGATGAAATAAAAAAAGCGGAAAAACTCACAACAAAGGTGTCTTGTATGCTGTCGAAAACATTCGGAAGCGATGACCTTGTGACATTAAACAAAGTTTACAAGTTTGGACTTGTTTGGAGGTGTTACAGATTACAGACTATGAACAGACAAAACATAAACTTCACCACAAGCTCCAGAGACAAAGGTCACAATGACAATTCAAGCTCAGCGCAAGGGATTTCACTAAATATATCATTGCTGGATACACTGATATTTGAACTAATACATTCTGGCTGATGCAGTATTGTGGATACTTAGCAGCTAATTTAATTATGGTGATGGTTAAATGATGACAAAGATACACTGCAATAACTCTTTTTCCTTTCTATTTTCAAGTCCAAATATAAAAATTTTTATTCAAGAAGCTTTTTTTATACATGTAAAATTGTTTTGTTAATAAAATAATAAGTCAAAATTAATTTTTTTATCTTCTCTTAAAACAAGCAAAATAATCTGCCAGTGGGGTAATTAAAAATATTATATTTTTATGGTTGGAAATAAGAATATTTCATTTCACCATTGGCAGATTATTTTGCTTGTTTTAAAGAAAAACTCACAAAATTTTGACATATCAGAAAATTAAGAATTCTATATATATGGACTATATAAACTACATTTTGTCTATATAAACAAGACAAAAACTCTACGTAAATAAAGCATGTTTTAATAAATGATGAAAACACAATTATAATAAAATTATAAATAATAAATGGAAGAAATGAACAAATAATATAATTAATACACATATACCATACGGTACCAATGTATTGTGCATTTGTAATAAAATGTGCAGAAATCAATTAACAGCAACACAAAACCTTGCTGGTTTTTGAAGGTAGATTGAGCACTGATGCGTAAGGTAAGATATTTGCATTTCTCATGCTCTCCTTCACTTCGGTATGTACTTACGCAAATGAGAAATAATGTTCTGGATTCAGCAGAAAAGCCACGTCACTTGCCTATTTACTGAAAACCATTAAAGCCCACAGCGGTCCATAAACGTCTGTTGTTACAGTCTTTTTTTCAAGTCTTGATCCCGTTAGCTCAAACAGGGGGATTGCTTACACAGGTAAATGAGAAACTCTTGTTTGGGGGCAGGAAAAGTGCAGAAAAACACACGTCTACGCAAGTTAATTCTCAGCTAACAATTCGAGAGCAGAAGCACCTAAATGCCCCTAGTCTGATTCTCTCTATCCCCGAAAAAGTGTCTGCTTTAAGATATTCATGGATATCTAAATCCCTCCTAAGGATTACTATCTTTCTTCCATCTCAGCGCACCCACGTTTCTTCAGGCGCTTTTAAATCTCCTTATATTAACGCATCATGAGCGAAACCCCCAAAAAATACAGAGTAACAAGGCAGTGCAAATGTATTAATGTTAGGAATTACAAAGAGCCTGATTCTTGAAAGGCCAACAATAGCGTGCGTCTATGAAATATTTAACAACACTTTACATAACACTGAGGGCTCAGAAAAAAAAAAAAAAACATTTTTCAGAGGAATTAGATGTGTAGTCATGTATCCTGAAAACACAGAAAACAAAGTTTCTGTTCCAAACCCTATTGGGCTGCCAAGGCAACATTTTCAGGCATTACAAACACACTAACCAACCTGAATAGACAATTTAGCTGCCAAAATTAAACATAGAAATATTAGATTAAAATGTTAACCCTAAATTTTAAAACTAATAAAATAATGAAATGTTAAACTGTGAAATATGCAGAAATAATGCTGTAGAGAAATATGTAAAAATCAAATAATAATAATAAATTACTTCATGATAATAAATGACTTAATTTATGCACTTTAAAAATGTCATAGACAGCATCTCATATTTTTAACTCAAGGGTATTTTCAGTTTATGAACCTTGATCTGTGCTTAAATAACAGTTTAACAACCAAACTTTTATTATCATGTACAGTATACTAGTTTGAAACGCATATATTTAAAAATAAGTCTGTACAATAAAAAATAACCCGTTTTGGAACCTTAATTTACAGTATCATAGAACATACATTTTCATTTCAAACTAATAAAAAAGTCCATATATGTCACTTAGTGATATCAAAAGTTGATAGTCAATTGACAGTTGTTTTATAGTGTTAACATTTTCATATTGTTTTGTATCTTATAGATTCAATTCGATACAAAATTTTGATGTGTTAGTCTTAATAATAGTTTGTTTTCTTGCTTACACTATTGGCTCAATACTGATAAAGTGGTTTAAACATGCTAAAACCAACCTCTATTCTCATCATTCATATTCTAATCAGTCCAATTTCAGTTATCATGCTGCCTCAGAAGGTAGTTATTTGTTTATGTGTGACAGCAGCCAATGGGAAAGCTCACTAGGGTTTGAAACTGAGCAATAACAAAAGCATCCAGCAGACTGTACAAACTGTCAAACACAACAATAAAGAATTAGCAGGTAGTACCTGTGCTTCTGGCAGAGCGACATCCATTATATTCGGATGTCCCCGTGGTTCCCCGTTCTCCAGCCGGGAGTATATGACCTGATATCCCCGGATCTGGCCGTGCTGCTTCCCAGAAAGAGGAGGTTTCCACGTCACACGGATAGCTGTTGAGTTCAGAGCCTCCACTTCCAATTTCCGAGGTGGTGCTCCTGGCACTAAAGAGGAACAATTACATTTAAACTTTAGCGTGAGGCTTTGGAAAAACTTTAATAAGTGCTAATGAGTTTGGCTGAGGAGAGGTACTTGTTTACAAAATTTGTTGTCCTATTGTCAGGATTCTGCCACTTCGGTCTTGTTAATTCTTGTTTTGGTGGCAGAGTCCAGACACTAGTCCTGTCTTGTCAAGTATGTTGTGCTCGGCTCGAGTTTTCTCGAGTCGAGCACTCACATTTCTTGTCATTGTCTGTCCTTGTCATTGTATGAGCGACGTCTTGGCTGCGCTCGGGCTGTGCGCGCTCCCGCATCAAGAGGTCCAGGCGTGCCCGGGATGCACGCTCTCGTCCTGTTGTGTTTGTTTTGTTTGCGGCATGGTGGTTTTGTTCTCAGCGCTTCAGTTTAGTTGGTTTCGGTTGGCACTGGGATCGGAAACATGCTTGCCACATGTGAGGGCACAGTAAGGTGTTTTTATCTATCGTGTACTTGTGTCTTGCGTTCTGTTTGTGTTGGTGTTGTTTAAGCGTGTGGCCTGGTGTTTACATTGTGGCCACGTGCTTTAGTGTCACGTTTTATGTAAACACACAGTTAATGAGTTCTCTCATTGGCTGCATGTTCTAGTCCCGTTTTACGTGAGCACATGGCTTGTGTTGTTTCTTTGTGTCATGTGCTCTCCCGTCTATTGTCTGGTCCCACCCTCCTTGTTAACCCATTATTAGTTTATTCTGTTCACTTGTTTGTTTGTTTGTTAATTATTTCTGCTTATAGTCTCCCCATGTCTGCTCTCCTGTTCGTCGTCGATTACTACCTTGTCCTGCTGTGTCCAGCCCTGCTCTTCCCTGCCAGCCCAGTCAAGTTTGTTTTTGTGTTTTAGTTATGTTTTTCTCCCTCTGGGTTGTTTCTGTTGCCCTTTTGTTTTATTTTTATTATTAATAAACCCATTTTTGAGTTACTGCAATTGAGTCCTCATCTCCTCCTGAGAACGTGACACCTATATGATAAAAGGTTGTTTTTTGTTTTGAGGATAAAATATATTTTGCATTTTGTAACTGTGAAGCTCATAAAATCAATTTTTTTAATGAAAAACTTAAATTAATCTCAATTTTTCTTTTTTATCATTTGGGGGTTAAGGAATATTTATCATATCGGAATAAAAGCAAATGAGGCTTGCAATAATTTAATGACGCGTAAGATAAAATGTGGACAAAAATAACATTTGAGGTGATGAGGATGCGCTCATCTGAGTAATGCTTCATAAGACTGCACTTACAGATGGAAACTACTTGAAAAAGAGTAGACCAGATGGTAAAATCCCTAAACCCAAGTTTTAGGCATAAGATTATAAAAAAGGTGGTCTAAGACAGGAATTGAGGGAAAGAGATGAAGATTTAAAAAAAGAGAAAAAGATGAAGAGATACTAAAAAAAGCTAGCAATTGACAAACAGGATCATTTGTGTGCAAGTACATAGTGTTTCTTAACAAAATGACATTAGCACATACTAGCCTGGCATGTAGAACACAGTGTTTTTGATAGTTTTTGCATAAACTATAATTTTGCTTGCTTAAAGACTCAGAAGCAAAACATTCAAGTTTGTAATTACGTTGCTATCGTGTAGCTGTGCTCTAAGAAGGGCTTCTGAAGGATCAAGTGTAACTGCACTTCTTCAGCACTAAGGAGGCTGTGAAGGGCAGAACGTGGCCTGAAAGAGTGAAGGGTGCTTGTGTATGCGTGCAGGACAAGCCTTGCATGCTCCGGGGAGCAGAGCAAATCCTGTTATTTAGAGACAAAGCGCATGTTGTCTGGTAAAGGAGCATGCAGTGAGCGCATCCGGTCTTATACTGCTCTCGTACACTTAATACGCTTCTCTCCTCAACCCACACTTCTAGTCAAAACCTTATCAAAACCACTCAGGGTTTTGCCTGAGGTCATGTGTGTTATAGGCTGGCTAGGAAACTTGTGCGAACATACATACGAAAGCTGCTGTAGCACAACTGAGAAAGGACAGACGGTGAGTAAGAGTGAGTAACTGCTTTGAGGGCTGATGTTCGTCACTGCATCTTTACCTTTTGAAGTCACAGACCTCAAAAATATGACTTTTTTTAAAAACATGATTGTGTAGTAGATCATTTATACAAAGTGAGGATAATAATAATCAGGGTTTGACATTAACACCCGCCAACCTGCCAAATGCGGGTAGATTTCAGCTGTGGCGGGTTAGAGAGCCGCTCCCACTTGCCACTTTGGCTGGTTGAAAATAATTTTTTAATTGTAGTTCATCGAGAAGCAGCATGACTGTCAAAATAACTGTTCGCGCGAGCAAAAGAAAGCAGGTGAATACCGAATGATAGGATGATCACGCGCAAGGTGAGACGCAGGCTTTCTTTACTCACTAGTGAGGATTTAAGTATCGCGTGCACGGCTGATGTGATGCGCACGAGAGTTTATAAAGCTTGCGCGCTCCTGTTTGCTTGCGCGAAGCAAATGTGCCTGCAAACGGATAATAATAATAATAATAATAATAAAAGTATGACATTATAATGCAGACTATTTTGTTTTAATTGGTTTTTATATTATTACTGTTCTAAAGTAAAAAATACTTGATTTAAATGATTTGTATGTTTAAAAATACAAACAAATATACCACTCAAAAGATTGGGCCAATTATTATATGTTTAAATTTTTTTTAAAACAAATTGAGCAAATAATAATAATAACAATAATAATAATAATAATAATAATAATAATAATAATACAATAGAAAATAATAATAAATATTGGATTATTCATTCATTCATTTTCTTTTCGGCTTAGTCCCTTTATTAATCTGGGGTCGCCACAGCGGGATGAACCGCCAACTTATCCAGCATATGTTTTACGCAGCGGATGCCCTTCCAGCTGCAACCCATCACTGGGAAACAAATATTGGATTATTTAAAATTAAAATGAATGTTTTCTGTCTTAATATTAATTTAATAATTTTAAACATATTTCCTTAAATGGTGCTGTATAAAATGCATAATTTAAATTGAATATGATAATAAATATTTTTTTAACAAAACTATATGCATATTTAACTTGTATTTCTGATTTAAAAAAATATATATTGTATTTTTTCCCCTCACAATTTTTCCTTCGACCCATGCAATCCTTAAGGGGTCTCTGGATACCAGTTTTAAAATACCTGGTTTAGGCAAACTAGTTATCTAACAGCTGGATGTCCTGGAAATCTGTGTCTGTTGTTTGAATAAAGTGTCGTGTAATTAGACCATCGTTCAGTGATAAGCTGACAGTGAGCTATGAACAATGGGCAATGGTCTACCGATTTAATGGTGTCTTAAGAGGATGTCTCTGTTAAATTGTTCCCTCCTCACTTATAGACGCTCTAATTATAATTGAATCTCATTAGCCCATCTTTCAGGTTACATTGGTACACTTAAGGAGATCACGAAGCTTTCCGGTTCAGGTTTCATTCAAGGTTAGGTATTATTTGGAGTGTATCTGACTTAAGTCCTGTATCACACCATATCATTTTAACAAGCAAGGAAATGTACAGTATGCTCTATAAAGCTATATGTGACCCAGGACCACAAAACATTTCATGCATAAAGAGATTTATGTATCACATGAAAGCTGAATAAGCTTTCCATTGATGTATGGTTTGTTAAGATAAGACAAATTTTGGAAGTTATACATATATTTGTGTCACACTTTATAACAGGGATTTATTAGTTAATGTATTTACCAACATAAAATAAAAATGTATCAATCATAGTTCAACATTTACTAATGCATTATTAAAATCCAAATCCATGTTTGTTAGCATACCAACTTTATATACATTAACAAACGCTAACAATACTGTAATAAATGTATTGTTTATTCTTTTTTTATGTTAGTAAAAACATGAACTAACATTAACTAAGAAAATTACTTATTGTAAAGTGTTAACGCTACTTGAAAATCTGAACTCTGGGGGTTCAAATAAAATCCATATACACTGTAAAAAGCGATTAGTTACTTTAACTAATCTTTAGCGAGTAAACCTGTTGCCTTAAAAGCAACAAGATGATCTTACTTTAAAAAGTCAGTAAACCTTAACTTAACTTTTATAATTATGCACATAGTTTGTTTACTTAATAATTATAAGGCAACGAGTTTACTCTCTTTTTTAAGTAAAGTCAACTAATCGCTTTTTACAGTGTACTGAGGAAATTGCATTTTAAGTGTTTAGCAATGCATATTACCAATCAAAAATGACATTTTGATACACTTACTGTAGGAAATTGTCTACATGGAAGATGATCCTTACTTAATATTCAAATGATGACAATGTCAAGACAATGTTTTACAGTCCAGAGCCACATATATATGCTCTATAACAAGCATAAAGTCAGTATTTCACGCAAAACTGAAGAATAAATTGGTGCAAGTCATACTGTACAGTCAATACTGTAAGTATATCAGGGCATTTACTGTAGTCAGAAACATTAGAGACTGTAGAATGGAAAGCAAATCCTTAGGAAAACAGCACGCTGAAAATATTGCTCATAAATAATTGCTAGTCATGCTAAAAAGGAGTTAAACAGAGCTATAATGAAGACGAAGTGAAGAGAAAGTTAGCAGCCAGCAGTAGCACAGCAGTATTAGTGGTCCATACAGGATACTTCAGACCTACCGTCCTCATTGGTTCGGATACGCACAGCCGAGCTCTCAGGGCCGGGGCCCACATCAGTGTGCGCTCTCACCCACACCTGATACTCCGTCCACTTCTCCAGGCCCTCCAACACACAGCTGGAGGCATCCGCTCCAATGTCCGGCACCTCATGCCGCTCCGTGTCTTCTCCATTCACTGCCTGGTAGCTGACTGTGTAGCGCACTATTGCGCCGTGGCGGCTAGCGGCGGGTGGTGCCACCCAACTCACCTTGATGCTGGTGGAGCTCAGACTGAGCAGGTGCACGTCTTGAGGGGGGGCAGAGGGGGCTGCAGGTGGGGGCAAGGCAACGGGGAGGGCATCAAGCAAAATTAAATCAAATTAACTCAAGCTTGCTTCTGGACTGTGAGGTTGGCACAACGACAGATACCTTTATGCATCTTTAGATTAGAAAATTAGAAATATAGACCGCCAATAGTGTGACGTTGTTTAAATACTAGGGGTTCAAAAATACACTTAAGTCATGATTTGAGTTTAATATTAGTATTATTATTGTTATATCTCAAACAGATAATATCATAGTACAAAAAAAAAAAATATATATATATATATATATATATATCATAGTAAACTAAAAAAAAATTTCATTGGATAAACTACTTTTTTTTAAGGTAAGTGGTTGTGAACAATTTATATATGCTGAATTTAAACAAACAAATTTAATTTAATAATATTCAGCTTAATTTGTTTGTTTAAATTCAGCCTATATAAATTGTTTGTTAAACTGTTGGTTAAAATGCTACATTTTGTATAGACTTGGACTTAGCACGCGTTCAAACTTGGTTCAATTGCCTGAATACCAAAACTGAGACGTACGCATATCATGTTCCTTCTGCTTTTACTGAATCTATTGGTTTTGTTGGGTCAGTCCCACTTGTCAACAAGGTAGGTGATACACAGACATACACACACGAATGAACGTCATGAAAACTAAAGTTTGTTGTACAGTTGGCAGTTCACTTCCGTTATTTGGTATGATTGCATTCATATCAGAAGTGAACCGTACCAGAGTTTGCACGAACCATACCCCAGACCACCTCTTTCAGGCGGAAGACAGCGTTCACACTAGTTCAACATACTGTACTCTGACGTCAAACGAACCCAGGTGTGGACCAAAAGTGCTAGTGTGAAAGCACCTTTAATAGACTTTAAATTGGTCCTGGTCCTCAATCCACAGGACAGTGATGACATCAGAAAACAACTATTTATAATTCTGAAGTTATTTTATTATTAATTATTAATTATGTGAGACACACATGCTGGCACTCTGTCACTGACTACATATAAATAGACCATTTTGTCTGGTAAAAATCACACATTTTTCATTATCAGGTTCCCTTCCATTACATCCAACGTTATATAGGCTACAGTAGTTTCATAAGTTTTTGCCCACAGATAATCAAAGAAAGAAGAGGGCTCTGAGCTCGAAAAGACTTCCTAGCTCGATTCACTCTCATTTTGGGGGAGGAGGTCTGAGCACAGTGTCAAGCATGATCCCAGAACGCCCCTGTTCTTCCCTGGCTAGGGAAGTAATCTGTTAAAGGTATGGAGTCAGGGTGCTGGAGGGATGCAGAATCGAGAGATAAGAAAGGTAGTACATTCTGATTATTTAAAGGAATTTAAAGGAAACGATTGGATGATAGTGAGATTACTAATGATGAACCAGCCCTGAAATTCCTTTATAAAACGTCACTTATATGCTTCTGGTAATCATGTGTGGCTCAAAATGTGAACCCTGTCGCTTACATCACCAATACGCATCGGCAGATATTTATTTAATGATTTCTCAATATTATTATGTATTGTTACATCCCTGTTAAATACACTTAAAAATGACCTGTCATTTTGAAAAAACAGCCTCATTTGGCTGGCGGCGTGTGTTAATTTCTCACCCTGTTCACAGCAATTGGTAAACTGCAGCCGTTGACTGCCTTCTTCTGTTTGGGTGTTGACAAGCAGAGGAAAGGCCATCAGTTTATGTTTTAACAGGCGTTCACACATTCTCAGTCAGCCTATTGGCTGGGAGACAACAGCCCCCCGTTTGTCAGCGATCCAAGTGTCAGCGAGTGTGGCAGCTGACGCGTCCGAGAGCAAACTCGCCCATCCTGCCTACGCTAAATCCTGCTGCTAGCATCTTTTGGCAGCCTTGGTGCCACTTCTGAGTGGCTGAGATAAGCTCAACTCCAGCACGGCATATTTAATTAAGTCTGTGGCGGATAGCAATCAGGTGAGCTATTAAATTAAACTCGTGCAACTCAACACAGTCCAGAAGCATAAATAAAAAAATAATCACAACAGCACAACAATAATTCACAATGATCAAAAAAGCTAAAATGCATTAATTCATGCTTTTTCCACAATATATGACAAACATAAACAAAAACAGTAAGTAACTAAGGAAGAAAGAAGCGATAGCTAAGACGAATAAGAAGTAATATTTTAACATGCTCGCATTTCTTTGTTAACAACCAGTGCAGTTTGGAGCCATTCTTGGCGCCCATGGTGGGATTGAGCTTGCGGTGTCTCTCGTCAGGCGGTCCTTAATCTGACAACAGTTGGAGAGCCACTAAAAAGCCTTGATTCTGCAGTAGGCGACAAAAATACTGCTGAACACGTTGACAGATTGTAAGGTTGTTTTTTGGGGGGGCTGACATAAAACTCAAAGATCAAAAAGTGTTTTTGAGTCCTGATAGACAGGTCTGGAGAAAAATGTGAGGCTGTGAGGGTCTCATGGGGTAAGCGAGTACTCTGATACTGCGATATGACTGTAAAACTTGCAATGTGTACTCTCTGAAAATTGCTTTTTGATATGTGGGTGCAAGTGAGGAAGGTTGGATATGCAAGCAAAGGGGAGAGTCAGTGTTAAATTTAGAACAAATGTAGAGTTTCTTATATTTTTTTTCTCCAGCAGGCTCTGGTTTTTAACATTGCAGCAACAACATATCACATTGATAACCTATAAGCCAAAAAAAAAAAGATGACAAAGGCACAAGCAGACACCAAACATACCTTTCACCCTTGTCAATGAATAAAGGTATTTTCCGACTTAGGTGTAAGACAGTTAATTGTAAAGACGGTAGACAAAGGCTTGAGAAAGGAAGGGGAAAAAGCTCTTCTGGTTTGGACAAGTTGAGGTTAGCTGACATAATAAAGATGATTATAAAATCTCAGGCAGCTCACCAGACTGGGCGGTCCTGGCTTCAATGGGGTGAGTGAAGACTCCTTGCCCCATTTCAGAGCGGGCTGCCAGAGAGAATTTATACAAAGTGTCTGGCTTCAGACCTTCAACAGCGTACGAGCCAGCTGGGTCAAAGGTGACATGGATCTAAAGAGAAAGCATCACAATTATTTTCAAAAACATTGATGAGTAGAACCCTGCCCTAATGATAAACACAATACCTCAACTTATTCTCCTTATAAGGTAATAAAAGAGTAATTCACCAAAAATATGAATACAAATACATTTAATTTATCATAATGTTATTAACTAATCACCATAACGTTGTTCCAAACCCTGTAGACATTATTCCGTCTTTGGAATACAAATTAAGATATTTATACTCTCATCCTCCATAGACAGCAAGGTTCCCGACTTAGTGTGAGTATAGGACGAGGATTCACAAGAGCACTGTGCACTAAGGTTTACACCAAACGCCCTTGCCTAACTTCCTCTGTTTAAAGCACAACAAAGGCACATCTGAGGTAATATGTCAAAAGTGTGACAAAGCATGACACGCATAAAGGGCACAGCTCTCTCATAAATGAGTGCCCTATACTGACATTGAAATGAAGAAGCTGCCGAATAAAGTTATTATTTTTGTTTTATGTGCCCACTAAGGTATTCAGGTAGCTTGATAATATTCCAATTGAAACACTGAAGTCATATGGTCTGTTTTGAGGATGTTGTTTTTTTTGTATTTTTCTGGACTTCAAAAAAACCTGCTTTTCCATTTGAAACTATGGAAACTACTTTTGCCCTTGAAATAAGATTATTTATATGTAAATTGCGCTTCTTTCAAATTATTATTTTTAAAAGTCTTAAAATGAGTCAGGACTGTTGCTGTCAATGGATGATGAAAGAGCTCTCAGATTTTATCTAAAATATCTAAATTTGTATTCCGAAAATGAACAAAGGTCGCAGGAGATTGGAACATGATTAGAGTGAGAAATTAATAACATAATTGTAATTTTTGGGTTAATTAACCCTTTATGCTGAACTACACCCGTGTGTAAATCCAGATTTGAGATCACTGAAGGGTTTACATTTACACACCAGTAAGAAATTACAGCATTTAAATAAGTAAAAACTATTTCAGCTTACATAGTGTTTTGTGTCATTATTCATCAGATAAAAATGCAGGCCTCTATTTCATTCCCCTTTAAAAAATACCAGCTAAATTAATACATTTGTACTTTTTCTCATTATACATTTAACAATTAAAGTTTGAAGGGCAGCTGCAGAGGTTTTATCTTTCATCACGGAGAACCACTATATTAGCACACAGACACTAATGTGTATCGTGACGAGAGTGCGCGTAAGACATCTGATCTCAATGTAGATGAACTGACATCAAGAAAAGCCATCCAAACGGCACACTCTGGCCTCAGCTGGAATGCTGTCAAGCGCTGAGCATTGATAAGTACCTTCTGTTTTTGAAGCCAAATGCACAATCTAATTCTATCATCTGACTGCAGACTTTTTGCCTGGAGTCATTTTGTGAAATGTCAATTTTGGCTATCTTTCACTTGCATCCATGGCCCACCGCAGCAGCTGTACGCATTCAATATCTGGTCTGCTTGCAATTCTCAATGAATAGGGCAGAAACAAGCACTGGCATGATACCTTGTTGTCTGAGTCAGCCTCCCAATATTGCAGCTCATATTTGATGATGGGGTCCTGCACGGGCCACAGCCAAGTTAGCAGGATCCGCGTATCCAGCTCTGCTTCAGCCTCGAAGCTGGATGGCTGAGCAGGAACTTGAAATAAAACAGAAACAGACATGTTAAAAAGAGTATTTCTCTATCTCCATCCTTAACTAGAACTGACATTAAAGTTCTGCGTACTGGTGCACATTTCCAAATTCACTGAATTTCACCTCAATTCTGCTTGATTAATTTACTTATGTGTATATACTTTTTTACTTCTACTTTTATACTTGTTTATATATTTATTATTTACTTATGTTGAATTATTATTTAAAGGTTCAATCAGTCCAACCTTTACTTTTTAATGCATGTTCCATAACAAAAATCAGCAAGAATTTAGTGAATTTATACATACTGAAAAAAGAAAAAAAAATTGGTGCGGTGAAATCTAATAAATGTATTGTCATTATTTTTTTATTGTAATATTAAATTTCAAAATAACTGCAATTTTCTAAGTAAATTTTTAAATATTTACACATTTACTTAATGAAATTAATTAACTGAGTGGAAAGAGTTAAATATTAATATTAATTTACTTGATAGTAATATTTAAATTTAATAATAATAATAATAATAATAATTCCTTACATTTATATAGCGCTTTTCTAGACACTCAAAGCGCTTTACACAATGGGGGGAATCTCCTCATCCACCACCTGTGTATTAAGGTGGCTTTTAATACTCAATTGTATCTGCACTATTGTTGTGTATACTTTTATATTATTCCTCTTGTTGTTTTATTCCTCTTGTTGTTTTATTGCTCTTGTTTTTATTGTACGGTGTCCTTGAGCTGCCAGAAAGGCGCCTTTAAATAAAATGTATTATTATTATTATTATTATTCATTCATTCATTTTCTTTTCGGCTTAGTCCCTTTATTAATCTGGGGTCGCCACAGCAGAACGAACCGCCAACTTATCCAGCATATGTTTTACGCAGCGGATGCCCTTCCAGCTGCAACCCATCACTGGGAAACATCCATACACACTCATTCACACACATACACTACGGACAATTTAGCTTACCCAATTCACCCTTACCACATGTTTTTAGACTTGTGGGGGAAACCGGAGCACCCGGAGGAAACCCACGCCAACACGGGGAGAACATGCAAACTCCACACACAGCCGGGGCTCGAACCAGCGACCTTCTTGCTGTGAGGCGATTGTGCTACCCACTGCGCCACCGTGCTGCCCATTATTATTATTATTATTATTATTAATAATAATAATAATAATAATAATAAATATGTTTTTTAATTACTGCAAATAAACTTGGTAATATTTAATTCATTTTCGAAAAGTATTGACTTGGGCCATGGGGTAAAACAACTCACTAGAATAAATGCACAGGGATCTGTGCTTTCATTTAACTTTTTTGAAAAGAATATATATATATATATATATGATTTTTGGCTTGATTCAATATTGAAAAGTTGCTGCATAATGCTTTTCACGTCTGATATTTTTTTTAATTACAGTCTTAGGCTTTATATACTGCCAAATAAGCATATGGAAGCCAGTAGGTTGACCGCCTGTTCCACTTTGCGTTGTTAAGCACAGCATTTTTTACCACACATCACATATTTCGAAAACATCCCACATTTTCATCAGTCTTTTGGTTTAACTGAAGTATTAATAAAATATGCATGCGTTCTTTTGCCTTTTATGTGAGCCCTTTTTTTATGGTGTAGTTAGTTTCACCTATTTGATAGCGCTTCTGTACTTTAACTGCCTCAGTCAATGACAACAATGATTGAAAAGAAAGGAGTAAACATAAATGCAACGTGACGGTAAAAGTAATATTTGTTATTGTTGGATAAATAAACTGCTCAATTGATTTTTTTTGTGTGATTTGTCAAAGATGTAGACAAAATTATATTCGTTTATAAAAAACTAGCAATGCTTATATAATTATAGGAAGTAATATAAATTGATAAAACAAAGTAACTAAAATATTGCAGAAAAAAAACATTGAAATCTAACTAATAAGATTTACTTCATTTGATAAAAGCAATGTTCATTTTGCATCAAAATTAACTTAACTTAATTAAATTAAATACATCTAAATTCAAAATGATAATCAATTAACTTTTACTTAATGTTTAACCTAACACTCCTAAATAAAGTAAATTGTACATTGACAAGTTAATTGTACTTGATAAAAGATTTTGTAAATTTACTTTAATTTTACTCATGCAAATTGTTACAAGGATTTTATCAATTAAATATTAAGATTTATATTTTTCAGTGCAGAGAAGAATTCCTCAGAATGATTGAAAGACTCAAATGAGTTATTTGTTCATGAATTGAACTACACTGATCATGCTATATGTTATGGCATGCAATGTTATGGTTGCCCCGTAAAAGCTCTGATGTATTATTCATAAGTGCCATATTTACCTCCTTGCTGTGTCTTGACCTGTAACACATCGGATGGTGGTCCGTCGCCTACAGATGTGAAGCCCAGCACACGTAGGCTGTAGGTAATGCCAGTGGTCAGGCTGGAGATGGTGGTGAGACGGCTGTCGTCAGTGTTGTGTTTCTGCCAGGCGCTGAGAGGTGCATCCAGGTCAGATGTGTAGTAGATGCGATAGCCTCTGATCTGACCATTAGGTTCCTCTGGTGGTTCCCACTGCACCAGCATAGTGCTGGCACTCAGCATCCGTGCCTGAACATGCAGCGGTGGGGAGGAAGGTGCCTGTTCACCTGTTCGTGTTTCAACGGGTTCACTGGGTGGTCCACGACCGATGTTGTTGACCGCCATTACACGAAACTCATACTCTGAATACGGGCTGAGACCGCCGATGCTGTAACGTGTGGTGGCCACACCGTCCACTTCCTGAAAGTTGGTGTCTGAAGTCTTGGCCCGGTATTGAATAATGTAGTAAGACACAGGTTCAGGGTTTCCAGAGTCCCATGTGAGTGTAACACTCGTAGCTGTGGTTTCCGTAACAGTCAGAGACGTAGGAGGCTTTGGGAGAGCTGAGGAGTAGACAATAAGAAAGGAAATGAAACGAATGACAGTATATGTAGGCTAAGCTGCCTACGCTGTGCATTGCTAAAATAGAGTAAGACAGGCAAAGTAAGACAGCAGGAGAAAGAAGAAAGCCTGGCTTGCGTTCTGGTGATTCACAGAATGGCAGACTGGGCTTCCTCATCATTATGTCTTTAAGATTTGTGGCTGGACTCCAAATAAATGTTGGTGACATTCTCCGAGTCCATATTGATCGGTGAAGTGCAAAGTGCAATCAATAGAGGCAGCCATGATGACGAGGAACGGAGTCTGGCAGAGCTTGGTGTTGTCTGGTGGGACCAGCCGTACTGATACAGCTCCAGACATCTGGTCTGAGTAAACACATGCTCAGAATAATCTAAAGCCTTTCATTTTCTCAGGGCCCACAGTAAAAACGTGGGAAGTCCCTAAAGCTCAGTCAACAGAGAGCAAGTGTCCGTGTTTTTTTTCTTTGTGTGTATTTGCCAGACATACCAAACAGCTGGTCAGAACCTTGGGGCTGCAGTTAGAAAATAACTTTTTCTGTTCTCTGACAACCTCTTCAAAGTCTTGGGTAAAATAACAGCGTTCGCAGAATCTACGGAACTACGCAAATCTACAAAATGGATTTTATTTATTTTTACTCAATGCACACTCATGGTTTAAAGCTTAAAGGACACTTTCACTGTCCATATTCTGCTTCGGTCTGCAGACGGTCTGTATGGCTCAGACAACAATGCATGCATGATTCATTTAAGTGTCCCAAAACAAAGGTCCGCTAGGTTATGTGCACTTCAAACATCCCCATCATTTCTTACAACAGAGGTGGACAGGTTTAGTCCTGGACAGCTGCAACTCAGCACAATTTGGATCTGGCCTTGCCTGTAGCTTTCTAGGAACACTCAGACCCTAATTAGCTTTAAGTCTGTCTGATTAAGAGGATCAAACTTGCTCACCCGTCTTGTGTCAATAATGTATACTTCCAATGAAAGTAACGCTCAATTGTGCCCAAGAAAAGATTATAACATGCACAATTAAGTATACCTGGGAGTGTATTACAGAAAGTTTTTTTTTTTTCTTAGGCCATTACCTTAAGATATATATATTTCTTTTTTTGCAAATTTGTATTGCAAAAGCAAATCTTAAATTGATTTGGAAATCTTACAAAATCATATCTCCAGCTAGGAAATCTTAAACTGTGTCGTCAAGTTCAACAATTCACTCTCAGATCTGTTACCAAACACTGCACAAGCTGTGAATGATTTAGCCTAAATCTGGCAAGCTATTAATTTCAGTGCCACAGAGATTGAAAAGTTGCTCACTTCAGTAGAAAAGTCAAAGCACATACTATCTGGTAATTTCTCACTTTTTCTTACTCATGAAGACCAAGAGAGGGAGTGGGCAAGATTTGCCAAAAATGTGTTTGTGGTGTCTGACATTAGTAATAATATAAAATGATGTAGCACATCTTCAGGTTCCTACAAGAGTGTTTCTACCATTATTTAACATCTTCGTTCTTCAATTTTAACCCTCAATAAATGTAAAGTCATTATTGGACAGCGCAATTATAAGCTGTTTTTGTTAGCTTTCGAAGAATTTTGAAGATGGGACAGCTGTTGGGTTGCCCTAATGTTAAGTTCTTAGGATTCTTTTTATTTCTGTAATATGACCTTTCTATCTGTTAAGAGAACGCACTTAGAAAAAGCTGTTCTGTATTAGATTTTGTCTTAATTGTGGTTTTAACTGAAATTACCTTGATTACCAAACAGAGAGGACACGATTTTAAAGTTAGGATCTTTCTGTAATATGCACCCATGACTACATTTCTTGAAAGCATCATAAACCAAAGTTGATTGTAGAACCACTTCACCAGTGGTTAGCCCATCTTAATTAACAATAATTTCAGAAAAAGCCTTTACTGTGAATTATTCTTTCTAATGATTATTCATTTAAATAAATAAGTTCAATGAAGGATCTTACCTTTGACAGAAACTTGTGCCGTAGCCTCGATCATACCCAGAGATGATATAGCCACACAGGTGTAGTTGGTTGACTGACGGATGTTGGTGAGCTCCAAGACATTGCGTCCCACAGGCATCTCCTCATCCTTGGTGAGCTCTACCTCACCAGTCATCCATTTGACGTAGGGCATCGGGGCACCTACTGCCACGCAGGTGAGGTTAACACTGCCCCCTGGCATCACCTCGTGATTGGTAGGTGGGATGGAGAAACGGGGTGGTACTCGTCGTACTACCAAAAAGAAGAACGTTCGTTTTGTGTTAAAAAGGGTGCTATTTTGTAGTCTCACACCAACTTAGGATTCAAAGTTTGGTAAAAAAGGGAAATCTATTGTCATCACTATGTCTCTAGTGTAAATACAAGGGCACTATGTCACTAACATGAACAAACTAACATGAAGTCGAGCTGACAGGTCAAACAAATTCCCTTCAAAGACTGAACTGTCATTTTTTCCATTTGTTAAAGCCTGAAGCTTAACAACTGGAGGCAGGAAGTCAATACTGTGGCTCACACATATGTGCAGAAGAGGCCGATAAACCAATACGTGCCAGGGGAAGGGTGAAGAAGACATCGTAATAGTATTTCTTATAGAGCGAGGCATTAAAATTCATGCCAAAGGGGAGCTTTATTGAATTGTGGGTTTGAAGAGAAAAAAAAAATCATCCTTGCTGAGGCATTGCAGGATGTGGAGTTTTCTCTGTCAGTTTATCGCCCGGTGGCACTGAGACCCGGTCTGTTGTTGCTCAGTCCTGCCTCGATTCGGGAACTTGCCCGAGACCATGTGGGAGACGTATTGTTTGCAGGCCCCTCTTTTTGTGAGCCTCTGATATGCAGATAAACCTGACATTAAAAGAGGTTCCCATGGAGACCAAAAAGAGCCTACTGACACTGTGCAGAGATGGGGAGCGGAGGGAAAAACTATCAATGTGGAGTGTGAACGGAATTCAAACCTGCCTTGACATAAACTGACTAGACTGCATGAGGCAAAGCTCATTGTGTACAAGGAACTAATCCATGAGGATCAGAATATCAAGGTTTTTAAAGGGTATTCTGTTATCGGTGGAAACGCCGGGATGCATTTCACTCTCTATTGTGCAAGGATCATACCTAGTGGCCATCACGGGGGGATGCAAATGCTGAACTGCTTACAAAAAGAAGCTTTTTTCGAACAAAATAGGAGTATAAAACAGCAGCGCATTAAACAGACTCTTCCAATTTGTGTTAATGACCCGCTGCCTCGTGTCGGTCTATGGAGAAATGGCACAGGCAATAATTGGTTTTTGCACAGGTCCTCCTGAAATTGGATTCTCCACTATGTTCTCTTATTTTATTTTCAGATAGACACCACGACCAAGCTTGTTATTCTCCTCATTATGTTTGCACTGTAAAAGCAAAACGATAGACTCTTGAGCAACTTTGAATTAGGCTATGTGAAATTCAAAGTACTTTAAAGCCGCTGTTGCCAAGAAATTACAGTAGCAGTAGCATATCTGAGAAATACAAATTGATTTCCAGGGACGTCTGTGACACTGACAAACTATGACTATGGACACGGACACACAATGAAATGTGTTGTGTAAGAACGGAAACTGTTGTGGGTAATACAAGACAAGTGCATTTACGGTCAAAATAAACACTGATGATGTCTCTATTCTAAGGCTTCATGAAATAGTGTGCAGGTTGGGTACAGGATTCTTTTTCATGAGCCAAAACATACATGCAATGTGGGTAAAAAACATTTAGAACTCAGAAAAACCTAATCAAAAATTAAATTAATGTATTTTTTAAATTAAATTAAATTAAATTAAATTAAATTAAAATTACGGGGAAGGATGATTTACACAGATAACAACTAGCCTGAAAGAAATATAACATTGCTCTTGCATCTCTTTTAATGCAGGCCCATGCAAGTCACCTGACAAAACACATTCAGCCTGAACACAAAAGTGAGGGGCGGCATAACGCAGGGAGTGGGATTGATAACAAGGGTCTCTGATTAAAGATGGATCCAGGTTGGGGTCTGCAAGCGGCGGTTAAGAGTGAAAAGAACCAACCTCCTCGAGGGTCTATGAGATGAGGTGAGAGTTTGACCGGGTGATTTAATGGAGATGAAATTGAAAGACAGAGACAAATGGAAAACAAGAGAACATGAAAAGACATTTGTGAACAATTTCATGGCGGTTAGAAAAAAAAGAAACACAATGGAAATTTTAAAAAGACAGACACAAAAGCATAACATTCACAGAAAAGTCAGATATTCTACTGTATTTCATACATATTGCAGTAGCATCTACAATGTTAAAGTTTAACACAGGCCTATTATAAGGTGAATGTAAAAGACGTTTAAGCAATTTATCACTTCTTGTCTATAGGGAACACACTCGGGTTAAGAAAGGTTAATGATAGTTATTCATTTAAGGGAGTCAGTTCAGTAAGAGAAAGCAGATGTTGCTTATATTAATAACATTCTATGTAAATATACTGTATTTATTTGTTTAAGACAATAAGACAAGAATGTTACTGTATGTTGTTTTATGTTTATGCTTTGGCAATATTGTAAGTTCTCACAATCATGCCAATAAAGTACCTTGAAATTGAAAATTGAAAATTGACAAGGCTGACATCCATAATGACAAACTGGCATCTTGTGGTGTGAATGTGGCTCAAGACAATATTAAATTTTATGGGCAAACTTCATCCAAAAATGAACGCTTGCTGTTAATTTACTCACTCAAAAGCCATCCAATTTTTCAGAATAACATGACATGTACCATCAAGAGTAAGGCCTTTGCACGCTGAAGTCCGAAATTTTCGTATGCGTTTTTTATGTATTCATATGCAAAAAAATTGTCACATAAACAAACCTTGCACACTGAGTGCGATGCATATTAATTAATCCACCACGAAAAAATGCAAAACATTTCAGAATCAGTTCAAGCAGTGATACTTTGTTGTCCTCTCTCTACTACAAAGTAGAAAAAGAAAGAGGAATAGGCTACATTTTGTGTGCATTTAATACTAGCCTACATAGAGAGGAAGGAGAGTTCTCCTCCTTATCAAAGACCTGCGCTACGATTATCCCGAAATGCAAAGTTTATTTCAGGAAATCAGTGGAATTTTGATACATTGCTTGTGATACTCACACATTCAAGTACGTAAAAACAAATCCTGAACAGAGACTGGCAGTACCTATAGACATTATAATAGATGGTGGCCGTGCTCACGTGTCGAAGCAACGGACCGAAAGCGGAGCATGCTTTCTATTATAATGTCTATGGGCAGTAAGTCAAATGTATGGACACACACACCAAGCAGCAGCAGGGGAGAGGTGCACCAGTCACTGAATCCAGCATATTGGGGTTCTTAACTGTCCGCCACATTCTTTATTTTATAGTCTTTATTTTATGCACTGTGTTTGTCATAAAGTTATCTGTAGCTCAAGTGATGGCATTCTGTATTTGAACTGTCAAAACACCTTTCACAGCGCTTTTTCGGATGCGAAAAGCGGAAAAAATCAAACCCGGTTTGAATTTTTTTATGACAGACGAAAGTTTCGAAGGCAATGTGTCAATACGATTGACACAACGTGAGGTCAAATAAAAAATTTTATGTGGACGAAAATTTCGGATTTAGTGTGCAATAACCTTAACATGGGTAAATTTAGCGTTTTAAATTGTACATTTTTTTAAATTTAGCACAGCAAGAAGGTTGTTGGTTTGAGCCTCGGCTGGGTCAGTTTGCATTTCTGTGTGGAGTTTGCATGTTCTCCCAGGGTTTGCGTGGGTTTCCTCCGGGTGCTCCGGTTTCCCCCACAAATCCAAAGACATGCGCTATAGGTGAATTGGGTAAGCTAAATTTCCACAGTGTATGAGTGTGAATGGGAGTGTATGGGTGTTTCCCAGTGATGGGTTGCAGCTGGAAGGGCATCCACTGCGTAAAACATATGCTGGATAAGTTGGCGGTTCATTCCGCTGTGGCAACCCCAGATTAATAAAGGGACTAAGCCGAAAAGAAAATGAATGAACGAATATTTAAATATATTTAGTAGTTTTTTTTTTTCAAAAATAATATATTAAAACATTTCTACTAATTCAAAAGAAGATATTTT
>CAIGQV010018257.1:2604159-2641403 GCA_903798115.1 Danio jaintianensis | reverse complement strand
TATGTTTAATTTTTATATTTTATATTTATTCTTGTACGTTTATTCTCATACATTAACATAATTATTTAAATCAAAAGTTAATGTTTAAAACTGAGGGGAACTGTGAAAATAACGTCAAAATGCAAATAATCCTAATGTTCCTAAAACAGCCTTCGCATTAACGCAAAAGTGGTTAAGAGTGAAAAGAACCAACCTTCTCGAATGACTATGAGATGAGGTGAGAGTTTGACCAGGTGATAGGGCGAAGATGAAATTGAAAGACAGAGACAAATGTGAAAGAAGAGAACATGAAAAAGACATTTGTGAATATTTTACTGGTGGTTGGGAAAATACAGAGAGAGTCTCAAATCACGACAGTCCATCTGAATAGGAGCAGGACGGGACGTTGAGGAACTCCAGCAGGATGCTGTACACATACACACCTAAGCAGATGGATAAAGGAGACCCATTATACCTGTCAACTCTGAGGAAGTTAGATGTTGGTGAGGCTCCAGAACGTTCCTGTTTGTGTTGTTATGATTTGGCTATGCAGATTATATTTCTTTGTTGTAAAATGTGGGCTCATAAAAATGGATAAAAAAAAAGAGATAAATATTTATCTTTCAAACCTTTCAATAGCACGTCAGCCACATATTTCAAATTAAAAAGCTCAGAAATCCTGTCAAAAACCTGTCTGACTCATGTTTCGAAACAAAAAACCAACCAAACAAAACAAAAAAACTGCAAGAAAATTACATTTTGTATAAAGTTCAATGGCATTAGCTTGTCCTAGCACATTGCTAGCATTATTATTATTACCACGTTTCTGGTTTATATCACGCTGTTTCAATGTTTCTAACATATTTTAACAGACTGCTAGCATGTTTTAGCATACTGGTTTGTTTCAAGCCTGAGCTTTTACCTTTGTTTTTTGGACACACCGATTATCATTTGTAAACCAGCTGTTTTACTACAGATATGAGTTCGTAGTTATGTTTTAACTGCAAAATTACAAACCACAAAAAAGGCATGTTCAAATGTTAATTTTAAGCACTCTGCTAGCAGGTTTCTAACATGATTTACGACAATGCTATTGTTTTAGTTTGTTGCTAACATGTTTCTAGCATAATTTACAGAAGTGATTGTATGACTACAATGCTAGCATACTGCTACTAAACTGCTGACCTGTTTTAGCGATTTAAAAATGAATAAATTCATAAAATAATTAAAAGTTCAAAATAACATTCCATTTCAAGTTCAAATACAACTTCATCACTTTATTAACTTGTAAAGCGTTTACAAGCAGCACATAGCAAGCTCTCAGACTCTGTTAGCATGTTTTAGCATATCGTTTTGTCTCAAGCCTGACATTTTACCTTGATTTTAGGGAACACTGATTATCATTTGTATACCAACAACTACTACAGATATTTTATTCCTACAGATATCTTTTACTACAGATATTAGATGTCATTTGTGGTTACGGTTTAACTATACAACTAAAAACTACAAAAAACATGTCCAAATGGAGTGGAGAGACAGTGATACAGCCAATTCGGTGGATGGGGATGATTGGGAGGCCATGATCGGTAAGGGCCAATGGAGGGAATTTGCCAGGACACTGGAGTTACACCCCTACTCTTTTACGAGAAGTGCCATGAGATTTTTAATGACCACAGAGAGTCAGAACCTCAGTTTAACATCTCATCCGAAAGACGGCACCCACTGACAGTATAGTGTCCCCTTCACTTTTACTGGGGCATTAGGACTCACACAGACCACAGGTTGAGCACCCCCTGCTGGCCTCTCTAACACCACCTCCAACAGCAACCTAGTTTTCCCATGTAGTCACCCATCCAGGTACTGGCCAGGCTCAGCCCTGCTTAGCTTCGGTGAGTAACCGGTCTTGGGCTGCAGGGTGATACGGCTATGGCTAAATGTTGTTGTTTGCTAGCATGTTTCTAACATGATTCACCACAATGCTAATGTTTTAGCTTAGTTGCTAACATGTTTTTAGCAAAATTTACCAAACAGATTGCTAGAACTATGCCTCACATGATTTGCCATAATGCTAATGTTTTAGTTTGTTGCCACAATGCCAATGTTAGTTTGTTGCTAGCATGTTTCTAACATGATTTACCACAATGCCAATGATTTAGTTTATTGCTAACATGTTTCTAGCATGATTTACCAAACTCATTGCATGACTACAGTGCGGTTGTTGCTAGATCGGATATGGTTACGACCGGAAGTTAACGAGAATTATTTCTATTATTTATTAAATTTCCCATTTATTGTATTTTATTAAAGTCTACCCCCACCCTAAACCCAACCGTCACAGTAATGTAAAAACAGTAGTTGTACCGACTATTATTTATGCTATCTATTAAATTACCAAATAAACTGTATTTTTTAATGCCTACCCCCACCCCAACCCTAAACCCATCCGTCACAGTACTGTAAAAATATAATTTATTGTTATGCAGTGTCATAAAAAAATGCTGCTATATTGTTGTGCATATCGCACTTCCGGCCGGCCGCGTATCCGATCTAGACTTTACCCTGGAGTGCTAGCATAGCATATTCCTGCCATGCTGCTGGCTTATTTTTAGCAATGTAAAAACAATTAATTGATAAAAATAACGTAATGTTCAAAATAACATTAAATTTAAAGTTCAAATACAATGTAATCCCTTTATTAACTTGCGAAATGTTTATACGTGGCGCGTAGCAACCACTCATGATCGTACGATGACGTCTGCAGTTTAATCCCATTGTAAGGAACATTTTTGGCCGTTTGTTTGACAGGAAGCATGAGAAGGCTTAGTGTTCACCTCTTGCGTGACAATTACTGGGTGGCACCGTAACGTCACTAGCTAGAGGCCATACTGGCAGCCTGCCATAAGCTCCCTGTTATTACCTGCATGGAAAGAGCTAAAGGGGTTGACACTCATAACAAGAGCGCTCCCAGAGTTGTTTCACACACAATGCCTCGACACCATTATACCTGCAAATCCACATATTAATACCGCAGGTGGCACTAACCTTCAGTTAAACCTTTTTGTCTCCTCACTCTCATAACAAGCGCTTCAAGAAATATGCATGTTTACTTGAACCTCTGTTGCTACGAAATCAAAACAGAGCCGGGAATGTTTTGTTTTCCGGCTAGATTAGGACAACAACTTTTAGTTTATCTTGGCTCTGAAATGTCAGACAAAGTTCAACACGAGTGGAAGTCAAAACAAAATTGCAACACGGTCAAAATAAAGGTGTGAAGCATTGTGGAGGAAGTTGTTTTGATAGGGGCGGCACCTGGAGCAGGTTTCTTACCTCTCACGTAGAGATTAGCCGGAGCTGAATAACGTGTCCCGGCGCTGTTCGTAGCCACACATTCGTACTTGCCCTGGTCTGATTCCTCGCTGTTTTCAATCTGCAGAGCTCCTGAAGAAATAAATAAAAATAAAACAAGGGGAAAAAGTCACCTCTTTGATTTACGAACACGATTATGAATCCCCTGCCGCAACTTTCCCCACACCAAACCACAAACTTTCACGGAAAACAATCAGTAAACACTCCCTGTTTAAATGTCAGAGCTGCTCCGCTGTGTATATGCTTTATTGGCCGAGAATGCTGCCTAAGACATATGCATAAAGCTGATTTTGCAGGTTGTGGGAGTCTACAGCTCAACGTATTTGCCTTTCACTGTCATTAGAAAAAAGCTTTCGGGATATTAATGTCATTGACTTGGGGCCAATTATGCGACAACACATGACTTTATTATTGCTGTGGCATATTTATACCCGCCAAAATGAACAAAACGCCAGTGCTGTACACAACTAGGAAGACTGTCTGGTCACTGCTGATAAAAACTGTGCATCATAAAGTGACATGAGGAGAATACTTGATTAGTCTAATGTTAATGTTTTTGAAAGAAGTCGCCCTGCTCACTGAAATTATTATTATTTTTTTTAATACATGGTCAAATTTGACTTCAATTTCAAATAGCTGTTTTCATATTTTAAAATAGAATACCTGTGATGTCAAAGGTTAATTTTAACATGAAGTCACATGATCCTTCTGAAATCATTGTATTATGCTGATTCACTACTCAAGAGGTATAGGCCTTATTATTATCAATGTTTAAAACATATAATCATATGTAAACAGTGATAAAATTACTCAATTAATAATGGATTTTATTATTTTCTTTTATTATTCTTTATTTTATTACTACTTAATGTTTTTAGATAACATGCATTTAAAAAAAATTCAAAAGATACAGACATTTATAATGTTACAAAATATTTTTACTTCTATTTTCTGTTCTTTTGAACTATGTATTCATAAATAATACAATAATAACGTTTTCACAAAAATTATAACTAGATCAACTGTTAAAAACTGAATGGCAGTGATAATTTAAAATAACTCAGCACAGAATCAACAAATTAAAATGTTTTATATATTAATTATTTCAATTATTTATTTAATTAATTATTTAATTAAATTAATTTCATTTCATTATTTAATTATTAATTATCTAAACTTTTGACAATTGTTGTATTTATCCTTTTTTTTTTAAAGAAGCCGAATGTCAGAAAATCAGCCCACGTTGACACGAGCAAAAACATCAAAGGAAAAATCTATTTGCTCCGACAAGACTCTTAATCCAGTAAAACCACACATGTTTACCTCTGGCAGTAGTGCAGCAGCATGCCACAAGTTATCACCTGCCGTTTACCACTGACTACTTCCCAAAATCCCATGCTGCAGGGGAGAAATAACATGCACCACTAACCTTGCCGAATCTCTAAGTTCAAGGAAAACTGATTGCTGGGGTTTCCTACTCTGACAAGCAGTCAGTGACAAACACTGATTGCCATTGCTCCTCAATCCTGACAACACATCTGACCGACGGGGCTATATTATGAAAATAAAACTACTTTCATTGACATTTTGGGGATTAATTTCATTACTTTCATTGATTTATTTGTTTTTAGAACATAAGTATAACATCTTTGACAGCTACAGAACATTTGTTTAAACCATCAGAGTATCAGTATGTGATACAACACAATAAAAGGATAGTTCACCTCAAAATGAAATTTCTGTCATCATTTACTCACTTTCATTTCATTTCAAACCTGTATGACTCTTATTCTGGAAAGCACATACAATATTGCTTATGACTTATCACTTCTTTCAGTGCACTCTTAAAAACGGTCAGAAACAAGAAAAATTTATTTATTTGTGTGCTTTGCAGAAGAAAAAAAGTCATACAGGTTTTGAGTGACACAAAAACCCACAGTACATTTAATGCTAATTTTGTTGATAGCACAGTTATGTGCAGTTATGCAACTCGGACATGTGCTTTGATTTGTTTTGGCCCTACTTACTTCAACACAGGTTCATTGGAAATACGTGCTTCAGCCTACATTTTTGTGAAACCGCAAAAACCCCTTCAACAAAGCACGCTTGACTGCAGTTTCTAGGTAAAATGAACTATACAGGGCAGTATGATGCCAACACACTAAAGATATTTACAAGGACATTCTATTGACCACAAAACAACTTATTGGTGTCTATGATTTGTAATCCAATATGTTTGCGTCTCTTATCTATTTCTATATATTCTGGCATGGTCAGTTTGGTTGGAAGCTCACTTTGTACAGTGTTTTAAATTTAGACTTATAATCAAGAGCTCGGTATGAGTCTGGTGAAGCACGATTACACAAAGAAATAAAAGCAATGTAAAATTACTCGGTACGTTTTTCACTTACATTTGTTTTTGCAAACACTATTGTTTGGGTTTAGTGAAAGCTTTAGGCCAGTGGTGTGCTGGTCTATGTGGTCTTTACGACAAGCCCCATCTTCTTTTGAATGTGTACAAGAAGGACGTGTATCCGAAATATATAACAAAATGTAATCTAAGTAACATACTTCACATTCACAAAAATGTAGACAGATTTGTTATCTGAAACAGAAGGAACATATTTTATGTTTTACAAAAACGTAGGCTAAGGGACGTACTTTAAACATACTGTATGTGCTACACTCTCATAATTTTACCTAAAGGGTCCATAATGGTACCTCAAAGGTATATATTAGGTATCCTAAGGTATCTAAAATGTACCTTGATTTACCTATTTCTAGGAGTATATCAAACAAACATACCAAAGTACACTTCAGGCTTGACATTCCCATCTCATGGAAGAACCACTATATTATGTACTGATAGTATAGTGGCTACACTGTAAAAAATATCTGTAAATTAGCAGTTTTCGGTATTTTGTGATTCATGTTTTTATTCCCCCCCCCCCCCCCATTTATTTATGCTTTTGAAATCACATTATTGGACGTTGATCTTTCTTCCAACAACTGTTAACCTTAAACAATTTGAAAAAAGTGCCTTTTATTAACATTTTTAATAGTTTAAAGTGATTTATTGTCTGGGCTGGTGTTGTATATTATGGTACAAAAACCTTGTAATAGACTGCCAGTACATTTTCTGTTATTTTACAGACTTATTACTCTATATATTATTTCTTATACATTATATTATTTCAAACTACTAAAATGTCAATAAAAGTCACTTTGTTAAACTGTAGAGTTGAATTTTCAACATCAAAAGTCGACAGAGCAGAGATCAAGGTTCCATAATGCAATTCACAACCATAAATAAACAGTGTAATTAGTAGAAGAATTTTGCAACACATCATTAATACTAAAATGTGTCATTTAAAAAAAAAAGAAAACGTGGACCTAACCCTGTCCCTAAACATAACTAAAGTGACCAAATTATACTAAAAACATACTAATAAGATACAATTATACAAATTATCACCTAACTTAAATAGTTATGAATTGCTGCAAGACTGCATTGAGATTGAGTAAATGATGTCAGCATTTTAATTTTTGGTGAAACCATCCCTTCGAAAGACTTTGTAGACAAAGTAAATGCCATGAAAACATCATGCATTTTCAAAACGAATGAATATATTGTGAGACAAATTGGGCGTTTTGATGTGGACATGAGCTTCTTATGAAGAGGACACATCAATCAAGTGGGTACACAACAATATGAGTTGAGTGAGATGAATTGAACACAAAGACCTGCTGTTGCGAGCAAAAGGAATTCAACATCACACCCACAAACACTGAGAATTCAGCCAGTAAAATTAGCAGCCACTCGACAACATAAGGCGATGTCAGCTTTTTTTCTCCCCTAGTGAGCCAGACGCACTTCCTGATTCATAAATCTGAGGTGAGCTGGTGTGCTACAACAGTCAGCGCGCTAACAAACAGGCCTTTGTTATGAGCAGTACATTTTTCCTCAGCTTTTTCTTTGCTATTCGACTTTTTCGTTTTATAGTCCAACTCCAGGGGTCCTCAGACCACCGATATTGCCAGCCATATGACTGAAGTAGGGTAATGGTGGCTTTTGTCAAGCACTCGCCTCTAGCAAGTGTGTTTCTGAAATCCATGTTTCATTCAGAAGTGTTTGATTGATTGAACGCTCCATCTTAACAATCAGGGCCGTGCCCTCATTTCCCATACATACTCATTTTAGTATAAGTAGTATGCAAATTCAATCATTTCAATTTCATCACAGCCCAACTGGAATGTCAGAAACACACTCTGGAGACTCTAAAGGCGGCCTTCGGTCTGAAAACTCCCAAACTCTTAGCATAGCTTTAATAAGTCTTGGGTCTCGGAAAATATCCACAACAAACGCATGTCGCAATAACTAGCAAGAGTTAATTATTTTATTCGCCTCATGTTCGTTTTAAAAATGTTAATTCTGTCACCATTTTCTCAACATCATGTCACTGCAAACCTGTATCAATTTCTTCTTTCACACAAATAATATCATATTCGAAGATATTTCGAAGAATGTTCTGAACGATGTTTTCCACACATTATGTAATTAATGTGGACTCTGAAGTCTAAAAGCTTTCTTTTTTCTGCATGCAAAGTATTGAGAAAGAAAATGCTGTAAAATGTCTCATTTCGTGTTCCACAGGCTTGGAATGACACAAGGGAGTGTAAATGATCACAGAAAATGTATAGATTGTTTCCAAATAAATTTCAATAAGTTAGCATGTTCCATCATTTTTTTTTAGTAACATATACAATTTTTTTTTTTTAATCCTAGGTCAGCAATATGCAGTTTTTTGTGGAAAATTTAGTAAGAAGTCTGCATTTATTCAATCAAAAAATATATATATATTGTTAAAATAAATTATTTTAAAATCAACTGTTTAAAACAGAATAACTGTTATGCAAATCTCAATTTTCAGCATCATTACTCCAGTCTTCAGAGTCACATGATTCTTCATCATCAGAAATCATTGTTAAATACATTCTTAAATGATTTGATGCTAAAAGAATATTTATTATGATAAAGGTTTATGATAAAGGGACAGTAATAATAATAAAGTAGGATAACATAACAATAAATGATAACAAGTTCAATAAACTTGTCAAACCTTCGAACATGAGTGTATTTTTCTAGCGTTGTTTTCCCCAGATACAGACATCAGAACACAGACAGATTGAACGGCGTGACAAAGGTTGTGTATGTACTGAACAAGCAGGAAATGACAGCGGTGGTGATGAAACGGGTAATGGAGGAGACGTTTCGGGAGACACATTCCAGCTGTCTTACCTCGTATTGGCGAACCCCCTAGGTGAAGTAAATTGAATGCAAACAAGATTGAAGAGAACTGTTAGTAGACGAGTAAGATAGACAAAGAGAGATAAGGAAAACAAAAGGAAGGGAATCAAATGAAAGTAAGCTTAATTAAACAGAGAGGAATCAAGTTGAGCCAGACTACTGCTCTCCGAGGATTAGCTGAATGTTGGCTGTCTGGTGCAGAATTAGCTCAGAAGAAAAAAAGAAAAAGAAAAAAAAGAAGCAGAAACCGAGAGAAAATTTTCTTTTGTGATATGATTATAAGATAGTTTAGGTGCCTGCCAATCCTGAAGCTTCAAGGAACTTTTGCAGAGATTATATACAACTATGTGTATTCAGGCTATTTTAGTTCACAGCATTGCTCAGAAAAGCACAGGCTGTGGCAGATTAGGCCACAGGTTTGGTGTGAGAATAGCAGAAATGAAAAAAATATATATATATGTGTGAATTAAAGTCAACTTGAAATGTCACTTTATTCATTTTTACTTTGTATTTCAGAGAGAAACATAACGTTTAACCAGAATAAAAATCTGAGCAGGATTTATAATATTCTTATTAGGCGCTGCACGATATTGGAAAAATATGACATTGCGATATTTTGTTTTTCTGCAATATATATTGCAATACGAATATAATTTCACCAGATGAATTGAATAGCTCCATTTGGAAAGATTTCATTCATTTAAATCAATTGGGATGATTGAATCTTTTCCTATGCAGTGTGTTTGCATAAATTATAATAAATTACAAGCATATATAAATACAAAGCAGAAATTCAAGTCAAATAAACAGTGCTTTATGGTTTTCTGGAGAGTCTGAGAGTATTCAGGAAGAGAAATTGAACAATTAAACAAAATAACATGGTCATTATTGTATAAACAATTTAAAAATAATGATATCTGTGTCTTTTAATCTTTAATAAATGATCTAATCCTGCGATGTGGCTATTGCGGATACACACATTGCGATATCGATGCTCAAACAATATATTGTGCAGCCCTACTTCCTACTTCTTATTCTTTAATGTAGGTTCTGAATAAAAGAGCCAATGAGAAGGATAGATATTTGGGAATGTTACTTAGGAATGTACATGTGCATTGGTCTGACACCTAAAAAAAGAAACAGAAATAATTTGCTGTACTTTAAGGCCTTGAATGTTTAAATTGATTGGTGTTAATTTGGTGTTTTGGCAAGGAATTTTTTTAAGACTTTGGTTTATCCAAGTTATCCAATATAAATATTTGGTTTATCCAATATGGCAGGGTAGTGATTTTACTTTCCTTGATTTAGAGATTTTTTTAACACTATATAATCAACTATTTCAACAAAATTTCAACAAAAAGCGAAGAATAATGAACCCGGAAAAATAAATAAATAAAGTCCCTTTGACTTCATGTTGACTTAAACGATCGGTCAAACCACAAGGTTAGGTTACCATTACCTCTGTCTATCAAAAAACACTTATCTATCAAAAGCAAAAGCTCAAACATGTCTTACAACATTCTCTTAAGAAGTAAAACTGGCAGATAAGCTAGATAAGACTAGCTTTATAGTCATAATTTTACATTAAGAGCGTCCTAAATGAGCCATAAAGCTTTGCGCCTCTTGCCGTCCAGTGATAAGACTGTCAAGGAAGTTACGTTTTGATCTCTGATGGCATCATACATTTTGTTTATATGACTTTATGAGACGTTCATCAAAACAAGCAAGAAAGGTTTTAAGTGGGAGTCTCGATGTTCAACTGTGTACTTTTAAGCTGTAAGCCGATGCTTGAAACTAGAGAATGAGCTCCGCTGTCTAAATGAAGTGGATTTAGTGGAGAGGGATAAACTCTGAGTCAGTCAGGAGCCATTAATCCAGCCTGGGCAAAGTCCTGTTCATCCGTCTGATCCTAGGTCAGACCTGAGCCGTCTATCCATTACGGAGGTCTAAAATGTAAATAGAGAGGCTGATTCTCTCTAGACTGCTCTAGTATTCCCATAAGGGTGCCTACAATTACCCAGACCATTTGCACGTGGCTTAAGATTCATTTGACGTTATGGTCACGTCAATACATTTCTCCTTCTGTAGTAAAGGCCTGACATTGCACAAAATAAATTGAAGTTTTCCATTTTTACTATCGCACAGGCATTCATTAAACTAAATGTAGTAAAACACCCACAGAAAATAAGTAGTGAGTGCAAAAAAAGACACGTGTGTTCTATACTTGTGACAAGTTAAGTTTAAAGGAACACTTTTTTTTTTGGAAAATAGGCTCATTTTACAAGGCATCTAGAGATAAACAGTTGAGTTTATCATTTTTGAATTCATTCAGCCGATTGAACACTTTTAGCTGAGCTTAGCATAGATCATTGAATCGGATTAGACTTTTAGCATCTCGCTCAAAAATGACCAAAGACTTGATAGTGAACGATATTACACAGATTCTAACCTGTGGTGCAGGTGTAGGGCTTGGTGCCGGAGATGCACTGCCATAGTGCGCCAGTGGTGTGGTTAGTATAGTTCCTAGCCGTATCGGCCAAGAAAATAGCAGCTTTTCATTTACTGTCAGTCTTAGTACACAATGTAAACTACAGAAGAGTCAAGCTTTAACAGGGCTCGAAATTACGACGAATTTTGGTCGCATATGCACCCGAAAGTTTATCTATTCGACCTCAAAATATAATTGGGAGCATTTGTACGAAGCATAAAATGATCCAGTGTGACCTGTTTTCACTGCAAAATGATGACCGCATGCACGGATTTAGGAGACATTCATGCAGAATGCATCGTTGCACCTAAAAACACCAAACGCAGAGCTCAGGAATGGTTTAAAACAGTTGTCATGTCAACTTGCTACCGTAAACAAAAACCTGCAATGCTTGCCCCGCCATCGCGCTCTTCTTATTGGCCCACTGCTCTTGAACTGAACGCGTATTGATTGGTTGATATCAGCTGTCAATCACTCAGTCAACAGCTACAACCGCGAAAATGTAAAGGGCTGGATACGAGAGAATGAAAAGAACACTGACATATTTTTGTTTTAGAAACCACCACAAGTTACAAATAATGACACATCTGATTAGTGATCACGTGGTGAATGTTAATCCACCATTTACACTTTTTTTCGAAGAGTGCATAAAAGACTTCCAGTGGGTTAAAGTCCACTATGAAAATGACTAAAGCCATTCACTTTAAAGTCTGTGGGATGGAGTTTTCAGGTAACAGTGTTTGCCACGTCAAGATGCTGTCAGCTGTGCAAGTGGCAACTATATGTAAAATTTAACACGGTGTACAACTTTGCAAAAGTTGTACAATTTTTTAAGTTAGGAGAACCAGTGCTACCAAGCAAAAAGGTTAATTTCCAGCCCTGTTTAAATAGAAAAAAATGAGCTGATGCTAATGCTCTAATCCGATTCAATGATCTATGCTAAGCTAAAATTGCTCCCGCCAGACCTAGTGATCAGATGAATGGATTTTAAAAAATCAACTGTTAAACTCTAGGGGAGTTGTAAAATGAGCCTATATTCAAAAAACAAAAGTGTTCCTTTAATACATTGGTTGTTGTTCCAGTGATTGTAGGAGTGTAAGAAAGTGTGCCAGCTCTACCTGAACGAAGCTGTTTGATTCGCCCAATGCCGTTGATGTCTACAGGCAGGAAGTCTTTAAACCAAGTGATCTCCGGGTCAGGGTTTCCACTGGCAGCACAGAGCATTGTGGTTGTTCTTGTTCGCTCCACCACTTTCAGCTGAGGGCCCATGTCTATGGTGGGGAAGCCATGCGGAATCTGGTTTTCTGCAGAACGAAAAAAAGAAAAAAAAGAAGAAAAAAAAAAAGGCAGGTCAAGTCAGGAGCCTAAAAGAGAACAATTTACTTAATAAGGGTAATGATCTTAAAGAACTCTGATTGCTATGAATCAAGGGTTAGAGATGCGAGCCAGGTGTAATTGTCCTGCAAAAGCAAATCCAGGAGAGGTCTCATTAGAGCACGGAATCAATTCACTTCCCAGAAAAAAGGCCTTCCTGTGCATTATTAAGATCAAAGCGTGGCAAGGCTAATCCACTGGATGTTTGTGTATACCGTTATGCTAACATGTAACACCATATGGACTCCAAGCTTTGAGTTTTAAGCTGCAAGCTTTTAGTTTGATCTGGATTTTTACTGGAGTTTGAGTACACACACAGACAGGGCAAAAACAATGACATTATGAGTAAAGCCAACCATGAAAGGATCGAAGAATACATAGAACTTGTTGAATATTATCAAAGCAGCAGTATATTGACATTCCTCATACTTGCTACACCTTTTCTTGCTTTTTTGCAATACCAATGGCAATTTTTAGATTAAGCATAAAGATGTATTTGTAAATTAAATTAGATTATTTAATTTATCATTTTTAATAATTTAATCAATGCTGGCCATTTTGAACATATTCAACCATAAATTTTGAAAATAAAAATTCAATATTTTTTAAATATTGGTATACTGTTAGGAAACTCAGTGTGTATCTTTGGCATCATGCATTACATGTATTCAAAATGTCTTGACACTAATCTTTTTTTAATCTTTTTTACTAAAAATTTCTTATCTTATGACTAGGCCTACATGGAATCTTTTTAATTTTTATATTCAATCTATTTGCTTTTTACTTATGAAAATGTGTGTCAATTTTATATTAAATTGAGAAATATTATCAAATAATATGTAAAGGTTTTGATGATTTATCTACAAAACAATTTGTAAAGTTATTTTTTATATTATATTTAGTTTTTTTTTTTTTTATCTAAGAGACCTGCTGCTGCTTTCTAACTGAATTTGCATTGTAAACCTTAAATAAAAGTTAAGAAGCTATTATTTAAGTATTTAATTTTTCAGCTCCTATATACTGTACTTTCACAATAACTCAGCAAAACAGCCCATAAACAGAAAAAAACAAGATTCTGTCTGGCTCTGCTTAAGACTAACAGCTTATTTTGCTGTTATTTCTGAACGTGCTTTATAAATAAACGACTCAATCGTAAACTTTACTTCAGGAATTCTCTCATTTACAAATCAAATTTTAATTAACAGTAATGATGTTACGCAACACTTGCCTTCATGACTGTCAACTGGTATTACTTCTTGCATTCATTTGCATACAGAACTGTCTTTTTATTCTTACATTTTTATCCACCTGTACACATAATAAATGCACTGGTACAGACAGAAAACATGACACAACATCTGCAATGTGTAGCATTTAATTTATGCAAAACCAGAGCTTAAATCTGCTTACATAAACTTTAACATGTTTCCTTTGATAACTTGCAAACACTGCTCTTCTTTTCTGGAAATGCAAATGTAGCTGGCAAATAATGCTTTGCCTTCGATGGCTAAGAAAACACAGTTTCTACTCATACAGACCGTGACGAGTAACAGAGGATATATGAAACCTCCCAGTATGAAACTTCTGCATAATTAACGCAAAATTAATAATATGGAAATGAGCACTAATTAAATAAAAAAACGTTCAAGCAAATGGGCAAGACTGTAAACATTAGGTTTCCAAGCGCATGAAAACATAAGCAATGCTATAGCTGTGCCGCTTGTTTAGAACTATTATTTTACTCCCTCTCAAACGTTCGACAAATGTTTGGATGAAAGCCCAGCATGAGTAATATCCACACTTGCAACAGCAACGACATTACAGCAACACCACATTCTCTTTGATGCCAAGGTAAGCCAAAGGGCAAGGCTGAATTATTCAGTTTGAGACAATCCTTGTGACAAACATTCTCATCTTCTACAGTCTACAGGGAACTACAGTCAACTTCCATTTATCTGTCCTTCTTATTCTGGTGTGCGTAACATTAAATCATCGGCCTGTCGATACTTAGAGCATCAAGCAACACTTCTCACCGAGGCTAAATTGAATATCTCTGACAAAAGACTATGACTTCAAATTTGAGACTAGCGTTCCGGGACAATGTAAATCAGACTCATGTGGGCAAACCTCAAAAGGGTTATTTCACGAGTCGCTAACTCTCTTATGAAAACATCGAAAAGGGAATAATTTAGGAGGAGAATGTTGTACTGAATCGGCGCTGGAGGGAACTTTTTTAGTACAAGGTAACTTGGAATAAAAGGTTGTTCAAGTTATGCCTCATTAAGAAGCAAAAGCAACACGATTTCTTTCTTTTTTTTCCAAGTGTGACCTTCAGAAAGCACAGGAAGAGTGCGCTGTCATGAATCGAGGCGTACATTTCTGTCTCTGCATGCTTGAGAGAGGTCAACT
Organism: Danio jaintianensis; assembly: GCA_903798115.1. Taxonomy (NCBI): domain Eukaryota; kingdom Metazoa; phylum Chordata; class Actinopteri; order Cypriniformes; family Danionidae; genus Danio; species Danio jaintianensis. Next base: position 2,626,476 of record CAIGQV010018257.1, on the reverse strand, counting down.
ACCTGTATGAGTGTGGGCTGTATCACTATGCCGGTCCTTTTTCTCTGAGCGGCTTCTGAATAAACAATTGAATAAATTTTTTTTTTCTTGAGAGACAACATACAAATAATTCCTACCAAGTGTCATGTAGTCAGCATGCAAAAAAGGAAGCTGAATGCACAGGAACATCTAAGAGAAAACCAACTGTGGTTTCAGTAGAGCTCAAAAATTAGTATTCAATGCTCCCCATCAGGTGTGCAAAACAAATATGTTGAAAAAAATACGCTTCTGGCATTTCAGGTGACAAAGTGGAGAAAAAAAGTTTTGGAAGTGTCTCTAAGAGTAAAATAAGTGATAGTCACTTCATGCTCATGTACCAAAATTGGTGGTACCCTACCATTAAAAAAAGAAAATCTCACAGTGGTCACTGAAACTACTTGATTAAACTGAAATAACTCGAAAAAAAGTCATGATTATAAAAAATTACTGAAAATAAACTAATGAAAATCAAATTTTACTTTCGAATTGTGGTTCAACGGAAGCATTAAAAAAAGGGAAACGGTTCTACTTTATATTAGGTGGCCTTAACTAATTGTGTAAATACATGTTTTTACATGGTACTTATGATTGATTAAATACCTGCATCTAATCTAATTTGTAATTACATTTTTAATTACACAGTTGACCATCCCTTACACCTTAACTCTGCCTTACACCTACCCATACCCCCAAACCTGTCCCTAAGTCCACTCGTATCCCACCTCAAGGGAAGCAGAAGTGTTCTGCAATATATTACAAACACAGTCATTACACTGTATTTATTTTTGATGCAAGTACATAGTAGTTAAGGCCACCTAATATAAAGTGGGACCAGGCAAACTAATGAAACTGGCCTGGATAAAATTTAGGCATACCAACAATTTTGTCTACGTCAGTATATATATTCCCATGCATCATTCATTCATTCATTCATTTTCTTTTCGGCTTAGTCCCTTTATTAATCAGGGGTTACCACAGCGGAATGAACCGCCAACTTATCCAGCATATGTTTTAAGCAGCGGATGCCCTTCCAAATGCAACCCAGTACTGGGAAACACCCATACACTCTGACATTCACACATACACTACGGCCAATTTAGCTTACCCAATTCACCTATAACGCATGTGTTTGAACTGTGGGGGAAACCGGACCACCCGGAGGAAACCCACACCAACACAGAGAGAACATGCAAACTCCACACAGAAATGCCAACTGACCCAGCCGGGGCTCGAACAAGCAACCTTCTTGCTGTGAGGCGACAGTGCTACCCACTGTGCCACCATGTTGCCCCCCCCCATGCATCACTGGTAAGATAATTATTACAAACATGTTTAAATGTGTGTTGTTAGCTGTGTAAAATAATCTGCTTGCTTTAGAAAATCCGTTTTGTAAGTAGCAGTGCCAGTAGGCTTGGAATTCAGTTTATGTTCCTTTGATTCAAATAGAATGGGACTCGTGCAACTTTGCGATGCTTGTGGATTGGAGGAAAAATTTTAAAATACAGTTGGTCTTGGTGTGCAGTTACACTAGTGAGCCTTACCCCTAGTCGTACCCTGAAAAGGGTGGTCTTCACGCAAACTCTATTTGAGATGTGAACACAATCATTCCAAATCACGGAAGTGAGTCACTATTAATCACTTATGGAGTGTTCAAAGATTGTATTTTTTCATTTAATTGCTTGCTTTTCTGTTCAATCAATTGAACTCTGGTGCTAGCCAGGCAATCGAGCCAAATGTAAAAACACTAGCTGATCACATGGTCCCACATATAGAAATCTGTGGTACGTCAAATCACATATTTTAAAATACAAGTTCATGTTTAGATTTCAAGATATGAACTTTTTGAAGGTTTCCTGCCTTTTTTGTTATCTTACACTTATACTGACATCTAGTGGTATGGATGAATCATTATCATTTAATAGAAAATATTAACAAATGCCAATGCAGAAGCATGCATTTTGTGTTAGTGCACCCAAAATCTTGTTCTATCCTGAGGGTGACTAGGGGCATGGTTTTGAGACTACTTCTGCTGTATTCACATCATCTGGTAATTACCATAATTCTGACATAGCAAAATGGGACATTTTTTCTAAGTTGTTCGGAGTAATCGCGTGGTGTAAGTCGTAGTCCAGAGTTTACATGTAATTCATAGCTGCAGGAGGACATGTCCACAGTACTGCTTTTTAAACTCAAAACCGTTTTACAAGGAGAGAAGAATAAATATATAAATAATAAATTGTTGGTTAGCAATGTGTGTAACAATGACAGAGACCTACAGTACTTACAAGTATTGTGAGTTCAATAAATGATATCTAAAGGTAAAAACTATTGAGAACAGCATGAATTTATGCCACAAAAGAAAGCACAAAGAGAAATACAAATATGAATGGTTAGGCTTTTGCATTTCCTAAGTAAAAGTGTTATTCTCTGTCCCTGAATACACTTTTATCACTTACGCATGCATGAGGATTTAAAAACTGGACTGGAAGGAGGACTGGAAGCTCAGAAATTCGTTTTTAATACATTTATTGTTTACTTATTTTGAGTCGAGCAAGGACTCCATTACTGGGAAGAATAGGTAAAAAAAAACAACAACTACAGAATGTCTTGCTCTGTCCTAGACGTAGGCGCCATGGCAGATGGCGGTTTGAATTTAAGACGCCTGCCAATGCTAACTTTATTGTTTCCCCGAAGCAGTTATGACAAGGTTCTTGGTTTCAACACGGTGATACATTTGGTGGGTAATTGGGATGCCATCTTGTACGGAGCAGAGGGAAACCTGAGAGCAGACGGAATGAGGAAAAAGTAGGAAGAAAAGCGAGAGAGCTTTGCCAAAACGTTCCAACAAGAGGTCAATAGATAGAAACTGAACTTTAATGGCAGTGATGATGTCATTTTCTCTGATTCTTTCCTTGTGCCGAGACCTCAGACCTTATTTCACCTTTGTCTAAAAGGTTACGCAACAGTCTGAGGTCATGGTATTTGAGAAGCAGCAATCCTGACAATTACAGACAAAGAGTACAGGCTCGAGTTTTTTTTATGCAACGTCAACAGCTTATTTGTATCATGTTGCTTTAAAAAATGCAGTTGAGCCTACTGGCATTTCAGGTGAAACAAAGATAGCAGCTCGACCGTGATTCACAGCTTCGCCACTACCAAAACAACGTCTAGCTTTCACTCATCATGTTCTACATTTACACTGGGTGCAGCTCTATTGTTCAGTGTTGATTAAGTTACAGTTTATTCACCTTAGACTGCATTTCTTTGGTAGTTTTAAAGGACAAGTATCAGCAGTTTCTAAAATACCTAGAGCAACACTGACTAGCACTAAAAACCATGCCACATTCAAAGTCTCCGCAATTCTGCTGCCAATTTTGACCTCCAGCAGATCATCTTGACCACGTGTAGATGCCTAAATGTATTGAGTTGCTGATAAAGTGTTACCATTTTACATTTCCCTAAGTAGTCTTGCAGGTCCCTCTGACTCTTTTAAAGCTAACTGTTAAGACCTCGGATTGACCTCCACAAACATGTGCCGAAGTAACAATAGCATTCGTGATAATGCCCAATCAAATTTCCTTGCTGAATGGGAGATCTACAGTTGCCATCCAGAGACCCAGAGCGGGTATTTAATGAGACCTTTGCCGAGCGATAAGACCGCGCAGACTCTTGCAGATGGCAATCTATTGCATTATCTCCTCAGCTGTGGAAGCAGGCCAGAAGCGGCCCAGCTTTATCGATGCATGTGACCACAAAAGAGAGCTAACAGAGTAGCACACCGCAAGCCCATCTGTAATCAGTTTTGTGGAAATAAAAGGAACATTGTTCTCTGTGAAGCAGTAAATTATGCTCGCCCGAGACTTGCATTGAATGTTATAAGCAATCTGATAATGCGGAAGAACAGATTGAGGCTTGAACGTAGGCGATACCTATCAGATATTTGCAAAAGTTGAGCACTGAAGGATCTAACAAATAAAACTAATGGCAAACAATTGGAGAGAACTACCTCTGCGACATTGCAAAAACAAAGCAAAAGCACCTGCCAAGAGAATAACAAATGGCATTTCGGGTGGAAAGCAGGACAAAACATCCTTGATGTGAACCCAGATCATGTGGAAAAACAAGAGTTGAACAAAGTTGAACAAGAGTCCCAAATGACACACTATTCACTTACACACTCAACCATGTAGTTTTTGACTTTAGTATCATCTTAAATGGAACACTAATGTTTTGTTACCAATTAAATTTGTGAATTTCTCAGTCAATGTTTAACGGTTTCCAGCTTAGTGAAATAAGCTAGCAAACTACCAAGAAGTACCTGTCATGAGTACAAACAGATTCTCTATTGATAATGTGTCATAATCGCTTATGTTGGAGAATTTTGCTAGAAAAATCTGAAATAAATAACGTAATCCAAAGTGTTTTCGTAAGTCCGAAGTGTTTTTTGTGCTGCAGAAACGTGAGCACTGTGCTAAAAACAATAATTTGTGAGCATTTCTCCAACTGTCAAAGTGTTTAAAAATGCCAAGCGCTCAGCATTGACAACAAAACATGGCGCTTTCACTGACAACAACAGAAAAAAATGCTAAGCTGGCCTTTCTGCAGCGCAAAAACTTTTCAGTAGGTTCGTACCCTTAGAGCCAGATAGCTCCTCCTCTTCCACTACATGAGGAAAGCTGTGACCATGAGTGCATGAAGTGTTCAACATTACACTATTATTTAACGTACACTTTGTTGCGTTCACAAGTCTGTGTGTGTCTCTGTTCACCGTGTGCTCTCTCTCTCTCTCCCCGGCTTTTTCCCTCGTCACAGGTCCCGCCCTAATTACGTTGGCGACGTCAACAGGGATTGGCTGGAGTGGCGTAGGGCCTCTTTTAAAAAGTGGAACGGTCGAGGAGAGCGGAGAAGGAGTTGTTTGGCATGTAGTTTGAAATTGTTGTTGAAAAATATTATTAGCGTTACTTGGTGTTGATTGTGTATTCCTGTGTTGTGTGTAACTTTGGTTTTCTTGTTGTTGTGATCCCTCCAGTGTTTATTATTTTTAGATTTTTCATTGGAAATGCACTATTGACACTATTTATTAGGGATCTCACAAGTTCGGTATGACTTCCAATCCATTTCTATTCAATTCGCATATGTAAACTGCATTTTTTTTTGTTTGTTTCGCATTTAAATAAAAACAAAATTGCATTTAGCATTTTTCCTATTCCTTTAATTACTCTCTAAACTGGCTCTGTGGGCAAGGTCCAATCAGTGAGAGCTCAAGTTAAGGATGCTTTCACGTGAAAGTGACATGTGCCGCATGTTATTCACCTGAGACCAGAAGCGCACACTGTATGTCGCTATACGTGTTTAAACTAAATTCATGAGCTTTAAATATTGAAGAGAACTCATGCTCGATATTTGAGAAGTACCTCAAATGAACACATTACAACGCACAAAAGTTTTGCCTCTGAATGGTAAAACTCAATTATTTCCAACAATGCCCAACTTGACAAGTATTCAGTCTATTATGCTTTGGAACATAAACATACGAGAAGTTATAAGTTGTCTGTAACTGTGTGCTGGATCTGTGGATATCATCTTATTCCTGCTGTCTGTGTTTTTAATGTTAATCAAACAACAAAAGATAATGAAATCACTCACTGCTCTGCTCTTGACTGAATAGATATAGCTCAGTAATAGATAACCTTTATTAAATTTATAAAGTGAAGATTATATACAGTATGCAGGGTTATATTTGATGAATTTATTCAGTTTCTGTATCTAAAAACTACTGTCAGATACCTGAAAAAACTGAAAAGCACTGTTTATTTTTAGTGTCTTTGCTATATTTTATTCATTTGCGCTTTTGCTTGTAGGTTTTTTTTCTTTGAGTGTCCTGTTTTTTTTTAACTGAATATATCATATATCGCACCACACTGAAAGAGTGACCTCAAAACCAGGATATGAAACCAAATCGTGAGCAATCTGTACCATTGCACCCCTACAAGAAAATGGCATAGAACAATGAACAATGCAATTTGGTATGCACCTAAGGGCTGCCGTAAAACATGGTTTAGACATGCATAGGTTTCATGTCCTCAGTGATGGGTCAAAGCAAAGAGGGACAAAACGCATATTACAGTGACAAGAGAAGTAGTGTTGGGGGGCTCACCGTGGGAGGATTGAGAGGGAAACGGAGGGCAGGAGGGGTACATGCCAACCTCCTGCCAGCTCCAATTACCAGGGAGAATAGAGCATGGCATGCAGGGTGATGGGTCTAATCAGAACCCCGCTGAAGAGACAAGTCTCTGTCCTCAGACCCCACTGTGAAACAGCCCGAGTGCTCTCCACGTCCATGTCAGCCAGAGTTATTCTCACCCTGCGCAAAACACATCGCTACAGAAGAGGATGCTCAAATAGTGATGAAGCACCATGGGGCACTGGCACCGAGAACAAGCCGTTCTTTAGAGATGATCACGCATGTATGGATCTAATCTCATGAGTCTGGTCTAACTGGCCATGTTTATAATGCTTACTGTACATTTAAAGGAACAGCTCATCGAGGTTATTATAGTTCAGCATTTTTAAATTAGGTTTTATTTCAATGCTGTTTTTAAAATACAGTTTTTAGTGGGGTTTTTTTGCATTAATGGTTTTGTTAGGTTTAGTTTTTATTTTGTGAACACATTTCTATTAAGTTTTCATTTATTTGGTTTCAGCTTTAGTTTTAGTAGTTTAACAGAGTTAACAAAACATGAAAAAACACAAATAATATATAAGTTTGAACAGACACTGCACACAAAACCATACAAGTGCAGCTTAAATGAATACAAGTAAAAATTCTGAGGAATCCAAACAATTCTTTTCACATTAAAGATCCCTAGCTTTCCTTTTATAATTTTTTTTCCCCAACAATTTAGTCCTGATACACATATCGTTCAAACTGTTACTTTTAGGACTGAACCTCAATATATAAGAAACTTTTATGATGTATATTTTCAAAAGAGCATGCTGATCATTCAAAACAATGCTGTAAGCTGGTCTATTTTTGTCAGTTTTAAACTCATAAAGACCTTATAAATTGTGTGAAGAACAATGGTAGAAATCAAAGCAATGGCAGAAATTCCCATGTCATTACAAACAAATAAAGTTCTGCTGCAGAGGACTGTCAGACATTTTACTGAACTGTTAAGGACGAAGCTTCTATTTATTATTGTATATAAAAATAAAACTTTTTAATTTTAAAGGAATAGTTCACCCAAGAAGAAATTTTGAAGAACGTCAGAAACCTGTAACCATTGATATCCACAGTAGGAAAAACAAATGCTATGGAAGTCAATGGCTACAGGTTTTCACCCTTCTTCAAAATATCTTTTTTTGTGTTCAACATAACACAAAAGGTGAGTAAATGATAACAACATTTTCATTTTTGGTGAACTATCCCTTTAAAGCATTAGGTTTACTGGAAATTCATAATTTTTAAACATGTCATAGAGGAATATATGTTTTGGGCACCACAACTTTTTGACTCAGCTAAGACATCTTCTCAACTGATAGCTTGTTTAAAAAAACTATGTAGTGTTGCTGTAAAAGTCTTGACAGTTTTGGAGAAACAAATGTCCTTGTAATTTCCAGACAGTGTGCATGAGAGTGATGGATGACAACAATTAAAGGTGACATCTCTTTTGAAGGAGGGAGCAGAAGGGTTTCTGTAATGATATACGACAACAGAGTCATCCATTTTACCACGTCTCTTCATTTACAGAGAACTTTTTAAGCCCAGGTTTGCCCTCGATTGGAGAAAACGGCTTTTTACATTTGACTTTCATTTACCAATGTTTTTGTTTTTGTTTGTGTTTTTACCAAAAAGAAGTAATTAGCTCATAAATGATCAAATTAAATATAATATTAATAAATTGTCTATTAAGGCTTTTTCTGAGCCATAAAATGGCACTTAAGCAGCACTTACTGTCACTATTTTAATCATATCTATATTTTGAAGTTTTTTTCAGTGGGATATGTTCCTAAATATGTTACATAATATATATATATATATATATATATATATATATGTTGTTCATACTTAATATGTTCACACAATGGTTTATTTATTAATTTATTAAAATATTTCATTTATTCATTCATTTTCTTTTCGGCTTAGTCCCTTTATTAATCTGGGGTCGCCACAGCGTAACGAACCGCCAACTTATCCAACATATGTTTTACGCAGCGGATGCCCTTCCAGCTGCAACCCATCACTGGGAAACATCCATACACACTCATTCACACACATACACTACGGACAATTTAGCTTACCCAATTCACCCTTACCACATGTCTTTGGACTTGTGGGGGAAACCGGAGCACAACACGGGGAGAGCATGCAAACTCCACAGAGACATGCCAACTGACCCAGCCGAGGCTCAAACCACTGCGCCACCATGAAGCCCTATTTAAATATTTATTTACTTATTTATTTTTTCATATGTTCATAGTGTTTTCCAAATTATGGAGCAATAAAAGAAATAAAAAAAAATTACATTTGTAAAAACCTTGACTGATGTATCAAAAACAAAATACATTTAAAAAAGTAGAAACAAAAATTCTAAAGATCCTTTATTTAATACAAATTAATGCATATTTAAAATGAATGCAATGCATATTACATTAAAATGCCTTATTTGCATATTTCAAAATCACATTTTAGACTACTTACAATGCAAAAAAATGTGTGCAAATCCTAATTTAATCAATCAACTAAGTATGTATGGTCATAATTATTAGTTTGTTTGTTTTTTTAAGCCTATTTACCCTGCAGTGTCCTGCCTTAAATATCCAGGCAACATGAAAATTACCCAAGCCTACTTATTCTTTCCCTGCATATTAAAAATGCCTTTAACATCTAAAAAAAGACATTAAACTTTCACATTAGATCATAGTCTCAATATAGCCTCGATGCATAATACAAACAACACATATTCTAGAAAACGAGAGCAATTACAGATGAGAGACGGCAGGCACTGCATCAGAACTAAACAGCATTCATTCATGCAAGATGACATCAGTGTTAGGTGATATCAGTGACAGCCTAGATATCAGACATCGCTGAACGCTGCTTTGCCTGCGGCCTGATGTACGAGATAAGTTTTAACATGCATTACATTTGCATGTTTGGAGAGTGTTTTTAAAATAAAGTCAGACAGAAAAAAACATGTAGCTGCTTTAAAAAAAGGAAAAAAAAGAGCTGCATTACATAATTATCGCACAAATTAACTGAATGAGAACTAGGGTCCAGCACACACTGGAAAAACTCCTTGAAAATCCATTGCTCTGCTTTTTTTTTTTTTCTTATTTCTTGCTTTATTTCTTTCCTTCTTTTAATACCTATTCAAAATTTTGTGGTGAGTATTTTTATTATTATTATTATTATTATTTTTATTATTAGTATCAATTGTAGTAGAAGTAGTAGAAGGATTAGTAATAGTAGTATTTTATTTTGTATTAAATTACTGTAAACATTTTATATATAAGAATATGCAACACAGGAGTATAATAATAAATCTTCAATAAACCGCAATTTATTCTATCTAAATAAAGAATCATGTGACTGAAGACAGGACTAATGAAGCAGAAAATTCAGCTTTGAATTATTTAAAAAGAATAAATTACATTTTAAAATGCACTGAAATAAAACCGTTATAATACATTTCTCAATACTATTGTTTTACTGTATTTTTCATTACAAATTGAAGCCTTGGTAAGCAGAAGACAGTTCAAAGACATCAAAAAACTTGAATAAATAAATAAATAAATTAATTAATTAATTAATGAAGGAAGGAAGAAAGGACGAAAGGAACAAACAAATTAATTAAATTATTAATTAATGAAAATGTTCATTCATTAATTTTCCTTCAGCTTAGTCTCTTTATTCATCAGTGGTCGCCACAGCGGAATAAACCGCCAACTTATCCAGCATATGTTTTACACAGTGGATGCCCTTCCAGCTGCAACCCAGTACTGGGAAACATTCATACACACTTATTTACATATACACTACGGCCAATTTAGTTTATTCAACTCACCTATAGCGCATGTCTTTGGACTGTGGGGGAAAACGGAGCACCCAGAGGAAACCCACGCCAACACAGGGAGAACATGCAAACTCCACACAGAAATGCCAACTGACCCAGCTGGAACTTGAACCAGCGACCTTCTTGCTGTGAGGCGACAGTGCTAACCACTGTGCCACCCTTAATGAAAATGTTGATAGCTGCTAAAGTGCTTCTACAGTATTTAATTGTTAACATGTTTTGTCATATTGTTAGCATGTAATAATGTGCTTCATGCTTGTTTTAACATGCATGTTTTAGAATGTTCTTGAAATGTTTTAGTATGTTGCTAGCATTTTTTGACAAACATGTTGGTGACATGTTTTAGCACATTGTTAGCATGTAATTTCTTGCTGAAAAAAAGTATGATTTATTTTAATCAAAAATTGTTGTTTTTAAGTTGGGGCGGCGCAGTGGTGCAGTGGGTAGCGCTGTCGCCTCACAGCAAGAAGGTCACTGGTTCAAGCCTCGGCTGGGTCAGTTGGCATTTCTGTGTGGAATTTGCATGTTCTCCCCGTGTTCGTGTGGGTTTCCTCCGGGTGCTCTGGTTTCCCCCACAAGTCCAAAGACATGCGCTATAGGTGAATTGGGTAAGCTAAATTGTCCGTAGTGTATGTGTGTGAATGGGAGTGTATGGGTGTTTCCCAGTGATGGGTTGCAGCTGAAAGGGCATCTGCTGCGTAAAACATATGCTGGATAAGTTGGTGGTTCATTCCGCTGTGGCGACCCCAGATTATTAAAGGACTAAGCCGAAAAGAAAATGAATGAATGAATGAATAAATATACATTTTTATTTTTTTGGTACATTTATTCATTATTTTCAGCTAACTTTAATTTGAATTGCGTAACAAATCATTTAGTTGTATGCTTTTTTGGTTGTTTATTTTATTTTAGTTAACTGCAAAACCCTGGTATATACAATACTACATTTTTTAAGATCTATAATTACTTAAAATATGATACTGTGACACTACGCTGCAAATAATTAGTTTATAAGCACACTAGCAGGAGCTCATCACAATGCATTACAGCACTGCCTTATAATGATGCACTTATGATGCCGTCTAGGTAGGCAGCACACTTGTTTCAGGAGCAGCGTTTCAGTGTACAGTGATTATACAGTCCGAATGGGTTTCACTGAGGTCAGATCTCCTGGTTCATTTTAATTGTGAGCGCTGCTAGGAATTCATAATGACTGAGCTGCATATGAAATACAGTCCCAGCAAAATCAATAACTGCCCAAAGGATCCTCAGCTTTAAATAGCATAATTGGCCATGCAGATCTGCAAGCTTACAGACACACAGTAAATAGTAGTAAATAACAGAGCAGATGAGTAAAGGCTTTGGCGAGGGAAGAGGTGAAACGTACATGCTGACAATGTGCTAAGACATTGTTGACATGTTTTAGCACACTGTTAGCATTTAATGCAAACATGTTAGCATTTTTATATTAAAGTTACAGACATATAGTAAATAGTAGTAAATAACAGAGAAGATGAGTAAAGTGTTTGGTGAGGAAAGAGGCGAAACGTTGTTGACATGCTTTAGCACACTGTTAGCATTTTATGCAAACATGTTAGCATTTTTATATTAGCACATGTTACAATTTAACAGTTTGTTTTAACCTATTTTCGATTAGCATATTGCTAGTATGTTTAAGCATTTGCTAATATGTTTCAACATTACTAATGTGTTAGTGTAGTGTTTTTATGTTTTGGCACACATTGCTGACATGTTTTAGCAAGCAATGTTTTAGGACACTGTTGCTATTATTTTAACATGATGTAACATGTAGCATGTTGCTAGAACATGTGAGTAAAATGTTAAACTTGCTAGAAGCATGTCAACAATGCTGTTAATGTATTGTTAACGTATTTTAACAAATTGCTAGCATAATTTATAATGTTGCTAATAGGTTTTAGCACATGATTGATGTGTTCACATTCAGTGGCTTTCACGGGCAACATTTCAAATAATAATACTATTATGGTTGTCATTTTGCAAAAGAATACACACACTGTCTTCTACAGTTTGGCGGAAAATACAATACAAAAAAGCATATATGGTACTATAATACTCAACTGCATATTGATGTATGAAATTTTGGAGGGAAAGTTGCATGCCACTTCATGAGGGCATAATGGTGCGTGTGTAATCGATCTATGTAATATACAACATGTACTACATGTAAAACAGGAACATGGAAAAAAAAAACTATTTAAAGGATAAGTTAATCCAAAAATGAAAATGATGTTAATTACTCACCATCATCTCATTTGAAACCTTTAAGACCTTTATTCATCATAGGAGCACCAATTAAGATATATTAGGTGAAATCTGAGAGCTCACCTATCCTCAATTGAAAGCAACAGTCTTGACTTAAATACAAAATATGTAATGACAGTGACACGAACAAACTGTTGAATACAGTCATTATTTTTGTTTTATGTGCGCACAAAAGTATTCTTGTAGCTTGATAATGCTCCAATAGTATCACTGAAGACACATGAACTGTCTTGAGGATATTTTTTGGAACTTTTCTGGACACAGTAATAACGTAATTTTAATTTTTGGGTGAACTAACACTTTAACAGTTCTAGGTTTACTTACCTTTTTTAAGTAAAGTAACTAATCACTTTTTACAGTGTGCACGCTCACTCACATATGTAGCAAACAACAGAGCAGCACGTGTAAAGGGGAACCGCACCCTAGGAGTGGTGAAGCCCCGTCTGCGATATTTCAGCGGTACACTGTTTATCTATGTCGGTGGTGAGGAAAGAGGTGTAATGCATGCCATGACCTTTGAAATAATACACTTTTTCTTGCTGGCCAGAATATTCAGGCTGACTTCCCTCCAACAGTCACTTAATCAATGTTGGCCAGGTGCGACGTTGGTCTCTCTCTCTCCTTTTATCCGCACGGGTCTGTCTGTTTTTTTCCATCTCGCCCTGCTTTCTGTGTGTCCTCCGGTTTCTTGCATCTCAGTATGATCTACAGCTCTGCCACAGGCACGTAGCTGTTATTTATGCTACAGCACACTGGTTTGTACATAACAGCACATGTGTGAGCCATTACCACAAGCGAAGGGTGATCTGCTCACCCCACTCAAGCGCAACGGCCCGAGTCACCTTGAGCCATGACAGCGGTGTGAAAATCACACGATCCGCTATCTGTTATACAGCACCTTATTTAGATGTAGTAAGCACCCTTGGAGTCAGCAAGGGAGGGTAATAAATCCATAAATCCAATACAACACTGCAAAACAATCTAACAATCTAAAATCTATCTATCTATCTATCTATCTATCTATCTATCTATCTATCTATCTATCTATCTATCTATCTATCTATCTATCTATCTATATTATCCATCCATCCATCCATCCATCCATACATCCATCCAAACATCCATCCTTATCTATTCATCATACACATCTATCAATCTATTTATCTATCCATATTGTCCATCCATCCATCCATATTGTCCATCCATCCATCCATCCATCCATCCATCCATCCATCCACCCATCCTTCCTTCCTTCCTATATATCCATCCTTATCCATCTATATATATATCTATCCATCCATCCATCCATCAATTCACTTATCCATCCATATATATATATGCATCTTATCCATCTATCTATCCATCTTATCCATCCATCTATCTATTTTATCCATCCATGTATCCATCTTATCCATCCATTTATCCACCAATCTATATATACATCTTATACATCTATCCATCTATCTATATTATCCATTCATTCATCCATCCACCCATCCATCCAGTTTGTTAATTTAATAAATAAAGTTATGTTAAATGAAATAGGGGGCGTCACGGTGGCGCAGTGGGTAGCACGTTCGCCTCACAGCAAGAAGGTCGCTGGTTCGAGCCTCGGCTGGGTCAGTTGGCGTTTCTGTGTGGAGTTTGCATGTTCTCCCCGTGTTTGCGTGGGTTTCCTCCGGGTGCTCCGGTTTCCCCCACAAGTCCAAAAACATGTGGTATAGGTAAATTGGGTAGGCTAAATTGTCCGTAGTGTATGTGTGTGAATGAGTGTGTGTGGATGTTTCCCAGTGATGGGTTGCAGCTGGAAGGGCATCCGCCGCGGAAAACATGTGCTGGATGGGTTGGCGGTTCATTCCGCTGTGGCGACCCCGGATTAATAAGGGGACTAAGCCGAAAAGAAAATGAATGAATGAATAAATGAAATGGAAATTATGCATTATAGGCAACTAGAAGAAATCAAATAACATGCTAGAAACATGTTAAAGCTCCAGATACTGCATTAAACATGCTAAATATGCCAGTGATGTTGTTAGCATTCATTCATTGATTTTCTTTTCGGCTTAGTCCCTTTATTAATCAGGGGTCGCCACAGCGGAATGAACCACCAACTTATCCAGCATATATTTTACACAGCGGATGCCTTTCCAGCCGCAACCCAACACTGGGAAACACCCACACACTCCTGCATTCACACACACATACACTATGGCCAATTTAGCTTATTCAATTCACCTATAGTGCATGTCTTTGGACTGTGGGAGGACACCTGGAGGAAACCCACGCGAACACATGGGCAGTCGTGGCCTGGTGGTTAGAGTGTTGGACTCGTGATCCGAAGGTTGCTGGTTCGATACTCGGTACCAGCGGGAATTGGGGGTGGGGGGAGTGAATGACCAGCACTCTCCACCACCCTCAATACCACGACTGAGGTGAGTCCCTTGAGCAAGGCACCGTTCCCCCCAACTGCTCCCCGGGCGCCGCAGCATGGCTGCCCACTGCTCCGGGTGTGTGTTCACGGTATGTGTGTGTTCACTAACTGTGTGTGTGCACTTGGATGGGTTAAATGCAGAGCACAAATTCCAAGTATGGGACACCATACTTGGCCACACTACACTACACTTCACTTCACTTCACTTCACTTCACTTCACACGGGGAGAACATGCAAACTCCACACAGAAATGCCAACTGACCCAGCCAGGGCTCGAACCAGCGACCTTCTTGCTGTGAGGCGATCGTGCTACCCACTGTGCCACCGTGACTGTTGTTAGCATGTTTTAACATTTTGCAAACATGTTTTAGAATGCTGCTAACATGATTTAGCGCATTGCTGATGTCTTGAAGCACATTGTTGACATGTTTTAGCATGTGCTAGAAACATGTTAAACACACCACCAATGTGCTAACAGTGTGCTAACAACAAGCTGTGCTAAACAAGCTGAAACATGCCACTAATGTTGTTAGGATGTTGCTAATATTTTTAGCAAGTTTTATCATATTGTTAGCTTATTAGAAACATGTTGACAATGAGCTAAAATATGCTAACATGTTGAAAAATGCTGTCTGTCATTCCAACAGTGTTGCTGACTTATTTTAGCACATTGTCAACAAGCTAACCATCTATTAAACATTGCAGTAACATTGTTAATATTCAGATTTTTGATAATATGTTCTAGCATGTTTAAATATATTTTTTCAAAACTTCAAATATGTGATCAAAACACATTTAGACATCTGTTTAGTTGAATCACTTCTGACAGAGTTTGCTGTGTTCCTGAATGATAATGACAATAGTGTAACATAGCAGTCGCTGTAAAGAAAGCCCCTCGGCTCTGTGCATGTGACAGCCTTTACTTATTCTTTCAGTCTGCTTGACAGAACAACACAGATCAAACACACAAACCTCTCTATTAACGCATCTTTACTTCAGGCTGTGTTAAATCTCTGACATTATTGAGCTAATCAAACTAGAGATAAAACAGACTGTATAGCTGACACTCCTACCACATTTTGTCAAACCAACAATCTCACCACCCACAGCACTGCAGATAACCACAGAATGTACCGAACAGGCTGCACTCACTGTCCTTTTCCATTTACATTTTTAGTTTGATTTGCTAAAGAAAAAATATTAACTTTGAATATTTTTGGCTAATTTTCAAATGCTCTCATACCATCAAATATGAAAAAAGTAAAAAATAAATAAAAAAATTATATATATTAATAAATTAATAAATAAAAAAATAAAAAAATTAATATATATATATTAACAT
Organism: Danio jaintianensis; assembly: GCA_903798115.1. Classification (NCBI taxonomy): domain Eukaryota; kingdom Metazoa; phylum Chordata; class Actinopteri; order Cypriniformes; family Danionidae; genus Danio; species Danio jaintianensis. The sequence continues at coordinate 2,610,304 of CAIGQV010018257.1, read as the reverse complement.
ACCTTAGAGTTTTTCTATGTATTTTTATACACTATTGACCACAAAAAGCCAGTAAGACATTGTAATGTTGTAATTTTTTTACACAATTTGACAGTAATACAATACAATACAAAAAAAAAGGAATATGTGACTCTGGACCACAAAACTAGTATATTTGTATATTTGAAACTATTCAAATTCATAGTTTTTATTGTACGCCAAAAATCATTTGAATGTTAAATAAAGATTATAAATATTGTTCTAAAAACCATACATCAATTGAAAGCATGTTTCTTCAGCTTTCAGATAATTTACAATATTTTACATAATTTCCAAACCAAATTGCACTTCTGACTGCTTATGCGATCCAGAGTCACAAAATTACTATTAAAGTTTAAAATAGCTATGAAAATATATTTCAAAATGTAAGTTATTCCTGTAATGGATCATTTCAGCAGTTACTATTTCAGTTTAAAGTGTCACATGATCCTTCAAAGCTCATCTGAATACACAAATTTTCTGGCATCTTAGTATCAGTGTTGAAAATGGTTGTGCTTATGAAATCTTACAATACATCAGTTGGTCAGATTACCTAATAAAAGTACATCTAAATGTTATGTCCTTATTTTCTAAGTTATAATTATTATAATTATTTTGCTTTATAAGCTTCACATTGCTTTATACATTCTTGCAACCCTTAATGTGACTGTATGTTCACTATACAGCACAACCTTCCATTTCATAGCCTTTGACACGATTTCACATATTTTAACCCTCACTTTTACCTCACCTGTTCACCTGACTGGATTAATCTACTTATTAAGTCTTTGAAAGTGAAAGCCTACGATCATTTTACCCTCAAGCTACATTGACCAGGCTGTTGGACATACGAGGACTCAAAGTGTGAACTGCTCCAATTACGCGGCCTAGTGAGCATGGCTGTCAGAGCCACAGGGCTGCTTATTCACAATTACCACAGAAACATCAGTCAGTGAACGGATGCTGTACAGCTCTACAGACTATACTAGGGATTTAGGGTGTGTTCACGGGTTTGGTTTGATTAAAGAAAAAAAAAAAACACTGTGGCGACTGCTCTTTTAAAACAATTAATTTGAATGAGTGTGAACGCTGCCCTTCGAATCCTGGTTTACACCAAACAAATGAGCGGAGACTGCTAAAAAGATGCTCCTTAGTCTAAACTTCAAACATGATGTCACAAGATGCGACCATAAAAGGACAGAATGTTCAAACAAACTTGTTTTGTCTCATCATAATTACAATGCTGCCCTTTACAATGCAATACCTTGGAGCCATTTTAACTCCTTTACAAAGTTTGGAAGCTCTTCACAAGTTCTCAATCAATAAAACATTCCACAATGTATGCATATATAAAATAACAGGCTATAAAAGCTATTGTTTTGTTCTGTATCTTTAGGTTTGGCCACAAAATTGATGGTGTAAATGCTAACTGAAGCAGAGATAATACCACTTAGATACAAGAGAAAGAATCCCAATCCCATAAGAATCCTAATACAGAATACTAAAGAAAAAAAAATACTATAGTAGTTTATAGTACACTATACTGTATGTTATAATATTAAAACAATTTGTTGAGGAATGCTATAGCATACTGTAGTATTAACTATAGTGAACTGATAAACTGTAGGCTAATCAATACTGTGGTATACTTTAGTTTTTACTACAGCAAACTATGGTGTAATGTTATATACCTTATAATTGTAGAAAACCTATTTCACTATAGTTGTGCTACAACATACTAGAAAAATGTTAAAACTGCAAATAATGCTCTAACATATGCTAAAGTATGCCAGTGATGTTGTTAGCATGTTTTATCGTATTGCCAGCTTGTCTTAACATGTTGATATCTCGTTTCTAGCTTGTTTTAAGGTGTTGCTAGGTTGTTGCAACATATTGCTAACATGTTTTAGAATGCTGCTAACATGATTTAGCGCATTGCTGATGTGTTTAAGCACATTGTTGACAAGTGTAAGCATGTTGTCTATGTTTTATCACATTGCTACAGAGCATACTGCTATTATCTTTAACATGACAACATGCTAGAAACATGTTAAGCATAACAACAAGCTAACCACCTGCTAAAACATTGTAACATTGTTAATGTCGCCAGAATTTTCTGCTTTTTGAATGCTACAGCATACTGTAGTATTAACTATAGTGAACTGATAAACTGTAATCAATACTGTAGTATATTTTAGTTCTTACTACAGTAAACTGTGGTGTAATGCAGTATAATACATCCTATAGTTACAGAAAACTTATTTTACTATAGCTGCTGCATTACACAGCAAATACAGAATAACCACAGTAGATTAATTCAAGTATTTTACTATAGTATTGTCCAAAAACACTATAGTATTTACTGTAAATTACTATGTGTGTCATATATTGTTGGTAACTAAACTGGAGCTCATAGGAGCTCACTATACAGACAACATTTGTAAACGTATCTGCTGTAGTGAACTGCTAGCGACTGCAATGAGATTTGGCAGCTACAAACGTGTTCTGTCAGGATTAATTACTGATGTTAGTCATAATTAGGGAAAACAGCCTTTAATTTGGATTGTGCACCAAGCCGCAATTCAAACTTAGCCTTCATTCAGAATCCAGCGATTGAAGGTAAACCGCAAACCCTAGTAAATGCAGTAGGGATGCCGACAGAGACTCCAGGTGAGTAATTCCACCCAGCCATATTGCATGAGTCCTTGGGAGAGGCTGCGCTCGACAGACGCAGTTTGTATCTGTCAAACGCTCATGATCTACAGCGCTGGGCTTCAAGCCAGCAGATGGTGGGAGAAATTAAACTCGTGACACGGACTGTTGACTGGAGCTGGGAAAGCAGTTGGAGACCACACCTATAGAGCAGAAGGGTCTGTGTGCGTTGCGTGAGAGCCGCAGTCTCTGGAATGTGCATAAGCAAATCGTGCCCTTCCAGGAAGACTAAAAGTTTTCAGTCAGGAAAATGACCTGAGCTGTCAGTGGTGTCAGGAAAGAATTCAAAAAGCGTGTTTTAATGAAACATAATGTGATGTGAGGAGGTCGGTGATAAACGGTGTCAGTATGTAATGGGCGCTACTGATCCAGAAGGGACTTTGCCTTTACTTGAGTAGCTGTATTCTTTTTTTATATATATATAGAGTACTGCATTCCTGACGTCAACACCTAGAAGACTAATGCCCCAGTGTTTCACTCAAGATTTCCCTGTGAGTTATTACAATTAGGATTTCTAGCTCTTGAGTAAAATAAGATGCACAATATATTGGTGGCCATAAAAAATTATATTAACTATGTCTTATATATCTATTGTTAAACAAATGTTTTTATGTTATTTATACTTTAAATACAATAAATGAAGACGGAGGGATAGATGGATGGATAGATGGAAGGAAAGACGGACAAGAAGGATGAATGGATGGATAGATGGAAGGAAAGACAGACAAGAAGGATGAATGGATGGATGGATGGATGGATGGACAGATGGACAAGATTAATGGATGATGGATGGACAGACAAGATGGATGGATGGATGAATGGATGGGCATAGCGCAAACAGCTGTCATTAACCCAAAACAATAATGTCAATGTCATCATCATATGATCCAATCGATTTCAATTTTGAACTCTATTTTAGCTTATCAGTGAACTGTGTAGTAAATTCTGCTCCATTTGAAAGCACATGCTGGATATTTACTAGAATCGCTTTAGCTGATAGATAGTAAATGAGTAATAACCCAATTTCCCCTAAATTGTATACTATAATCTGATTTGATAAGGTTTATCAGAGTTATATAAGGTACCCTGTAAAAATGACAAATTCATGACTACAAATGTTTTTAAGTTACTTTAACTTATTTTAATAAGTTAATCAGCTTTTAACTACAAAAGTAGTTTGACTAAAAAAGTTTGTTTGATTCAACTAAAAACATTAAGGCAGCAATAAGTCTTTTATAGTGTACAGACATCAAACTTGTACAATGCAAAACATGCAAACAAGTAACAACCTGCTTTTTCCCCCCAAGAACTGTATAAGATAATCAGATTTGACAGTTCAATTTAGAGAAATCTGAGACAAAAAAGGTTGCTGAGTGAATGCAATACGAACTGTTTTCCAATAACTGTTCATTCTTTCTTCCTAAAATCACAAGACGAAATATTGACAAAATTTGAATTAGAGTCATTAAATGTCTTGCAACCCATTGGGTTATAAAGTGTAAAACTTGCAGTTTTCTCTTAATTGCTAATTCAATTCTAGTCCACTGTCGATATGAGTAATGTTTACCAATTACACTGTCAGCTCGGAGCCACTTTGATAGACAGGAGCTCCAGGAGATTTCAAACTGTACAAAGCTCTTGGAAAGCATACAAAAAAGAAAACAGCATTCTCAATGTACAGAAAAAATTACACCGATCCATCACTTAAGAGCATTCCTGTGGGTTCAGGGGAACATGGCAGTCTTTGTAATACCTCAATATATAGTACATAAAAGCGCACACATCGTCATGCCAGTCAGAAACGAGACAGGAGCATGAAATTAACAGGCCGTAAATGAGAAAGGAATCTTTTTTTACCATCTGGAGGAGCGGTAGAAATAGTTCAGGGGCAAATGCGCTCAGAATTATACCTTCGGTCTGTGATTTAGTGGATGGAATGAAAATCATTAAATTGAACAATGCAAAAGGCACATGTAACAAACTGTTCTGTATTCAGTCTTCGCCGCAGTCCTTGAGTGTCAGTAATGTCAAATCTCTCCGCTACAGAGAAATGAGGAGCGCAAATGGGGTGCAGCTAGACGAAGTCATTATGAATTCACACAGAGGCCTATGTTGGCATCCGCACAATGTGATTACAAGAGAGGCATGGCAAATTTTTATTCAACAGGCAACAGCTGTGAGCCACTAACGCCCACAACCTTGGTGAGGAGGCTGGCTGGAAGTCGAAATGAAACCTGCTGGTTTTCCTCATGACGTGCCGACCGTGGTGACGAAGGAGTGTTCGGATGCAGCCGTGGCCCTTGGGGGAACAAGACTTGTTTGTGCTTCTAGAGCAACCAAACAAATCATAATCGCACAAGAAATGCTCTTGTAACTGCCATCTGTTTAAATTGGGATCAATTATGTTAAGTTCACATTAATTGTTTAGCTTTATGACTCAAGTGGCTAATTAGAAAGGCAGACGTGGTGACTCATGTATTTCTAAGCTGTGTATGACCAGCTGAATTCAGGAGGGAGTAATTCCTGTGAATGCAAGTTCTAGCACATTAATTGAAGTTTGTAAACCAGATCACTCAAGTTCAAGAAGTTTAGCTTAAGTATATAATTGCTTGCTGTTTTTGAGCAATGCGGCCTTTTAAAAAAAAATTATAAAAAATATATATATCCCAAAAACAAAACAGCCTTAACACAACATTCAGCCAAACCAAAATTAATCAGATGACTCAAACAAATAATAAACAAAAACGTTAAACCAAACCAAAACAAATCCCTCATGGAACATTTAACCAACCCTAACCTAACCTAACCTAACCTAACCTAAACCAAATCAAACCACCCTAATCCTAAACAGCATTTAGGCAAAACAAAATCAAACAAGTCAAAAAACTAACCCCAAATGGAATGCTCAAATCAGACAAACAAAAACACATACAAAAACCCCTTAATCAACAGTTAAAGTGACCAAAACTCAAACAAACCGAACTAAAAACTCAACCAAAACTAAACCTTCAGCCAAATCAACCTTCAACCAAATCAATTTAGCCCAACACTCAACAAAACCAAATCAAATGACACAAACAATACATTAAAAATAAAAAATAAACTACCCTTACTCTAAACTTCAACCAAACCTATCATAACTTAAAACCCTAATCCTAAACACAACATTCAGACAAAAATAAATCAAACAAGATAAAAAAAACAACAAATAAACAAATACATCAACATTTAAACAAACCTTAAAACAAACACCACTACCCCCGCAAAAAAACTAAAACAACCCTAATATAACATTCAACCAAAGTAAACAACCCTAATTCAACACTCAACAAATACAAATCAAATGACCCAAACAACACGCACACAAACACACACACACACACACACACACACACACACACACACACACACACAC
>CAIGQV010018257.1:2552651-2592520 GCA_903798115.1 Danio jaintianensis | reverse complement strand
GGGGGGATTTTTCCCTTTGTTTACGAGCAAGGATCAGTGGGCATTAACCCATCTGGGCACATGTTTCGAATTAAAGTACAACTTCTTAGAGTTTAAGTAGATGAGATGCATGAATGGACAGTTGAAAGAGAACGATATACACAGACAGATAATTGGATTGATCAATGATTTTTTTACTATTCTTTAAGTAATATTCACATAATTTCAACTAATACATTGTATTGGTTCTTTTTTTATTAAAGTAAATTATTTAACAAAAATGAATACGTCATTTTTGGCTATGTGCAAATGTTAAACAACAATAAAAAACAACAATTGCAATTTGTTTTTATTCATTACATTTAGTATTAACAATAGTAATAACAATATATTCTGATAGTCTAAACTAGTGCTGTTAAACGATTCCATGTGACATATACAAAATAAAAGTTTGCGCTTACAATATATTCATGCATATATTTTAAATGTATAGAACATGTTTATTTATATAAAAAATTTTTTTATATATAACATAAAATTATATATAATTTGTTATGTATTTGTAAATATTTTAAAGATGCATGTGTGTATTTAAATCTGCATAATAAATACAGTACACTCATATATATAATGTAAAAACAAACTTTTATTTTGTACACAATTAGTCACGATTAATCACTAAACAACACTATTCTAAACATTGTAACAACAATGTTGTTGTTGCTGTTTTTGTTATTATTATTAATATTTTTGTAGTGATCATGTACTCTATAAACACAAATAAAAACAAGTAGCATTATTCATGAAAAGCCATTAGATTATTTCTATTATATATCTGGGTGATCCTGAACATTTATGTAAGTAATGTAAGCAAACTCAATGCATTCATCTCAATAGATACATTTTTGTGTTGATTTCTAATCTGAGACAGCATTATTAATAATAAAAAAAACTACACTACACTGTATTATCCATATTTAACCAAATGTTGGGTAACAAAAACTGTTTTTTGGTTGTTGTTTTTTTCAAATAAAATTTAATGTACTCTTTTTAACTCAACAGTTGAGTGTGTCCATATTTGACCCAAAGTTGGGTTACAACATTGTTTTTTTCTTTAAATAATTGCGTTTAAATGACACATTTTAATCATATGGTTGGGGCTTCCCATATTTAACCCAAAGTTGGATTACAACAACACAGCATTTTTTACAGTGTAGTGATGAAAAGATATGTCTAGTCCTAAACATTAGTTACATATCCTGTTTATTTATTGAGGAAAAGGACTCTCTGCAGTGGCCGGCAACATTATCAAAGGTGCTCTTGAAACATTTGTCCAGCCATCAAACGTCTCAAAAAGCCAACAAACTGACGTAGCGCAGTTGAGCCCTCAACATGTTTGTGAATTGACAGAGCCTTTGGTTGGGGGCACAGGGTTACTCGATGCTCAAAGAGACTGTGTGGAGAGCACAGGTCAGAGGACGAGATGAGAGGAACCAGGCTTGACCTCCCAGGTGGCTGCGCTGTCGTCCCGGTCCTTTTGTATTAACCAACTCAATAAATCCACAGGCGCCAGAACAGGTGGCCTCGGACACCTGTTGACATTTATTTCCTACAGACCAGAGTCATGCTTTAGACAGAGGCGGCATGTGGCCTAAGTGAGCTCCAAATTCCTGACAAGATGGAAAACTTTACTTTTACTCGCAAAAACGTTTTACTTGCTTCTAAAAGTTACTGCCATTAACCAAATGGGTCATTTAAGACTTTCCCTAGAGGAGATTTGAGTTGCAAAATGCATCTGCATCTTTTCGTAGGAATGTTTTAAGCATTTATGTAGCTTTTAAAAGGAAAAAAAAAGGCTTTAAAGTGGAGACGACAAATGGACACTAGCAATTAGCGGCATTCCCGCTCCGCTGAAACACCCGATCCGGATCGAGTACAAGGATCAATAAGCAAAGCAGGGAGCCAACCATTCCTTCTCATTAATAATAGATTAGCAAGTTATCATTTTCACTCTTGTGCTGAGCGGAAATGTGTCCGATGCTATCAGCTGCGGTTGTTTTAGTGAAACTTGTCCATTAGCTGGGTTTTAGACCTTTTACAGGATTTTGCTTTCAATTAACTCTACATCAAGCCAGTCGTTTTGCACTATCAGTTCAATATCTCCAGTTTCCTTCATTAACACGCGTGACTCCCTTGCTTAGAATCCACTGCGCTGGCATCTGTAGCAAACTGATCTTTTAAGCAAAGTGAAATGATCGTCTGCGAAAGTCTGAAATGAAACTTATCGACACTTTGCTTGCGCGGGACTTGAGAGAATTCAATGGGTCGAATAACATAGATAAATAGATGATTGGATAAGTGGGGAACTAAAAAATGTTGAAATAAATAAAAGAAAAATGATACGCAGTGGGACTTCGTTCTCTAAGTGATCAGTGTGTTAGGCTGCTGTGGAGTGCGCCACTTTCCAACGTTATGAAATTATTTAAGAGAATGTGTTTCTGAGCACAATTATGCACATCCCTCTGTGATGAGCATTAAAGTAATGGCTGTCCTCCTAAGACTCTGCTGGAGAAATATCTTAAAGGGATAGATGAATACCTGCTGTTTTCCGAAAGACTCTGTGATCCTCTGAGAAATCCAATCCTGTCTGAATTCAAATGTTTGCGGTTGGATATTTTTTTTTATCACTTTGGATTTCCTTGTGTGTGTTGGTCAACGTGAACTACCGCAGAAGCTCTAAAGCCTGTTTTATAATTCTGCGTGGTGTGATACCCCACGGCGCATACCTTGCACTTATTGTGAGCATTTATACTTCTGCGTTCTGTCTGCGTGGCTCTGCAATAACACTTCTGAAACACTAGTTGGCAGTTGGGTTTTAATGTGTCTCAAGTTTCTTTGTCGACGCTTTGGGTTTTTGCCGAAATTGCATGCAGTGCTACTGTAGAAGTAGCTTAAACTGACGCTCATTCAAGGAAGAACCGGCGAATGTTCAACAACTTTAATTATATTATAAACACATATATTAAGCATTTGTAGTTAAAGCTGTGGTTATACTAATGGTAATTAATCTGATGACAAAAAACACATAAAAAGCCTTTAGTTTTTAATAAGAAAATGTGTTATGAGTTTGGGTTGTATATTTAGTTTTTTTCATCACAAGTTATAATATGACTTTAGAAAACTGAAAATTGAACACAAGTCAAGCAGGCTACTTTTATGGTCCATCTGTGCTTTAAAATATATATATAATTCTTTTTCATTTATAATTATATAATTCAGGGCATCACGGTGGCGCAGTGGGTAGCACGATCGCCTCACAGCAAGAAGGTCGCTGGTTCGAGCCTCGGCTGGGTCAATTGGCGTTCCCGTGTGGAGTTTGCATGTTCTCCCCGTGTTCGCGTGGGTTTCCTCCGGGTGCTCCGGTTTCCCCCACAGTCCAAACACATGCACTACAGGTGAATTGGGTAAGCTAAATTGTCCGTAGTGATATGTGTGTGAATGAGTGTGTGTGGATGTTTCCCAGTGATGGGTTGCAGCTGGAAGGGCATCCGCTGTGTAAAACATATGCTGGATAAATTGGCAGTTCATTCCGCTGTGGCGACCCCAGACTAATAAAGGGACTAAGCCTAAAAGAAAATGAAGGAATGAATTAATTATATAATTCATTACAATTTCCTTTATGGAGTTCCACAGGAGAAAAAACCTCAAAACTGACAGAAATTAAGTTTATATAAAGTTCTAACACTGCTTGGGTGTTATAAAAACATATATATTTGCTAAAAGTATTAGATCAATGTTCCGTCTTTGACAAGTTGATTAAAAAAAAAAAAAAAATGAGGTAAGCTGTATCATATGACCAGGCGGTTTAGTGGAGGTTTAGCATTACTCCAGGCCTTTAAACCGGTGCCCATCCTGGAGCCTTCAAAGCCGTGACTCATTATCTGTCTTTTCCACTGTCGACATGATATTGGATCAAAGACGGAGACGGGCAATCATGAGGGAATATCGTTACTAGCTCATTACTCGGCCCTCACGATAGAACAATGGAGTTATTCTGCCTCGTGGAGAAAACCTTCCTGTTTAGACAGAGCCATCAATATTAAAACACACACCGGCGCTGGATGGGAGCGTTCCAGCTGGCTGCTCTTAGAGCCATTGTTATGATGAGCATTGCATGTCCAAACCAGCCGCACAATAGGCCAAGGCCATCCAGGTCTCACTACTGGAAAAGCCACAAGAGAAACGCTTGCATGAACTAGTGATGAACCCAACTTGATTTCTTTTTTACAAGCAAATTAGCTGATTCTGATACCAATTTTCTGTTCTTTTTGATTTATAATTATTATATATTATATTTTGAAATGATTGACCTTATTAAGCAATGCAGATTAAACTCTTTTCTGCGATTGTTTTAGGAGTCTTGATTCATTTGCCTATGGGGGAAATTGCAAGGATTTACTAGGAATACTAAAATGTAACAAACGTCAGTAAACGATCAAACTACTTGCCGTACAAACAAGTGTTTTTATAACTATACACAAAAAAAGGCATAAGAAGAAAACATTAGTTTGTAACATCAATCAGCATAACAAGCTTTTTTAAAACTCAAAATCAATGGATGTGAATGGGAACGGAAGTCTCAAACCAATAAGGTTCTTATTTTGTGACAGAATCAGGTCAATATAAAAAAACATGATGCCCTGACATTAGCTTTGTGAAATGATGGTACATAAAGTATACCTATACAAAACAAACATAAGATAGACTGGAAAACAACAGATTTTAGCATTGTTTTTCAGGTAAACAAGTTAACTTATCAGGTTTCTTATATATCTACAAACATGTATGATATTTTGGAGTCAAAAACATACATGCAGCACCTTTAACAGCCATTATACAGAAATAAACTAAAATAATATTATGATCTAAACTTTTCTGAACACAGTGTTCTCGAATTTCCTTTAACACCAGTATTTGCAGCATCAGAAACAGAAACAGCATCCAGCAGTTATCCCAGTGAGTTTTTCAGATATAACCATAATCCACTCTAGTGTTGTCAATTTTTTTTAAAAACATCAATAAATATCAATACTGAAATATTTAAAATGATACTATCTTGCTTTTGGTTAGTATCGATACTGGTTTTGCTTTCTCTTCTCACCAGCATGGAGTTAAATAACAGAAAATAAGATAAGATTGCACTCAAAAATGGTAATATTGTATGAAAAAGTTGTCAATTCTAGTATAGTGACAAGCCAGCTACTAGCTCTCTGCAACTCTCACATGGTCGCCCACTGAAGCTAAGCAGGGCTGCGCCCGGTCAGTACCTGGATGGGAGACCACATGGGAAAGCTAGGTTGCTGCCGGAAGTGATGTAAGAGAGGCCAGCAAGGGGCGCTCAACCTGCGGTCTGTGTGTGTCCTAACGCCCCAGTATATTGATGGGTCTTTCGGATGAGATGTTAAACCTGACTTTGTGGTTGTTAAAAATCCCAGGATGTCCTTCGAAATGAGTAGGGGTTTAACCCTGGTATGCTGGCCAAATTTGTCTGTGAGCCTCTGTCCATCATGGCCTCCTAACCATCCCCATATCATAATTGGCTTCATTACTCTGTCTCCTCTCCACCAATCAGCTGGTGTGTGGTGTGCGGTCTGGGGCAATATGGCTGCTGTTGCGTCATCCAGATGTAAAGCGCAATATAAATGTAATGAATTAGTATTATTAACACTAATCCACACACACGATGATATCAACAAATACGCAAATATATTGACCCAAGACCGTGTATATAGTAGACAACATTTGAAGCGGATCAAAACTTTTCGTCAAAGTTTTCTTAAAACTCTTCAACAACACCAATTCTTGTCTTAGGAGGACAATTTAGAAAAACTTTTTTGATCCACTTCAAACGTTGACCACTGTAGCACACTAAGAGTAGATGTTTACTCTTAAATAGAGGTTTTCACAGATCTAATTAACAAATATCCTGCTTTTTGAAATATGTGAAACTCCAAGGGTTCGCCTACACGTACAGTAAGCTATAATGAAAACTGTCCAAATCCAAGTCTTACACAAACAATCTTTTTTTATTTATTATTGAAAACCTCATGGACTTGTAGAAGTTTAAAAAGAATGAAGGCCAATAGTTGATACATTTGTTAAAGTTAACGCAGAATATTACTTGTTTCTCCAGTCTTCAGTGTTTCTGTCCTCTGTTAATTTTTCGTTTAGACACTTTGCACTATAACATCATTGCAGTGCAGTTTGCACTGGAACAGACTTTGGCTAAAGAAAAAAACAAAAAAACAAAAACAGCCCACTGCCCATCAAGTATTTGAAGCAAAAACTGTCAGATTGTTCAGATTTTTTGCAGGTGAGAGCTCCAGCAGACAGAAAGTGCAGGAAGTTCTGGGTGACTCTGAGTGCTCAGGGCGGCCAGGCACTATGAAAGATTAAGGAGCCATGAAATATCACTAGATTGGAATTATTTTGAAAGGTTAACCCAAAGTGTTCGCCCGAGACCGTTCTGGAGAGCCTCGGGACTCTGGCTACCGCAGCTAATGGTGTTACCGAAGGGCGCAATTATGACACAAACATAAATGGCCATAAATCTGGCTGCTTTATTTGCTATGACCTGCACGTAATCCGAGTTAACCCGCCGATTTCCTCAGAGGACTCATCTGGAGGATGACGAGTTGCAGGAGAAATATTCTAGCCTCGGTGGAAGTGAGTAATGGGATTTCTGCCTGAGGTTTACTTTGATTTTTCAAAACGAGCCTTTAAAAAGTTGAGGAATGGCCACTGCACGTGCAATAAAGACTTAAAGAAAGTCAATATATTAGTGTCCATTTATATTTCAGATATTCTGTAGGGATAAAATAAAATTTAATTTAATTTAATTTAATTAAATTTAAAAAAAAGTTAAGTAATCAGAAAAAAATCTTATCATATTTACCTTAAAATAAAAATAGAAGAATATAACTAAACTTGTAACAGCACTATTATATTATATGTCTTTATAAATTGTCTAACTAAAATAATATTATGGTCTAAACTTTTCTGAAGACAATTGATATGTCTGGTAAAGTTTGTTCCTTGCCACTGTTGCCACTGGCTTGCTTGGTTTGGGACTTCAATGCTCTTCAGTGTTTGTACTTCCAGCAGTGAAATTTAAACCACACTGAACTGAACTAAACTGAACTTAAACTCTGAAAACTGGACTGACACAGTTTCTATTTACTAGAACTTCTATGTTAAGCTGCTTTGACACAATCCACATTGTAAAAGCGCTATAGAAATAAAGATGGATTTGATTGAACTGAATTAACTCTAAGCATTAGACTACAAAAAAAAAGTTCAATGTAAAACCAGACATTAATAATGAGAACGAAAAACTAATATCAACCGGCAGCAGCCTCTACTTCTACATTTAAAAGCCACCACAACTATAAATATCAAGCACCCCTAGAATTCACCAAGCCAAGAATCTCCCACACTTCTGCATACATGTTTAAGCAGCCTCCGTATATGAAATGAACGTGCGTATGTTCACGTTTGGAGAGTCTTTTTCATCTTCCAGCATAAACAGCTCTGGGAGAGCTCAGAGGAGGGAGGCGTTTAGATAAAGGGCAACCGTCACCTTGGCACAGCCTGGGCTATTGACTGGCGGGTGGGCAGAGGAAAGCTTAAGTGCCCCCCGAGGGACGAACGATGTAGGATTGGAGAGGAGATCAGTGGCGAGATGCTGGATCAATGGAGGAGCGTTTTGGGTTACATCATCTATCACAGTCAAAGCCCCTCTGACCCACACTAACTAAATTAATCAGCTTCGTAGCCGCTCACACATCTTACCTCTGCCCTTTTCTACAAGTCTGCCGCATTTAAACTTTCACACCATGTGTCAGGAGAAAATTTAATTACGGTCCTTGTGGGATGTGAACACAAATGTGCCTGGACTTGACTGGGGCGTTCATTAAAATGAATTCGCCATAGCAGATTTACAACTACAAAATACCGCGTGAGACTAAATACAGGCCTGTGATATGCTAATTTGGGAGAAATTTGCTGTTTTTTTCACACTTTATGTAAATGCTGCACCATTCAAGTGGCATGGAAATATTTTTTGAATATATCTAATTGATTTTATTAAAGGAACAGTGCTCATTTCGCTAACTTAGCTTGTTTGTTTGTTTCCAGAATTTTCAATCTGTTTATACTGTTACTGACTGGTGTCTTTTTGATGTTAACTTATTACTACAATATGTAAAGCAAACAAAAAATGAACCAATAAAAAATATAACACAGCAAAACAAACAAACCAAAACAAAACAAGGTCAAAAAATGCAAAACACAACAACACAGCCCATTGAAAAACACAAAACATGATCAAAATTCAAACAAAACAAGAAAAAAACGAACTGAAACGCATAAAAACTTTTAAATAAACTAAATGAAATAAACTGAAAAACATAAATAAATGAAACTCAACAAAGCACAGCGTAACACATTAAACACAAAACATGATCAAAGTCCAAATAAAAAACAAAACAAGAAAAAACAAACAAACTGAAACTCCAAAAACGTAAAACAGCAGCAAATAAAATAAAATAAAATAAAATAAAATGAAATAAAGCACAAAACATAAATAAATTACACTTATTACACAATTCACAATGTTTGGTGTCATTTGAAGCAAGTGTAGTGATCTGAACTGCAAAAATAAATGCACATGTCCTGGTACTAAATAGAAAAGAGGATCTTAGAAATTTGGCAAAACATTGTGGCAGCGCGGTGGCTTAGTGGTTAGCACTGTTGCCTTACAGCAAGAAGATCGCTGGTTCGAGCCCCAGCTGGGTCAGTTGGCATTTCTGTGTGGAGTTTGCATGTTCTCCCCGTGTTGGTGTGGGTTTCCTCCGGGTGCTCCGTTTCCCCCACAGTCCAAAGACATGCGCTATAGGTGAATTGAATAAACTAAATTGGCCGTACTGTATGAGTGCGAATGTGAGAGTGCATGGGTGTTTCCCGGTATTGGGTTGCGGCTGGAAGTTCATCCGCTGTGTAAAACATATGCTGGAATAGTTGGGTTCATTCCGCTGTGGTGACCCCTGATAAATAAAGGGACTAAGCTGAAGGAAAATTAATGAATGAATCTCCTTTGTGTTCCACAAATAATTCTAACAGTTTAAAGCGAGAGTCAATTACGACAAAAACAAAAAAATGAATAAACATCCTCTTTACCTTTCAAATTAACAACGCATTGATTCCACGCTTACAGCTTGTTCCAATCCCAAATATGAGCACACCAACAACATCAAACAGCCAACCGAACATAAATGCTGTTCAAGCTTCAAGAAGAAGCCTCCAACAACGATGAAAAACAAAAGCACTCTCACTCAAGGGAGATACCCAGAACTCTACTGCAGGCACCATGAACTGAACATGTGTTGCGTATTTCTGCAAGAATGCCAGAGAGGAGCAGTTTAGAGCAGCGACTCACGAAACGCAGAAGAAGATCGACACCAAACACGCTTAATGTTGCCAATCCTGGAGGCCTGAGCAAGCCAAGTGTGTGGGTCACATTGTACGAGAACAAAGAGCATTAGTCATTGACAATTATGGGGTCAGAACAAAAGGGACGGGGGGTGAGGGTTCTGATGGGAGTCAGCGGAGGAGAGGAGAAGCCGGCTTTAACGCTGATGAGAAGCAGGGGGATGTCAATTCCCCGCAACAAAAATGTCATAAGCTCTCAAACGCAAGTCTGTACTAATGTGATTAGCTGCTCATGTCTGTGATTACATAAAAAAAACGCTTTATGGATATTAACAAGCCAAAGTGCCTCAACAAGCTTCAGAGGCTCTTGGAGGAGATTCTTGACAATGCAGAGACTTCAACTTTTGACAATGAGTGAAGTGCATGTTTTCTCAAAGCTTTAATGGAGGAGATGTGATGTGACGAGGTGTGTGTGCGTGCGTGCGTGCGTGCGTGCGTGCGTGCGTGCGTGCGTGCGTGCGTGCGTGTGTGTGTGTGTAGAGAGTGCAGGGAAATCATGATTTGGTGAGTGTGAGGACATTATTATTACTATTATTATTATTATTTTGATGTCAAATGATGCAAAATTTTAATTAAATAAATAAATAAATGAATAAATGACTGACTGAATGAATGAATGAATGAATGAATGAATGAATGAATGAATGAATGAATGAATGAATGCATTTATACACAGCAATTAACTGGCCAAGCAGTAATCTCAATCAATAAGAAATGCACAGATTTTTTTAAGGGATGCACCGAAATGAATATTCTGGATGCACTTGGCTGGAAATCAAAAATGCTTTGTTATAATAATAATTATTATTTTATTAAGGAGTATAAAGTAATTTTGTAGGACATTTTAAATTAAACTCAATAACTTAAATTGTGGTGATTTGTATTTTTATTTATAAAATAACACAAATTGGATTAAAAGTGAACAAGTCGAGAGACATCATTTTACTAGTGTTACTATGACAACACACTAGTGCTATTGCAAGCAGCGGGAACTAGTATACTACATAGAAATGTCCTGTCGGTGCAATATTTGAGCGGACTTTGCTTTTTCGGTGAGCATATGTGGTTCATGCATAGATAAGCACTTAAGAAGAATATTCACAAAGTGGAACATTCAGCTATTTTGAACTTTGAAAATCAAAAATCACAATTTTTGGCCGATGATTTTCAGTGGATGGAAGTTTGGTGCACCCCTACATTTTACAAGTATGATCAAAAGCAATATTTAATTTATAGTTTGGTAAAATAATTCAAATATGTCATACCAAAACCAAAATGAATTCCACATATGCTACAAGTGTATTTAGGTATAAAAACATCTGAATTTACAGTATAGAAATGGTGAAATCAATGAATTGTTACATTACTTTTAAATATTAACATAAAAAAATGGCAAAGACAAGCTAAATTAAAACAAATTTACAACATAAAAAAACAATGAACTTGTACATAACCTACACAACCAATAAAAACATTAATAAATAAATAAGTAAATAAATAAATAAATTATTATTATTATTATTATTATTATTATTATTATTTTAATGTTAGATTACACAAAAAACATTATTAAATGAATGAATAAATAAATAAATAAATAAATAAATAAATAAATAATGCACTTATACACAGCAATTAACTGGCCAACCAATGCTAGATTAATACTAGATGAGGGTAAAGGTCATTTAAATGTGACCCACAGACACCAAATCAATAAGAAACTACCTATTAACCTTTAAAGATGGCAAAGGTCAACTACACACACGCACGCACGCACGCACGCACACACACACCATTCCATAGGTTTCCATAGTTTTTATAATGTACAAACTGTATTTTCTACATCGCCCTTCCCCAACCCTATCGTTAAAGCCAACCCTCACGTTAAATTGTATATTTTACATTTCTGGAGGGGAAAAACTTATTTTGTATGATTTATAAGCCTTTTGAAAAATGGGAACAAGGACAACGTATTCATAAGTTATCGTCTACCTGTGTCATACCCATGTTATAATCTAAATGTGTGTCCTGATATATCACAAAATATGTGCACACACAAACACACACACACTGCATTACTCCAGCATGTTTCCTAATCTATCTTTCTAATAGACTCAGACGTAGACTAATAGACTGTATACAGTTTCATTGGCTCAATGCAAAATTACATCATTTTCTTCATCGCTTTAGATAACAGTGTCTGACAATAGAAACATAGTTAATAAAAAGGTAAAATTAATATAAATGAATAAATAAAATACCCAATATTTGACAGATATATAGATAGATATAGCTATATAAATATATATTAGCAAGCTAGTGTTCTACTGGTCTATTCTGTGCCCCACTACAAATCAATATTAATCATTTGAAAAAAATTAAAATAAATAAAAATCCTTTATTTACAATTTATATACATTGTTAATTAGTTTATTTCTTTGTATAAAAAGAAAAACATTTAACCACATCTCATGCCATCGTCCTGCACTGTTGATCATGTGGTGCGAGCTGCTCCTGAGGGCTTTAATCTAGTGTCGTCTTCACAGCAGCAGTGTTATATTAGAGGATGACATACGTGCACATATGATGGTTTTTACGGCTGTCCTTCAGTCAAGGACGCTGCATGATCTGGTCATCAGATGACATCGTTAGATCCGAGAGTTTTGGGATCGACCGCCATTAATTAAGCTATTAATCTCAGATCATTAACCTCCGCTGACCAGTCCTTTAATTCAAGCCTGCGATATTGCCTTATGCGAGCCTCCTGGCTTTCTCCTTTTCTCCATCTCTGTCATTGAAGGATCACAGCTGGAGACTAACAAAATTACCTCGCGAGTGCCACTCGATTGAGGATACGGTTACTTTTAATTAAAAAGAATCAATTTCTATTCCTGTCAGTTTCACTCAGTGACCATATGGACACTTGAAAACACAAACCAATTTGCCGCCGACCACCCAGTTGGTGCTGCGCAGAAAACAATCGGCCGCTTAATTGATTTATAGAGGTGGGGTTTTTTTACACACAGATAAAATGTAAAGGTCTTGGTTTGCAGGCGTTTCACAATGTCTAATTGCTCCTCGTACAGTATAGGCCATATGTGTGGGTTGTCGTTTAAACACAGGTAGGCTTTTATTTTGTACTGAATGTAAAGAATTGCTTTGAGTGGGAGAAAAATTCAAGCTTTCTCTTTGATGGGATTTATAAAGCACCTTCGGTTTTTGCTCTAACAACTGAATTTTCACAATCTTTCTTGGCATTAGAGAGTTTGGATTGATGATATACTGTACACTACTGGTCAAATGCTTTAAAACTGTACCATTTTTTAAATTTATGTTTTTGTTTAAGAAGTCTAAGAAGAAGTCTAAGAAGTCTGCGTTTTTTGCTGCTCACTAACCTACATTTATTTGATCCAAGTTACAGCAAAAATGGTAAAATATATATATATATATATAATTTAAAATCTGTTACTTCTAAAATTTATTCCCGTGATTTCAGTTTTTTGCATCATTACTCCACTCACGTTTCTTCAGAAATCAATTAAATATTTTTTAATTTGCTGTTAAAAACAACAACAAAAAAACAAAAACAAAAAAACTATATTTATATAAAATTATAAATCTACTCAGCTGATTTAAATATTTACATATTATTATGAGTAGATTTCCTTGATGAATATAAATGGTGACATTATAAATGTTTTTGTTATAAATGTTGATCAAATCAAAAAGCATCCTTACTAAAAAAAGAAAAAAGAATTAATTTCAATAATTTATCCTCTCTGACTCCATGTTTTTGAATAGTATCAAAAATCATGTGAGTGGGGTAATGATGCTGAAAATATAGCTTTGAAATCACAAGAATAAATCACATTTTAAATTATATTCAGTTGTTTTAAATAGTAATAAATATTTCAAAATTGTAGTTTTTTTTACAGTAATTTGGATCAAATAACTGCAGGCTATATATATATATATATATATATACACATACACACAATTATACAAACTAAATATCCGAAATCAGAAAGAGCATTATTGCCAGGTATGTTCACACATACGAGGAATTTGTTTTCGTGACAGAGCTTCTACAGTGCAACAAAATTACAGAGACAGGACAAAAACAGATAATAAATATATTTTAACAAAATAAAATAAAACAAAAGACGGTTCACAAACAGCTAAATGGAAGTCTTTGAAGAAGCCATCTACCAGAGCATTATTGTCAGCATCCTTAACAAAGTCCTGTAGATCCGGTTATATAGACAACACCTTAGTTGTATGTTGGTGAGTAACTAACTAAATAGTGTGATGATGATGATACTACATGAAATATCTATCTATCTATCTATCTATCTATCTATCTATCTATCTATCTATCTATCTATCTATCTATCTATCTATCTATCTATCTATCTATCTATATAATGTTTTTTTTTTTTTTTTTTTTTTTGCAGTACCGCACAACCAGATCTTAGCTATTAAAAGAGAATAGCTTTAGATTGTGTTCACACTTGCAGTTCATTTCTTTAGGTGGTTTGGTTCTGTTAGTCTCATTGTAATAAAATGATTCATTTGTATTTATTTGCTTAACGTTCACACTCTAAAACTCTGAAGAGTTTGTTTTATTCCAGCCAAACCTGCCAAGTGTGAAAAACACCCTCAAAATAACAAGTCCTCCTGTTTTTGTTTTCTTTTTACTTTTTCCTCCTGCAAGTGCTAGAAGCTATTTTCTTTACAACACAAAAAAGGAAAAAAAAAGTTTTGTAATATTTCCTGCATGCACAAGTTGAAAGATTCATACTCATTTTTTCGGGTTCATTAATTTTAGGTAGAACCAAAACGAAACACTGTCAAGAATGTGTTGCTGCTTTGCATTTTTAAGCTGAATCAAATTAGCTGTACAAGTCATTTCAACTTAAATCAATTCATTCATTCATTTTCTTTTCAGCTTAGTCCCTTTATTAATCTGGGGTTGCCACAGCGGAACGAACCGCCAACTTATCCAGCATATGTTTTACGCAGCGGATGCCCTTCCAACCGCAACCCATCACTGGGAAACACCCATACACTCTCATTCACACACATACACTACGGAAAATTTTGCTTACCCAATTCACCTATAGCGCATGTCTTTGTACTTTGGGGGAAACCAGAACAACCGGAGGAAACCTACACGGGGAGAACATGCAAACCACAGAAATGCCAACTGACCCAGCCGAGGCTCGAACCAGCGACCTTCTTGCTGTGAGGCGACAACGCTATCCACTGTGCCACCCCTACATTAATTCAGCTGACTTTAAACATACATTTCGGTAAATAAAAAATGTAAAGACATTTAATTTAAAACATTAAAAATGTAAAGCCGAAATCTTCTTTTTTTTATAAAGACAGATACTATAGATAGACAGAAAGGCAGAAATGTGGAAAAAATAAATAAATAAATAAAACATAAATATAAACAACTTCATATAGACATACAGATAAATACTACAAATAAATGAATAAAAAAATATACAGAGAAATACATTCAAAATGACACATTCATGCTTAGAATTCAGATAAAGCAAACATGAATCCAGATAGAAAGAAAGAAATCAGAATCAGAATCAGAAAGAGCTTTATTGCCAGGTATGTTCACACATACGAGGAATTTGTTTTCGTGACACAGCTTCTATAGTGAAACAGAATTACAGAGACAGGACAAAAAACAGATAATAAATATATTTTAAAAATAAAAGTAAAAGTAAATTATTTATTATTT
Organism: Danio jaintianensis; assembly: GCA_903798115.1. Classification (NCBI taxonomy): domain Eukaryota; kingdom Metazoa; phylum Chordata; class Actinopteri; order Cypriniformes; family Danionidae; genus Danio; species Danio jaintianensis. Next base: position 2,577,231 of record CAIGQV010018257.1, on the reverse strand, counting down.
ATTATTTATTAATAAAAATTAATTATTCATAAATAAATGTTAACAGACAGACAGATTTATCACTGTAATAAACACCTGTCACTTTAAAAAAATAAATAAAGACAGATACTATAGAAAGACAGACAGGCAGAAATATGGAATTAAATGGAAAAAAAAATGCATCTAGAATTCATCTAAAGCAAACATAAATCCAGTTAAAAGAAATGATAACAGACAGACAGATCGATTTATCCCTGTATTTATCCACTTCAAATGATTTTTTTTTTAACATAGACTATTATCCTGTTTCAACAGATACTAATTAGCTGACTTCTTTTAACTGAGCGAGATTTCTTTAACTGAGACCATTTCTTTAAGAGCGAAATGACTGTGAAGACTGTTATATAAACCCTAGACACCGCGTCTAGAAGAAGCTGTCCCTGAAGAAGACCTCAATCAAGCAATTTGGGTGGCTTTAAATCACACAAATAAGACACAACCGCCTAAACAACAGCCTCCAGTCTCCTCATAGGAGCTTCTGTGCAATCTCCAGTTCTTCCGGCATTTAAAAAAAAAAGAAAAAAAAAAGTGCCTTAATTTTTCATCTGTCTGATTTAGGAGGGATAAACGTTGGCGACGCCGCACCCTGCAGTTCTGGCTCCACTGCCCTATAATTCAGATCTCTGCAAAGCCGGTTCTTTCATGTTTAGCAACTCAACCCTGTCTGATTATAGACAACAACACACACACACAAAAAAAGACCATTTGCGGTAGTCAATATTTAACCTCTTCTCTATTTTTGGCATTTTATTTATTTGAAATGTCTTCAAAAAGCGTTTATACTAAAGGAATCTCACCGTAGAGAGGTATCTGACAACGACTGTCTGTTCCCAAGAGTGGTGTCATGTTTAAAAAAAAATTAAAAACGCTACATGCACTCTGATAATGCAGCTATAATGGGATTTTAGTAAAACCCTGATTAAACTTTAACGCATGTAAACACAATTAAAGCCCTATGTTTTTTTCTGTGATGTAGAAAACGTGAAAAGAATCAGAGAATTTAGAATTGTGTAACATGGAATGTCATTGAATGATGGATGAACAAATGAAAAGTAGTGATGCGTACTTCATCAAATCACAACGCTGAGCTACTGTACTGTGCGTGAATATCAAAACGCAAAACACTATTTAAATATAAAGTCTGTCTCCTGAAATGTATAGAAAGAAATTTTATCTGACGAACTGAAAAATGATTGAGCTTAAACTAGAATAAAACAATACTAAACAATAATAATTCAATATAAATAAAAGTACATTTAAAAAGACATATACATACATAGATATAATTTTTGACAGTACATAATATTTTACTAGCTATTTTGCAGGATAATCAGTTTAAAGTGCAATTTAAGAGCTTAACTAGGTTAATTAGATTACCTAGGCAAGTTAAGGTGGTTAATAAGTGTGAGTTTATTAATTAAATTAAATAAAAATATATTTTTATTTTATTTCTTATTATTCCAGCCAAACTAAAAGAAATAGGCCTTTCTCCAGAAGAAAAACATAATCGAAAATACTTTGAAAATGTCCTTGCTAAACCTTCCTTTGGATTTCACAGGAGGGCTAATAATGTTGCCTTAACTATATAATATAATATAATAAAGGCGACGCGGTGGCGCAGTGGGTAGCACGTTCGCCTCACAGCAAGAAGGTCGCTGGTTCGAGCCTCGGCTGGGTCAGTTGGCATTTCTGTGTGGAGTTTGCATGTTCTCCCCGTGTTGGCGTGGGTTTCCTCCGGGTGCTCCGGTTTCCCCCACAAGTCCAAAGACATGCGGTATAGGTGAATTGGGTAAGCTAAAATTGTCCGTAGTGTATGAGTGTGTATGAATGTTTCCCAGTGATGGGTTGCAGCTGGAAGGGCATCCGCTGCGTAAAACATATGCTGGATAAGTTGGCGGTTCATCCCGCTGTGGCGACCCCAGATTAATAAAGGGACTAAGCCGAAAAGAAAATGAATGATTAATATAATATAATATAATATAATATAATATAATATAATATAATATAATATAATATAATATAATATAATATAATATAATATAATATAATTCAGATACACAGACAAAATTATAGACAACAATACTTGAGTCAATATTTAACCTCTTCTCTATTTTTAGCATTGTATTTGTTGTTTTTGGGTGGATGGATAATTGTTTTTTTATTCTATGCGTTTTCTGTGTTTCTACAGTAATATTTGTTGCAATAGCAATTCTTTAAACAACGAAAAAGTGTTTATACCAAATACCAATCTAACCATAGAGTGATATGAGCTATGGATTTTCCTTATATCTGAAACATTTAGTATGGTTGAATGTGGATAAAATCTCTAATAGACTCGTTCTTAAAGTATCAACAACACCCACAGCAGCATGTGATGACACTAATGAAGGCATTGTGTTAATGCGGTAGACATGAACATGCAGAACACTGAACAAATGACAAGAAGCCCATGGCAGCGATATGCAAAACAGCCTAATGTTTATATATACACTGACAATGACTCGCTTTACCCTAGTGTGCCGTCAAGTCAAAATGAAGCAGTCGCTACATTTACACGCACCCTGATAATGGGATTTTAGCAAAACTCTGATTAAACTTTATCTTGTGTATAAACAATTAAAGGCCTGTGATTTTGGTGATGCTGAAAACGTGGACAGAATCAGAGAATCATCAGATTTAGCTGTGTAATGTGGAAAGTCAAAGAATGATGTGTATAATATGTGTCAATATTAAACTCCAAAGACTATTCAAATATGAAATATATGCATGTTTTGTGTCCATGAATAATGAAGTTTTGTTTACTAAACATATACTTTTTCCATGCTCTCTTTTTAACAGAGAATGGGTCAAATAGACATGAGTAATTATATATCCATTACTAAACATATCCTCAAGTTTTTCCAAGCTCTATTTTTAACAGAGAATAGATCAAATAGACATGAATAAGTACATACACATTTCCTGCTAATACCTATAAATAATAAAAAGATAATATTGACCAAAAATGTCTAGATTTCTGAATAAAACAAGATAATCAAGGTGGGGGTAGAGATGATACATTAACAAAACTTTGTTTTACTAAATGTTACAAGCAAAGTAGGTCCGCATAAATAGTGCAGTGATGGATGAAGCACCATTTAGAGTCACATTCAAAACAAGCAGTTTTATATTTAGCATTTGTGCTTAAAGGAACACTCCACTTAATAATAAAAAAAGGCTCATTTTAGAACTCCGCTAGAGTTAAACAGTTAAATTGTTTCATTTTTGAATCCATTCAGTTCGTCTCTAAAAAACAGCAACCTTTTTCTCCTTTGAACACAATAGATTTATTTTAACATTCAAACATTTAACATTATGAGAGCTTTCTTTCTTGTGGATATAAAGTAAAGCCACTGCACTGTTCAGCTCTACAGCATGCTGGATGTTGGTTTATAAGTGATTTGTTTTTCAGATGTTTCCTGAATCGTGGGCTGATCAGTAGCTTTTGATATTAAGGCTCCTTTTCTGCTGGAGATACTGTTGCCCTAAAAAACTTCAATAATCGTCATAAAAAACACGTAAAATAATTACAAATACCTTAGGAACGGTATAAAAGAACATTTTTCGAAACCGCGGTAAACCTTAAAACCGGTTATTGTCCCATGCCGAGTAGTAAGACTGACAGAAAATGAAAACTGCTATTTTCTAGGCCAATTAGGAACATTTTCGAAACGCTTTGTTAATTTTTTTAGAGAAATGATAATGGTCTAATTTGATTTAATGATCTATGCTAAGCTACAAGTGTGCCCGCCAGACTCAGAGATGGGGTGAATGAACTGTTTAACTGTAAGGGACTTGTAAAATGAGCCTATTATCAAAAAAGTGGAGTGTTCCTTTAAAAAAACTAAAAATGAACTCCCGATTGCAGAAATACTGGATTTTCATTTTACTCAGAAATTATTGTGAAGATTTTTTGGTCCTCAAGCACAAACTGCAGACACATAAAAACGTCAACTTTGAATGCATGCTGAATTTAAACAAGAAATCCCTATTAAATATTTCACTTGTAAATGAAAGGGTGACTTGATTACAGGTTTCAGATTTAAAATACTTGAAATACTGGAGTGATTCTTAAAAGTTCTTAAAATACAGTCATATTCTCTATACATCAGAGGTTATTTTGAAAAGTCTTCATTGAGAAAGCACAGGCATGATTTTGAATCACAAAGCTCTGCGACTTTGAAAGTGGCAAAAGGAGTCAAGAGAAGAATCTTCAAGGTTACTCTTTTCCAGCACCGCCTCTGAACGACTGAAAGATTTAAAGGTTAAACGCTGCAAGTGGAAAAAGAAAGACAGCGAGCGAGCTGGTGGAAGAGAGAGAGAAAGGCCTAATGGAATTACAGCAGCCTTGTGACAGCGGTGCAGACGGGTCACATGGCGAATTAAATGGCTCTCTGACCCGTGCCAGAACTGAGCCTTGACCTCCGCTCGACCCGTGGCACCCGCAACATTGCCGTCACTCACGGCGCATCTCAGCAATCCGTGCGCTCATTCGCAAGGACAATGTGGCCCATGAAAACCGCTTTCTGAGCTACTTCGAAATGCATCGCTCATCTGTGGCGGGGAAAAGTTCACACGAACAGACCTGTGAGTAACAGCAAACGTTTTGTTTGAGTTTCGGGTTCATTTCATGCCAAGCGAGTGAAGCAAACGTTCACTCATGCCTGCAAACAATTCCACAATGCGATGCACTTCCAATTTCACAAGGCACAGGAAAAAGGACGGGGGAAAAAAAATGACTAGTCAGCTGAAGTGTTGTACTTACTGTCTGCCTGAGAGGAGAATTGTACGCAGCTCAGCAGTAGCAGAAGAGGAAGCCCAACGGGCAGGAGGGGCACGGATGTGCAAATATTAGGCACCATGTTCCAGGTTGGCACTGCTCCTCCTCGATCCCCGCTCTGCTCTAGCAGCTCTCAAGCAATCATAGACTAAAACCTGAAGAAAAAAGAAACAAAAACACATTAGCATTTGATTCAAGGTAGAACATCCAAGCATATATTGTACACTAAGGGTTGGGCGGTATGACGATATATATAGTTACCGCAGAATAAATTGACAGCCGAAATCTTTTTTTTTTGTTCAGTGTATACCGCAACATGTAAACAAGTGGGCGTGGCTAATTCATGTGCAGTGTGTGTGAGCTTGAGGGAATCAGGTCAGCAATCTAAGGGTGAACCTTTATTTGTAAGTCAGATCAACTGTTTAGCATTATTGGCTTAAAACTGCTAAATGTCTACAGAATAACTCCGTGTACAATATCCCTCCTTAAGATAAACAGTCGTTTGTGTAGCGTTACAGCCTCTGCCAACTAACAGCCTCCCCCAAGTCCTAATGCCCATCTGTTAACATGACTGATTCACATGCAGGCCCTGTAAACATTCAACTAGTAAAATTAAAGTAAAATACACAAATAAAAGGAAGCTATGTCATAAAATGATTAGTCTTGCTCGATATATTGGACAGAATATATGAAAAAAAAGTATTGACTTATTACTGTGACACCAATTATGCATATTTTAATTAATTCACAGTCACCACAGCGGAATTAACCGCCAACATATCCAGTATATGTTTTACACAGCGTATGCCCTTCCGGCTGCAACCCAGTAGCCTAGAGCCTGCACCATGATAAATTTATTTAGGAGCTGCTACATAACACTACTAAAAATTAAAGACAAAAATAAATTGTGTTCTATCTAGGAACAAAACATCAATTAGCATCATAACATCACAAGTCTGATTTTAATTTATTCTATAAAGCAAAGGGAATAAAAATCTCAAACCTGACTCTCTATATTAGCACCTTAACTGTTAAGGGTTGTCACAGATCACAATTTATCTGTGTTTTCAAACACAAAGCATTTATTTTAGTTTCAGAAATTCAAATACACATAAGTACTAGCAAAACATAACATTTATGGTTTGTAAAATGCACGCTGATGCAATAATAATTATTTTAAAATATAACTGGATGATGGCAGCAGGAGTATTTAAAGCTTACGTGTGAAAGGGCTAACAATACATAAACAGAAAAGACACTGGGAATCAGCTCAGCCAAAAGAAGGACAAGAAGTATTGAAGCTTATTTATCATATCCCTGTTCTTTGTTTTTGTGGAATAACTACTCATTTAAAGAACTATATTGTTACTGTGAAAACAAAAAGCATAGCATGAAATAAAAATGGTCACACCACCCACCCCTGCTGTACACTACTGGCAATGAGGGCTCAAAATGATGAATTGAGCGGTCTTACTAAAGGCAACAGGGTTAACGAGGTAAGGAAATGCTCTTTTATCAAAGCAAACTAAACCCATAATCTACTGCCGGTTAGATAAATATCAAAAGGACAGAAGAGAACTGGGAATTCCCAATAACCGGCCACCACTAAAGGTGCCCATTAAGACAATAAAGTAGCGCAACACAGATGTCTCTGGATGTCCTGAAGTGTGAGGTGGTATTTACTGTACTGTATGGTCACACACAGTTCCCTAAGGACAACTGGCTTAAATCAGCACTGGCATTAAGTTGTTCCCGAAGTTCAGCTTGTCAAGCTAAGCTGTTCACATCTGAAGCAATTTAACTTGTCAAGACAACCTTTTGATTAACTACACTATGGGCTTCTTGGAAAAAGCAGCTACATACATGAAAAGACAATATGCTATCTAGGTAATCATCCTGTCCAGTAAGGGGTTTTAAATGCGCTGCTAAGTGGTTGAGATAAAACTCCTGCCAAACTCGGTGCCCTTGACAACAACAGGGGAAACAAAACACTCAGCTGGCATTTCTGCAGCGCAAAAATGCTTCGGTGGACACGCAGTGCCATAAAATTTAAATAAAGCTTTTTAGATGTTAGTATCAGTATTGTTAGTTTTTAGGATTTCGTAGGTTGCTAGGCGATCATCAACCGTTTTCTCAGAGGATGACAAGCTAACAAAACATTGCTGTCACTCTGAAGTTTTATTTATGGAGAAAATTACAAAGCACTGCAGTGTTTGGGTGTTTTGTGCTTGTCTGAGATAATTAGTCTACTGAAATGTGTATATTCCATACAAGCTGAAGCTGATCGGTCAGATCACGCTCGCGCGCGCAAACCGCACACCTCCATAGGAAATAACAAACTTGTGCGAACTCTACAAAAGACGCGATATGCGAACGGCCCCTAAAAGGCCACCGTCATTTGCGATCTCCAGCAGTTGATCTTCTTGCACAGACATGGTGGATTCACCTGATTTGTTGACAAATGGGTTGCGGATCCTTGGCAGTTCGTGGGTCCTTCACTGGGCATTTTCCCCTTAGCAAAGAAACTTTCCAAAGACGTCTGTTTCTTACTCATTTTGCTGCTTGTGGGTTAAATTTGGGCGCTCAAGTGACCGAGATGTAAGCGAGAGAATACGGTTATTTTTCAAAATATTTTTGTTTTCAAAATAAAAGATCGTTCAGACTAAGATAATAAATAAAATGAAAATAATTAATGATTTCTTGTGCGGCCCGGTACCAATTGATCCACGGACCGGTACCGGTCCGCAGCCCGGTGGTTGAGGACCACTGCCTTAAAGCTCCCTTCACATTTGATGCGCTTGAGCTCAACCACTTTCACTGGTAGAGTGGTGATAAAACAAAATGCTATTGGCTGTTTTTTAATAAGGGGAGGGGCCCATGCTAATGCGGTTAATTGTGGCTTGCCTAAAAAAAGTCTTTCCAATTGAAGACATATTAAAAAACAGCTTGATGACAATAAAAAAATACATGCTTAAACAGTGTATGAAACATTTTAAGCTTGTCCACATTTGACTACTTCTGGAGGCAATAAAAAAAGCATTTATTCAGATTGCTTTGAAAGTATACATGCACCAAAAGTGCACAAACGCAAGACATGTGCTGCACTAAAATGCAGGGTTCACTTTCGAAATTGTAGTTGCCGGCTACATTTTTCAGTTCTGAAAGTATATTTTCATTTGTGTCACACTGAGCACTCGTAAGAAAATGATGTAGAGCACAACAACAAAAAAGATGAAACAGTCTCTCAGAAATCCGAACATGAAAGTAGAAAATAGTAATGCATTTCAGCTGACCACTTGTGATCGCATCACTGCAAACACATTATTACCAGGTAGAAACCTAGTCTGAAGTGTCTGAAAAACAACTGCAACCGCATTCAGTTCACACTTGAGTGCGTTCATTTAAAGCATGTTATTTGAGTGTTAAATACTCAAGTACACTAAGCATTCTTCTTTTCACATGGGACACAAAACACTACGTCTGCTTGCCACAAAGGCTCCAGTCCAGTATCACACAAGCTGCGAAATACTCCATCCACCTGAGGAGGTGTTGACTGGCCAATTACAATCATGCAGGTTTCAGATGCATGTGGAAACGCCTGGCTTCTGGCTGCCGTGTTTGCGAGATGGTGCCAAAAACAACAATAAAAAACATATCCTAACAGAGAGGTGTTTAAAGAGTGTGTTGATTTTTTTTTTTTTTTCATTCTAAAGGCTTTTTGTTAATCTTTTTTGACAAGAGGGTTTGTGCGCAAAAATAACAAGAGACAACGTACATGTTGAGTCATAGCTCGGTTATACCAAAACACCCGGAGGGGTTTCAGCAACACAGCAAACATAATAAACCTTCAGTACCTTTGGAGGAGAATTTAAAAAAAGAGCAGTTGATTTGGTCACCAATAGGGAGGGAAAAGCAAGACGTGCATTACGGTTCCAGAATGACCTACATTTGGAAACACTGTTAGGATTTGCCAACTGATCCACTTTTTTTTTTTAAACATACCTCCAAGTCAAAAGCCAATCATTTAAAACCTACCTGCCAATCAACAAGCTCTTACACCACGCCTGGCTTGTTTGTTCAGGCCGGGGTTACTGAGAGAACGAGTAAATAAACCGATAACAGCACAATAGCGAAGCGAGTATGCACATTAGGTGGGATTTACTCAAGGAGCAGCGATACTGCGCAATAAACTCAGCTCAAACACTCATCAATCTCATAACCCTGTTGAAAAGTCATGCTTTTGAAAACTAGGCTACTACTCAAATTTATTGTGCTTTTAGCAGGAATCCAGTGGATTATTGAGGATTATGATCTGAACACGGATCATCATACCAAAAAAATGCCACTTGTGGTTATTCAAGTGCATTTTATATCACAAGATCACAAATGCTGACATTTATGTTCTAATGCTCATGCTTACAGGTCACTTTGGAAAAATATGCGCAGAAGGAGCTCAAGACAAAAGAACAAAAATGTACTGAAATGCAAGGACATGAGACAAAAAAAGTGTCATATTTCACCTCAAAAGCACAAGAAAATATTCAATAAAATGTATAAAAAACAAAACAAAATGACGTTTGCTGTTTGATCAAGGTACCTAAAATGAGATGAAACAACATAATTCTTGAGTTTTTTTGCGACAACTAAATTGTTTAATGTTTAATCCACTTAAATTAGAAGCTTAATTCCTTCATGTTGTCCCAACACAAATTGATTGTGGATCCCAGAATTTGTCACAGTGCAGTAACTTGAATGTATTTTAAAAACATGCTATTTACACAAAAAAGTGAATTATTTTAATGACAATAAAGTACATTTCATTTGACATCATATCAGTAATATAAATAATAGAAAATATTACATTATTATTGAAATATATTATCAATTAACATTATTTATGTTGCTAATGATCTATAAATCCTGCAACACAACAATGAAAAACAATCTTTCTGGAACAAAACCTTTCTTTTTGAATTAAAATCAATATAACGGCAGTTCAGCAAATACCATCAAGGTATATACTAACTATGTTGTAACAAAGACTTTAGAATGCACAAGAGGTGTCACTCGCATAGTTTTGAATGGGGGAAAGAGTAACAGTCAATATGGTGATTGAAGCCCCGCCTACTAGTACAGGAGCCAATCATCGATCGCTATAGACGGACGTCTGTCGTGAATACTTGCTTCACAGAATATATCCACATAAAGCTTGAAATCTCTACTTTTAAATGAACCAACTTGACCTGAAAACAAAAGGTTTTTGGTTTTGTAATCTGTATGAAACAAATGCGAGGTACAGTCCGTTCTGTCAAACGCACATCACATGACAGCAACTACTCAAACACCCACAAACTTGTAAAGAAAGAGTCGCTGTCATTTCTGGAGAAGATTCGCCATCAACCTGACAAAATGCAGATTTTGTTTGATTCAAATGTTTAGAAACTAAACTTATGAGACAGTTGTTGTTTAATTTTATTGGTGATTGCAAATATGTAATGTAATCGTAAGCTTGGCAAACAGTTTTGGAGAATTTGATGTTTCCCTACTCAGACAGACTGCCCGAGCATACTGCCCAAGAGGCGTTTCAAAGATGGCTGCTGAGTGAAATGACTTGCCTTAAAGGGACTTTGGTAGTAATCTTTACAAATCGTTATATTTATATTTGAGTCTTCAGTGTCGTGATTCTTCAGAAATTATTTAATTATGCTGATTTAGTGTGGTCTAACATTTATATTCATGCTTTGATACGTTTTAATGATCCCTTTTTGTTAAATAGCAATTTCAGAAGAACAAAATTCACCTTTTACTACATCATAAATGTCTTTACTGCTAATTTTGATCAATTCCATCCAATATTAATTTCATTCAAAAACAAACATGCCTTACTGACCTCAAACATAGACATTACGAATCAAGCTGTGACTAGCAACTCCACATTGTGACATGCTAATACGGCGTCGTAACTAAGCGAAGGTTCATTACTCCTGCCTCTAGACAATCTCATCAGTGTGAGCGCCACAGGAATATCTCCTTAAGCCCACTGTGTTGCTAACAGAGGATAAATAAACACTTCTCTCTCCTTGTCACTCTTTAGGCACATCTCCTTCCAAGCTCTCCGGCGCCAGTGATTGCTTTTCCCCTAATGGCCCATCCAGAGATAAAGACAACAGGAGATCTATGGCAGGGCCTTGTGTAGACAACCTTATTGACGTCTTTAGGGAAGATAAAGCTGAGTCCTTCCAACCGAACCTGCGTTGGGAGAAAATTGTCCGACGCCATAAACTGAATGGGCCACAGCTCGCGGATCGAGCTGGCGTGTGATTTCAACTATACCGTGCTGATGGTCCAGTTTAATCTTTCATCGTTTGACAAGTTTATAAAACATATGACCTGAGAGCAAGTTTGAGATAACTCCGAGAGCGAACGGGAGATGGTAAATCTGCCGAAATCAAATAAAAGTTGGAAGGTAAGCAAATTACTCGGCGCTACACTTCATGTGGGAGACGCTTTCTTTGACATTCGGGTCTGAGCTGCAAAACAGCAATATGCTGGAGTTACACTTGTAAAAGGCCTTTTGTGCTCAGCTCACAAGCTTCCTGATTTTTGTAATGATTAAAATGGCAACAACTATAAACTACATAAAATCGAAAATAAAGTTAAATTTGATGGTTGCCAAGGTACACAGCTTCTTCATTTGATGATCTTGTGTGGATATCATATATGTGATACTCCTATATGTGACGAAGATTTATACATCACCTGTAAGCTAAATAAATAAGCTTTCCATTGATGTATGTTTTGTTAGGATAGGATAATACAACCGTAATACAACTATTTGAAAATCTGGAATCTGAGGGTTAAAAAAAATCTAAATACTGAAAAAGATCATCTTAAAATTGTCTAAATTAAGTTGCATATTACTAATCAAAAATTGAGTTTTAATATATTTACAGTAGGAAATTTACCAAAACTATTTATGGAACATGATCTTTACTTGATATTCTAATGATTTTTGCCATTAAAAATAAAACTTATTTTGATGCATACTTTTTTTTTTCACCATCACCAAAAACATACCTGCACAACTTAAGACAGGTTTTGTAGTCCTGGAATGCTGATGGTATTCATTTACTAATATAATTTACATGTGTTTTATTTTGTTTGACTTGGTTTTATATTTACACCAGTTCATGTGTGCTGCCCTTAAAGTCCCTTTAAGTCAAGTAATTTCCCTCGGCGGCCATATTTGAAACACCTCTTAGTCATTCAAGTGTCGCTCCTATCTCTTTGAATGGTGAAACATCAAATTTTTCAAAACTGTTTGCCAAGCAGCTTAAAATATCATCCTGTCAATCAAACTGTGTAACTACCATTAGAATCAATTATAATAAATTATAATAAATAGTACAGTTGTCCTCTAAATAATTCTCCTGAGGTCATTTTCTACTTATTCCTGACAGCAAATCTCCCACCGAATGAAAGTGAGCTCTTGCTTTACAAGTTTTTGAACATTTAATTGATTGTCTTCATGTGATTTGTGTTTCAAAGATGGATGTGGGAATCCTTTACAAGAAGGCATGGATTCCTACCCCTAGATCATCCATACTGAACATTGCATATACTCTTTGACTTAGAATGGAACATTTTTAGCAGATATTTTGTTTTGAAGAACTGAGTTTTGAATTGAAGAAGTTTTGCATATTTTAAATAGAGAATGCTTTACTATAGTTACATTTAAAAACCATAGAAATTCTCTAATCTCGAATTTGACAAACATCCTTGTTTTCGTATTACATTTTTTTTTTTTACACATTAACCAGCCCTAATCAGCCATTACTCAATCATGTATCTTAACTTTCAATACATTAAATCCCTAGTTATAGTGATGCTTTCCTTAGCATAACCAAGATGACTAAAATATTTCCCACATCCGTTGGCGTATCATTCTTGACATTTAAACTTTCCCTGAGTGATTTTTTTTATCTCTATGATAAGGTCTTTATTTACATTAAAGTAATACATTAAGCCTTCAAGTACAGTGTGACAGAATGTAATATGACTCATTTAAACAAATGTACAGGCCTGGAGTACTGACATGGCAACAGTACACGTGAGACATAAATAGACGAGACTCGTTTGTGAGTGGATGACCAAACGCTCCCTCAGACCTTTCTGTCAAGGCATGAGCCTGCAATCATATTTGACTTACAGAGCGATGGCATCAGATGCGGTGACAGCGCTCTCATTTATTCAATCCAAATGGCAATAAAAAGAAGCAAAAGCTCTCCGAATAAGACATAACCAGGAGATTTACTGTCATATTGTGAAGATTACCAAAAGTCCTCTCATTCCATCCTGCAGCCACAAATCAGTTGCAGAGTAATTCAACAGAAACCAAACACGCATTGAAGAAAGGCTTCACTGTTTGAGTTATTACTGATGTCGCAGGTGTAAATGTATTATATGCAAAGAGCTAGAGCTGTTTTGTTTGGGAAAATAAATCATTTAGTTAGCTAATGACAATGCCGAGACTCATGGCCTCACACAGTGGCTTGGGCTCAACTTTAGTCTGTTTTATCAGCTAACGCTTCAACATCCAATTACCTCTTAAACCAAAAACAAATACAAAAATATACCAACAGAATGAGTCAACAGCAACAGGTTATTTTTTTGCTGAAGACTGCCGATTATAAAACTACAGTTGACACAAAGCAATCTCAATCTAAGTCGACAGTGTTACGTACACAACACAGAAACACAATGCCTGTGAAACCCCCTACAGCCTGCTAAATTTACCCTCGGCACCGGCACCGGTGCTCAATTCACACACAAACAAATGGAAGATATGTCAACAGAGACCTGTGACACCTGAATCAATACTGCCTGAGACTAAATAAGCACACCTTGACAATGAAGCACTTCATTAGGACAAAATACTTCTTAAATATGAGATCTGAATTTTTAGAAGCAAAATCATTCTAGTAGCAGAAAGAAATAATATATAGAAATTATGTTTTGCTTATTTTTAGGACCACTAAGATAATATTTAATTGTGAAAGATAATTATAATAATCCATATTATAGTATAGTTACTGTAATATAGAATTTTATATTCTGAGTGCAATGGCCTCTCGAACAAAATACACAACATGTCAAGCATGTTTATACTGGGGGAAAATAAATGTAAAAATTAAAAAACAAAGTAAAAACACTGCATTAACCCATTACGAAATGTTTTGTACAATGCTGACAGTCTGAAAGATGTGTCTGTTTTCTTTGGGGTTTTTTTTTTATGGTATTACAGTACGCTTTGTAGTTTTGAATTGCTATATTTTGGTTAAGAAATACTATGAATTTTATTAATTTATACTGTAGTACTTCTATAATAAAGAATATATTTAATACAAGCTAATGTTTGCCTTCAAACTTTTTTTATTTCATGGCTATTAGGACAATATGCATTGTGTCATTCCATATTATATTCATATTATATTATTTAATAAATAATTTTCACATGTCAAAGTAACAAAAGTGTAAGTAAAATAAAATCCTCAAAAGTTACGCTGCTTCACTCTAAAGCTATGATGCCATTTTATGAGAAAAGGTATTCCAAAAACAGTGAGAATGTTTACATTCACACCAATACACTGATAACCATCACAAATTAGTATATTGAAATGCCTGCTTTACTGGTTTACATGCGAATGAACAACCTGACAATATGCAAATAACTCTGTTTGCAAAAAAAGCAGGTTATTTCCAACTGGTGGTTTAACAAATGAAGCAATCCCTGTATTACACTCAGAGTATTGCACTTTTGACTTTTTTTTTTAAATGACTGAACTGCCATCTTAGAAATTATTAATTTTGTTAACGAAATTAAATTCAGAATGAACAAGTTCTGAATGTAACATTGAAATGCTAAATTACAAAGAGCAATTATAAAGAACAAACTGTCTGTTTATAAGCTTTTAACAAAGAACAAATGTCATAAAAGCACAAATGTTTATATAAAAAATGATATTTGGAAATGATATTGGAATTAGGAAACTGTGTTTGCAAAAAAGCAGGTTATTTCCAATCGTTGATGTCAAAAATTAAGTATCCCCTATTACACCCTGATGATAAATAAAGCATTAAAAGCCCACTCCAGAATGTCAGTGGGGAAACTTGTACAGACTTATGCTCTTCTCAAATATGACGCTTCAATGTAACATTGTTCTGTGACTGCACAAAATGATAAATTATTTTACTAATAGCTTAGGTCATCAGTTAAAGTGTGCAATGAATTGGTCCTATAAGGACGTATATGCTGTACTTAAATTTGCTGTAAAGATACTTTCCTGTTGCATAGCACACAAGTGCAATGAGCTGAAAGAACGCTGGTTAAGGTGTTTTTACACAGGACGATATTCCAATAATGGGCAAAAATCTAGCTGGGTTGGTCAGTTTATGCATACGTTTTTTGTATGACCTTACACTGATGAAGGACAAAGGTTAAATGCATTCACATAACTTTATATTGTCAACTTAAGCATAACTGATTTAACAAGAAGCATGCAAAACACAATCCACTCATCATTTCAAACTAAATCCTAACCATCAAAAAGGCTTAATTTTCCTAATGTAAAATCATTGTAACTCGTTTTCATTTGACTCACCCAAGTGTTTGTCCATTGGCCAAAAGTTCAAGTCGCCGGGTCAGTTTATTACAGTTTTCCTTCAGCAGAAGAAGCCATCGTAAGAGATTAAAAAACCTCAGAGCAGGAATTTCACCACAAGAAAGAGATATTTCACTTGTGAAGAATCATCAATACCAAGTCCTTCATCATTGTATGAGATACGCAGCATGAGAGCGAGAGCTGCAAAGTCGAACAGCTATCTGAAAACTTAGAACCCAATCAATCTTCAGACAAAGTGGCTCTAAAGAGAGCAGCAGAGTACTGGCATGCAGCCTGACATTAGCAAATACAAATGCAGGTGGCTTTCTTGAAGACCTGAGTCCGGCCCTGAAACACAATCCTTTGCGCAGGCTCAGGTGGGGCAAGAATTTGGTTCACAATGCTGCTTTTCTGGTCACAGTTTGTGTAAAAAAATGCTCTTGATAACGTGTGAACTTCCTCTGCTTGGCTGGAAGGGATGCAAGACCCATTGTTTTCTGAGAGTGTAAGTCCTTCTCTGTGTTAAGACAAAGATGGGATTAACAGTAGGAGGCCTGTTAGCATACACTGCACCAAGCAGTAGGGGGAACTTTCTGAAGGATGAAAACAGGAGCATCGTCATGGGAAAACAGGTTAACCTGGGACTTATTATCTCCTGTAATTATGCAGTAAATACCGCAAATGAGATTTTGCAGGTACAACACATCCATTTACGCAGCTGGATCAAGCAGTGGAGAAGTTCCTTATCTGGTTTTAGGTTGACTCAAGGACATTCAAACAAGTAAATCTGATGACCAACCACTAGGGGTGGGCGTCTTTGGGGACTTCACGATCCGATCCCAATTCTGGGAGATACAATCTGATTCCAAAATGATACTTAACCTAGACTTTTTCCTGTTTATTCAGCTGTGCAAATACATGTTTTCAACTCTATATTTCCAACTACACAAGAATTTAAGTTTCTTTATGCTTTGTTTTTTGTTTATAGAATCTATGTATGACAGTGCTGCCACCTAAAAATTATTTATTTTATTAACAAAGTTAAATTCAGCACAAACAAGCTCTGGATGTAACTACAAACTGAAATGCTAAACTACAAAGAGCAATTATAAAGAACAAACAGTTCTTATTCCAAGAACTGTTTTTGTTTAGATGGTTTCCATGCATCTAATTTGAATACAGAACCGATTCTGAGCCCTAGACAACTGATTCACAATTGATAGAGAAAGAATCACGATACATCAATGAATATGGGTATTTTTTTTTCCCACCTCTACCATCCACCATTCATCCCGCATACTACGCCAAACTTCTGCTTCCTGTCGTCCTACAGGTGTGTGTAAGCTATGGGGGTCTGTTGCCTCTCTCCGTTTCCACCTCTCAGCTCAATAACAGACAGCTGTGGCAGATGGAGCCATATCCACTACAGTCTCGTGAGGTTTCGGATTTAAAATGTAAAAGAGCAAGCAGCGACGGGGAGAAGGAAGAGGCAATGTCACAGTGCAGCAGACGTTAGGGACGGCTGCCATGAGAGCACAAGGCTAATTCAAGCACTAACAGACTTCCCGTCCAAGACAAACCAACAAACCACAGGCCTGTGAGGTGGCAAGTAGCTGCTTCTTGAACACGTCTGTAACCAGGGGACAGAATTTAAATGAGGCCCGGCTTCCAAGATGCTGGCAGATATGGGTTATTAGCTGCCTTTCTGAAGAAAACCCAACATGGAGGTAAGCTGAGCAGGTCCATTAGCATTCAGGGACGAATCGTAGGAACCTGTAGTGCTGCTTCCCCACCGGTGAGAGCGACAGGTATGGGAAAGTGTTCTGTTCCCGTATTTCATGTGGATGAAGTCATTAGTTTCTTTCACTCCAACTTGGCAATGGTTTTAACTAACAGGGCAGTGCACAGCGAAGCTGAGAGGAAGAAGAGAGGGATTAGCCTGATAGTTGCTTTTCACTAAAACTCTCCACAGCATAAAGGGTTTCTCTGACAGCTTGTGACTCACTTTGACCGCGACAGGCAAATTACCCAGGGTTTCACTTGAAAGGAGCAAGATCAAAAGAACCACCATGGCCTCCTTCTCCAAAGCAGAGTCAATGTGCTTTTCTGCAAAATGGGTTTATATTGCCACATCGTTTCCCTCCCCGACAGTGGAATAGAAGAGGTCCACTTTGAGACAATACACAAAACCTCTTGCTCAAATTTTAACAACACTTTCAAAATGATACCTAATGAACAACCTGCCAAGCAAATTTGGCTGATGTGCTGCAATAAAGCAGAGTGACTAAAGAACAACAGCATGAGAGATCATTGAATCAATTTACCTCTAAAATGTCCACTCAGGTGACAACACAAGCCACTTAACCACAAACACACTGTGAGATTCCTGCCATGTGTATTAGGGTTGGGACACAGTGGTCAGCTACTGTGGTGTCCAGTGGTGTTAAATTCAGTTCCTGGAGGGCCGCTGTCCGGCAGAGTTTAGCTCTAGCCTTAGGCCTCCTTGACACAGAGATGTGTTTAGCTGAATACAACAATTTTGACTTGTTTTGTATTGTATAGGCATTTTGTCCAGATGGATCTGGTGTTTCGGGAGAGTGAAACCCCTATTTGTTTTTAAACCAAGTCCTACAGTGCACATTCCATTTTTTGTGCATCTCTGTTACAAAATTACAGCGCCACATACAGGTTCGGTGTGTATACTTACTACTTTTTAGTCAGTGTCAGTTGTTTTGTGTGTATACATATATCCCATGTGTATAATATATATATATATATATTTTTTTTTTTTTTCAAAAAGGCAAATAAAAATGGATAGGGAATGCTCTGTCTTTGCGTAAGGTAACCTTAATCAAACACATCTGAACCAGCTATTCAAGGTCTTTCGGATTCTAGAATTTTATGTCTATGCTTTTTTTTTAAGATGGGTGGAACTAAAGTCTGCAGTACATTGGCCTTCCAGACCAAGAGTATAGTCTGACACATAGACTAGTCGAATTAACCTAACCCCAGATTTTGTTTTTATAATTTTTTGTAGAAAACAAATATTGTGTTCCCTAACTAAGGTTTGATATTTTACCCAATGTCACTGCTTGCTAATTTTATCTCTAATGCTGATTGAACACAACACAATCAGTGACTCAAATTCTTAAGGATTCTTACAATCTTCCAGTGTGCAGTGTGGACTCAGCAATGCCGTTTTTTTTCATCAGTAAGAATATCAAAGAATGATTCTGCTTTATTTTTCACCTTGACGACCTCAGTGCTGTCGAAAGAGAGATGACTGTATGGTTGACAGCCGACATCTGACAACATCCTTCCTATTTTCAGTTTGAGAAGCTGTGAATCTTGAGGGTAAAGACTATTTCACATTGCAGCCATTACCTGGCAAAAATAGAAATCCTTCCATCTGCTTGGCCGCGACATGTCGACACTGTAATGTGTCGCGTGAAATAGATTGTCCGGAACCTGACATAAAATCCATCTTGTTTGGGTCATCCATCTACTCCTTCGCTATCTATCTCCCGCCTGTTCCACACTGTCTAGACCTCCTTTTCCCACTTGGTGCTCTTCGATTTTCACCCTTCTGCTCTCACTGCTACATACACCCACCCCTTCACCCCCCGCCGTGGCTGCGGGGTGGATGTACCTGCAGTAAAAACAGTTCTCAGACTATCAATTACCTCTTCAACAGACACGCAATGTTGGCGCCGTCTCAAACAGGTTTTGCAGCTCTGCCAACAGAACATGCACAGACTCATGCTGAAGCAAACAGAGTTTATCAGCAACACCCACATTTACTTATAAACACCAGGTTATACGCACCACTGTGCTACGTACACAACAAGGTTATTATAGTTTTGCATCTTTAAATTAGTTTTTATTTCAATGCTAATTTAAAAATTTGCTGTACAATTCAGATTCATTTTAGTTTGTTTCATTAATCGTTTTGTTAGTTTTAGTTTTTATATATTTAGTTTCAGTTTTAGTATTTCTAGTTTAAAAGAGTTAACAACACATATAGGTCCAATCTAATTCTATTTTTGTTCTATTTATGGGGTTTTTTTGGCAAATGAAGAAAATGTTTGTCTGTAAAAGCGCCAACTACAGGTACTTCTCTTAACAGCTGCAGGTTATTTTTACGGCACATAAAGATTACTTACAGATTCTGAAAACTTTAATTAATTTTTTATATTTATGTTATTTTATGTTTATGTTTTCCATTTATTGTGTATTTTATTTCAGTTAACAAAAATGTAGTCTTAGTTTTAGTTTCATTTACTAAAATAACCTTGGAGGGCACATGTACTTTATATAAAAAAGGCAAGGTACGATGCTTCACAATTAAATACTAAATAAATTCACTAGAATATGGATATGTGAGCTGAAGCAAACACACACGTGTGTCACCGGACACCCTTTGTTTAGGGTGGCTCAAAGGAAATAACGTAAGTTCTAGGATGAGAGGCCAAGAAAGTCAGCTCCTGTCAGGTCAGCAAATGGCAGAGATGTCTTTGTGTCACACTGGGGTGATTTTAGTTTGCAGAGACAGGGAGTTGTCCACATCTCGACTGTGGTGTTGACATGGTTTAGTGTCTTGTAGCCCAAAACGTCAATGTTAATTAGGATCTGATTATCCACTTGTGTTTAAGGACACCACATTTCATTATCTGACAGAATCCCACCCATCATCATAAAGGACATCTTGTCGTATTGTTGTCTAGTCCAAAATGGAAAGGATTAACAAAAAGAAATGTAATTACAGAAGTCAGAGTTACATGTAAATATGACACCCAATGACAGTTAACAGTAAAATGAAATCAATTACAAAACTGCAAACACACTCCAAATATTTAAAATGTAAACAGACATGGCTCTCACTCTGTTCCTGATCTATTAAGAATGCAATTCATGCATGCAGCACAAATGAAAATGCTTAAAACATTGTAAATAAATATGTAGTCGATAATTAGTTCAGGATATAAAACATTAAACAATTGTATTGATAACAGCTGGCAGCTAGCTCTCTGCAACTCTCACATGGTCGCCCACTGAAGCTAAGCAGGGCTGGGGCCGGTCAGTGCCTGGAGACCACATGGGAAAGCTAGGTTGCTCCAGGAAGTGGTGTTAGTGAGTCCAGCAGGGGGTGCGGTCTGTGTGGGTCCTAACACCCCAGTATATTGATGGGGACTCTATACTACTCAGTGAGTGCCGTCTTTCGGATGAGATGTTAAACCGAGGTCCTGACTCTCTGTGGTCGTTAAATATCCCAGAATGTCCTTATAAAAAGAGTAGGGGTTTAACCCCAGCATCCTGGCCAAATTTGCCCACTGGCCTCTGTCCCATATCATAATTGGCTTCATCACTCTGTCTCCTCTTCACCAATCAGCTGGTGTGTGGTGTGCGGTCTGGCGCAATATGGCTGCCGTCGCATCATCCAGGTGGATGCTGCACACTGGTGGTGGATGAGGAGATTCCCCCAATGTGTGCTTAGACTGTCCAGAAAAGCACTATACAAATGTAATGAATTATTATTGCTATAACTATAACTTGGTTGGACTGTACTAACAATTGACTGAATAATAAGTGAAACATAAGACAATAAATAAATGTAAAAAATGAAGAAAGGGGAAAAAATATAATAAATATACAATAACATTTTTCTTTTATTTATCTAAGACACTGACATTTGTCACTGACTCAACACAAACATATTTAAAGAAACTAAAAGCTAATGAATGTCAGATGACCAAAATGCTACTCCCAGTCTAATACGACCTCTAAATACCAGATTGACCTCAAAAATACTAACTTACTTAAAGCATATCATACTACTTTAAGCGCCAAGTCTAGCTGCCAAACTCTAAGACTTAGCATGCTCTTATTATTGCTTACTCTTTTAACATGACAGTTGCGTTCTTCACAATCCCATCCTCACAAACAGCTTGCCAGGCAAACTAGCTAGAGCGCTTTTATTTACAAGGCCTGGGTCGTCTCCATCAGCGGCAAGATTTACACAGAAACAAACTAAGGATTAGCAATCCCATTAGCCAGCCGAGTCCGTCCATTGCTTTTTGAGTGAGGGGTGTTTTAGCTAAGATAAGATTCATGGGGGGGCACTGGGCGGAAAACACAACAATAATGTTCATCGTGAATTGCATTGTGGGACAATCCAGTTATTAATCCTCTCCAGTACATTCATCCAGTGCATGCCATCTGTCGGGTATGACACCTTAATACAAACGCTCTACTGAATAATGAAACAATGTTGTGTTCCTTTAGAAATGAAGTGTTTGTTAAGGTAAATGCTAAAGCTCTTGTTGTCGGATGTCATTATTCACACACTGAGATCCTAAAAATGAAAAACACTGACATCTCGCTAACAAAATGAATTAATTCGCATTCGCATATATCCTAAACAAGTCATCACATTCCGGGGATCTTGCTGTGCAAAGCATTCTGGGGAGGGGAGGAAGATGACTAAAGCAGGGGAAAAAGCCACTCATCATGAAAACTAATGCAGTTGATACCTAATGACATTGCTGTTGCGCGGCGAGGTTGGGGTGAATTCAATTGTCTAGCAAAGAAAATGAAATGTTCCTCGTGCACAAACAGAGAGTCATATACCCTAAAGGTAATATAAAGCAAATGAACAAACAACTCTGACAGGTATTATCCCTTCGCTATTATTAGTTGTGGCTCCTGAGGTGTGTGTGTTTTTGGCCAGTATTGTCTACACCTGTAATAATAGTGCTGGGCTTGAAAAGGCTTTGGAAAATTTTGTTTGGCAAACCTCCTAAATGCTTTTCCTTAACACAAAGACGAGACTTACTTGACTGTTGACACCTGGGGTTAAGAAGCTGGGGTTTTTTGTCGATCTGATCAATAAAGATGTTAACAGGGTCTATAACATTGAGTTTTTCCACTTTTAATCACATTCAGTGGTAGTCAATGAAGTCTCCAACCACTGACCTAATACTTAAACTTTACAGGAGGCCAAAGGAGATTGAAACTTTGTAAGTTTGGTTTGAAGGCAGCAAAAAATGCTCTTTTAAAGGTTCCATATTTTTTTTATTCGATGTTTGATATAATGTCAACTGAAATAGGAACATAGACATATACTCTATGAGTATAACTATGAGTATATCACAACTCTGCCAGCATTAGACTCATACCTATAATGTCTATAATAGTAATACTTAGTATGACTGACAATTTCTTCGCTTTAAGAAGACAGCATTCTGCATAATTCAAATGGTTCTGATACATGTTGTAATCTGTGCCGACTCACGTATATAAGCCCCTCTGTGTTGCCGTCACTACGGGCTGAAGCAGACCGTGTGCTCTGCGGTGGTTTCTATGCCATTAACACCAAAGCAGACATCATTCACCCTAAAGGAAATCATATATAGACTGTTTGTATCCCTATATAGTACTATTCAAATAAAAACTAACACGGTGCATATGTAATAGATTTAATTTTGAGTCAAGTTTCAGGTATGCTGTCTTTGTATGCATGTGTGCAATGTATTTTCCCCCTCAGGCCTTGCCGTAGAGAGTTCCAAAACAACTAATAATGAGTTTAGATCAACACAGTTTAGCACGCCACCATGCAACATTGCGCCGTCTTTACATATTTTCTACATGTTGCTAAGCAATGCAAACAGATGCTGAATTGCAACAGTGTGTTTACCCTCATAGAAAACAATGTTTACAATTCTAAAAGATGTGCCGTGGTGCTTTACGTCTGGTGTGCGATGGGATTTGGACAACCTTTTTCTAATATTTAAAGTTGTTTAGGCGAATCCTCAGTTTAAACACCGTTTCTTTACATGAATAAATGACCAATTTCAGCATTAAAAATAGCATCTTGTAGAGGGTGGGACATATCTAATACTAGAGAGCATTTGATTGGCCAGAATATTTCATGAGAAACTGAAGAAAGAGGTGGCATCAAAAAATGAATTAATAGATTTTGCTGGAAGTGACAAACCTAAAGCTTTGAATGTTTATATCTTCTAATGTGAAGCTTATGGATAACATTAACTCATTTTTGGAAGCTGATAACCAATAAGCTAAATAGGCCAATAATACAAATATTGAAGCCTGATTAAAAATACAAAACACAAACAAATAGTGGACAGCTGATTTTAGAATCTTAAATAACTGCAGAAAGCATGAAATCATTAAGGCTACAGTACAAATTTACAACCAAGTACATACTAGTTTTGACACAATACTGGAATTTGTAACGTCGATACGATACCTTGAAAAATATCGATATTCTATACCGTTTTCGATAGGAAACAATACTAGTACATATACATGAAACCCAGTTCTGACATCATTTTTTATGTTTTAATCTGGCATGACGCATAATTACAAAGTACTAAATTTAGAAATTTGACATGGCAGTGTTCAGATGGCCAATCACACCTCTCAATTTAAGTATGGAGTCACGCAAAGACCCGCAAATATCACTCAGTAACCGTTATTACAAACATTTAGAGTCCGCCAAATGGAGGCTGTTTCAATCAGCACATCCATAACAAGATGATTTAGAAGAGAAATGAGTTCCTGTGTATGCAGAGTAATGTCCTCTTTAATAAAGAGGATTTGTGTGGTTATTCCAGATCCATCTCTCGCGACATTAAACGTGTCATAAAATTTAATTTGTACTCTTAATAGCAGATTTGACTTTTGCTGTTTGGATGAATATTAGCAGGCGTAAAATACAGATATCTGAAAGCTGAGCACTCAAAAGTTAGAGGCGCATGTTTGTGAATGCTAATTACGTGTCGTGAAATGAGTCGGACAATAGAGGTAATCACACCCTATTCAATGAAGTGCCGATGACAAACAGAGGAGCTTTTGCTCAAACAAAAGACACAATCTTTAAACAAAACATTCTTCAAAGATCAATAGTGACTTGTATTGCTCTTCATCTGAGAGTGTGAGGCTACACAACCAACTATTGGGTCAGTGTTACTGCAGCTGATGTTTTTCACAACCAAACACACACACACACACACACACACACACACACACACACACACACACA
>CAIGQV010018257.1:2539532-2552641 GCA_903798115.1 Danio jaintianensis | reverse complement strand
CACACACACACACACACACACACACACACACACACACACACACACACCACTCCAGGCCTGTCCCGACACATCACTAGACCAAAACTTAACCCTCTCACATGCTGGCTGCCAGGAACATTGACCAATAATGTACGACAGGGCTCAATAATAAAGACGGCCTGTTGGAACAAGGCCAGTGAGAGAGAGATTCAGGCTAGTTGACAGTAAAGTCACTGGCACTATCAGGGTTTATTTTACATTTGCTGATCTTGTGCATTTTAATGGCGGATTAATTACAAAACTAAATATATAAATTGAAAAGTTTAATTGACTAATTTGAAAGCACATGCATTAGGGCTGCATGCTATTTCACATACACTTTTTAAGGTATAACGTATAATAAATATACATTTTGAAGCCTTTAATTCATTCATTCATTTTCCTTCGGCTTAGTCCCATTATTCATCTGGGGTCGCCACAGCGGAATGAACCGCCAACTTATCCACCATATGTTTTACACAGCAGATGCCCTTCCAGCTAAAACCCAGTACTGGGAAACACCCATACACTCTTACATGCACACACATACACTACGGCCAATTTAGTTTCAATTCAATTCAATTCACCTATACCGCATGTCTTTGGACTGTGGGGGAAACTGGAACTCCACACAGCAATGCCAACTGACCCAGCTGGGACTCGAACGAGCGACCTTCTTGCTGTGAGGCGACAGTGCTAACCACTGAGCCACTGTGTCGCCTGACGCCTTTAATTCTACTTTATAATTTCATGCTTAATCCAAAATCATTATTTCAAAGCAGACTTCACACCTGTTTTTCTAGTTATAAAAATGTGGTTTAAAAAATCATTGTACTTGAGTTTTAAATCACCATTATTTTGACCAATTTAATACAAGATTACTATTTGTTTACGATTTCAATTACATATGAAATATTACACTAAATATAACTTACTGTCGTAACATGATTGAAGTGTTACGAGGTGAAAAATGTTTAACTGTTATAAAAATTATTCATATTTACAACTTTTTACACATTGATTTGAAATAATTTGTTTCAAATATATTTATTTTAATTAATTTTGAAAAAGTAACCAACAAAGCGTTTATTTTCATAGTTTTCTATACTGCAATATTTATTTGATTTTATAATTATAATGTCCTAATTACACTATACATAAATGTGAAGTGCAGCCAAAAGTGATATAAGTGATAACTTATAATATATGTATATATATATAATTTTATAAAATAAGGTTTTCAGTGAATACTGAAAAGATCAGCTACATTTTGGATTGTGTACCAAAGGTGTTATAAACATGTCTGTCTTAGATACACAATAGCTGTATAAATTCCTGAGAAAAAAAGAACAATTTGAAAATAACCAAAATAAAACATTTAGATATTTTTTAAGCCCATTAAAAATTCTAATTTATTATATAAAAAAATTCTGCCACTTATTTGATTCACTGAACAACTATGCTAAAAATGCCATCATATCCACCAAATTTTCTCATTACAGAAAGCATGGAAAGCTAAAAAAAAGAAAGTCTTACGCGAACAGATGACAAACCAATTCCTTTAAACGTCTGCCAGATATTACCACGCGTGTTTACAAGAACCAGCTAAATGAATTGGAAAATTCCCTGACATTTCAATGTCGTTCGTCTGGTAAAACCGGTTTATATTTGTTTGTTTTAGTTTACAGTCACTACAAGGCTGAATCAATTAATTACACAAAATTATATGCTAATCGCCCTTATTAAACCACACTCATTGATACTCAAGTACCAATAACAAAAGCAACACTGCAAGATTTCCGAAATGCTTCAAAATTCCAGTCAGACCAGCAAATGAATTCAGTCTGCTAAAAAAAGCAAATAATGTCATTACACGCAATCCTCCAACAACACAAACGTGTCGCCACAAGACATTATTAACAACCCTGTTTGTTGTTTGCTGTGATCCCACACTCTGCTGGGTAGAGCAGCTGGCGACACTACTGTGACGGAGTTGTAAAAGAAGAATTTTAGGTCACCGGCCTGTATGTGGGAGGTCAAGAGTGACAGACGATGTGGTCGGGCCCAACCGATAAGTTTCCTGATGGGCTCCTGTTTTCTAGTTCAGAAGTAGGCAAGTAGATGCAAAGATCAGAGTGGTTTTGACTTGAGAAACTTTCTTTGAAAAGCTTTTATCAGGCTCTGTTCCCCACCCCCCCATTCCGTTTAAGAGTTGCAAGTCTGCACTAGTGAATGATTAACAAGCACGCGCAAGACAGAGAGAGAGAGTAATGGTTCAAATTTTGCACAACTTTGAGCGAGAAATCTCTCGGTTCTCTGAGGCGCAGCCCCAGGAGGTCTCAGCTTTTCATGCTAAACAAAGCGAGACAGAAGTGCTATCTTTAAACTCTGTTCCCTTCCCAACTTTCCACCTTTAGAAAACTAAAAGAGTCACTTGGAAGAACCGTTTTTGCTTTTTTTCGAAGATAAAAGTTGAGCAAGGAATCTATTGTGCAACCCTCACTTTGCTCGTTGTATTGAGCTACCACACAGGTGAAAGTGCCAAACGTGCATTCATTTCACAGGGACATGTGTTGGTCTATGGTCTATGGCTTTTGTAAAATATACACTGCAAAAAAATGCTTTTCTTACTGAAGAGTTTTTGCTCTTAAATTCTTACAAATTCGTAAATCAAGAAGCATTTTTTAGACAAGCAAATACTATTGTCTTGTTTTCAGAAATAATATGTCGAATTTACACTGTAAAAAATGATGGGTTCCACACAATTTCTTCATGTTGTCCAAACACATTGATTAAAGTTCATTGAATTGTTTTTACACATTTAAGTGGATTGAACATAAAACAATTAAGTTGTCCCCACAAAAACCTCAAGAATTGTGTTGATTAAGCTCATTTTAAATAAGTAGTTTTGAAGAAACAGCAACAATAATTTTTTTGAGCTCAAGCGAGTTTTTAAAATAGTATTTTAATGGGGAAATCAAAATAATCTTACTTCAAAGCAAAAATAAGATTATTTTGCGTACCCAATTGGCAGATTATCACTTAATTTTGACTTATTACTTCTGTAAGGCCAATTTTCTTGGACTAGAAAAGCATTTTTTGCAGTGTACCTCAAGCAGACACAAGCCAATTTTCATCCATCTCCAATAACATCTGGAGTTATGAGGGAGACAGCAGTTTCGCCATAATGTTACAACTCACAACAAAGCCTATAATTTTCTTCTGTCACCTTTAATCAATGGTGTAGCCTCTCTTGAGCTGGCACAAAAAATATATAAAAATAAAGGGAGAAACCCGACAGGCTAGAAAGCTAAAACAGAGATAAAGACAACTGGAAAAACGGGTTGTTTGGCCTCAGACTTCATGTGGTCTCACAGCGGGATCTCTCACGTTATATCAGTGGTAGCTAAGGGACACTCGACGGCTTTCTATTCAAAGGCTCCTGAAGAAAGAAAAAAAAAAGGAGCCCAAAGGAGGGCTCTCACCAGACGGGGCAATTTGCCAAAGAGGTAGCCAATAGAACCAAAGTAAAAGCATTGTTTTTGGTTTAGCAAGTGACAATAAAAGGACAAAAGAGACTCTGGAAGGAGCTGAAGAAATCCTCCGCAATAGTGGAGCAAAGTTGAGGGAAAAGTTAAAGGATTACTTACTAACTTTAGGCAAGTAAATAGAAAAAAAGGACTAGAGAAGAAAATAAGTCAAGTACTTTTCATTTATCCAAAAAAAGAGCACAACACAACTTGGAGATCACAGCAAGTGTTTGTTAAACTTACCCATAACAATATGAAATTAACAAAACATCCACTCAAAAAATAAATAAATTAAAAAACGTGAGGGAAGAGTAATCCTTTTGATTAAATCCCCAATGTTTTCTTCTTCCCTTGACTGTTATTCCCGAGAGCGACTGCCACAATATTCAAATCCCTGTAACATCCAGGTGGGATCTTCTTGGAACAGACCAAACAGAGCTCTTTTTTATCTCCTTGAAACTCAATCCAACTGACGCTGAACAAGTCTTTATCCACAGTTTGTAAAAGTCCACTTGTTTGAGTTGATTGTGGAGAGAGTTGATTGCAGTCCTTCCTCAGGAAAGCGTCTTCACACTGTGAGCCTGAGTGGGCGTCATTGTGGGTGGAGCCAGTGTGATGATGTCACACGGAGCAGGGCTTGGAGTGCTCTCCTGATAAATGGACTGGAGGATACTCACCTGTGAGCAAAGGTTGTGCAAACCCTGTACGTGCTTGCCTGTGTGTTCTCTGTCTCACTCGGAACCTCGCTGGGAGGTAAATGTTAATGATTAATTATGCTATGAGGAATCGTGATTTGATATAATGTCATGCGGTGGCGATTTGGATATTAAATAGTATGTCTGGGTTTAATAGTGAATGCTTTGCTTTTGTAAAAAAAATAAAAGGTATGCATTTTACTGCTTTAAAGAAAGAAAGAAAGAAAGAAAGTAAGAAAGAAAGAAAGAACGAACAAATAAACAGATCAAAAACAAAGGGTAATGTAATGAAAGAACAAAAAAAAAGAAAATGATGAACAAAAGCAGAGAGAAAAAACACATAAAAGCAAGCATTATATATATAAATTATTCATACCCCTGGCAAATTCTGTCTTGAAGTTACTTTTATTCAACCAGCAAATTTTGTTTTGACCAGAAATGACACAGGTTTCTCCCAAAAGATAATAAGATGATGAACAAGAGGCATCATTTGTGGGGGAAAAAAAATTGTTCTCAGCTTTTATTTTATATTATTATTTTATAAATAATAAAGAAATAAAAAGAACAAACAACCAACTAAAATGAAAAATAAAAAGGTAATGAACTAGAATGAACAAAATTAAGAACAAACAACCAAGAGCAAAAGAAAAAAAATGTAAATATAAAATATTGAACAACAAAACACAAGAACAACCCGACAGTGAAAGAGAACCAACAAATAGAGAACAAGCAAATAAATAATAGAACAAAAGTAAGTAGCCAGTGAAAGAAAGAAAGAAAGAAAAAAAGAAAGAAAGAAAGAAAGCTAACTAAAAACGTCAAACAATCAAACAAAAAAATAAATAAAGAACAGTCAAAAACTGAACAGAAATGTAACAAAATTAAATAAAGTGTGAGCAAAAGAAAGAAGAAACAAGAAGAAACAAACAAACAAACAAATAAACAAAAAGAATAGAAAGAAAGAAAGAAAGAAAGAAAGAAAGAAAGAAAGAAAGAAAGAAAGAAAAAAGAAAGAAAGAAAGAAAGAAAGAAAGAAAAAAGAAAGAAAGCTAACTAAAAACTTCAAACAATCAAACAAAAAATAAATAAAGAACAGTCAAAAATTGAACAGAAATTAAACAGAAATGTGAGCAAAAGAAAAAAGAAAGAAAGAAAGAAAGAAAGAAAGAAACAAAGAAAGAAACAAATAAACAAAAAGAAAGGAAGGAAAGAAGGAAGAACAAAAAAGCTAAAAACTCAAAAAATAAATAATTAACCAAATGAAAGAAAATCTAAGCAAAAGAAAGAAATAGTGACAAAGAAAAAGACAAAAACACTATACCAAAAAAGTGCAAACAAACAAAAAGTCCTAAAACTTTGCTTACACTATTACAGAAAGGAAAAAGCAATAAACCTATTTGTTTGCAGGACAGAAGAGTCTTCTACACAGACTAAGCAGTGATTCCCACACAGATTTCCCTTTAATGTCCTAATCTGACACAGTGATGCTTATTAGATTACAGAGAGGCTCAGCTGAGCAGTGCTAATGCAGTGCTAAAATGCCATATACAAATGATGAAACACATGAGAAACATCCTATACACTCTATTGAATTTACCACATAATGTATACAAATAACACAGAGGCTGGGCGACGAATAATCATTATCCATCATTATTAAGACTAGGTGATAATATTCTAACGCTATATCACGGTCTATTTTTCTTATTTGACATACCGCTTTTCATTTCCCAGATAATTATACAGATGCATAACAATCAATTTGTGCATGTAAATGAAATATGGACTTGACACGACCAATAAAAACATTTCCAATGATACAACTGTAGCCTCTGCTATAGGCTCTTTAACCTGTGAATAACTAACCAACAGTTGACCCAAAAACTCTTTTTCTTTTCAAGATATTTTGAAAAATGTTTTAACCATCTTGGACTTTTTATGACATTGTATTAACAAAATAACATTGAAACCAACAACTTTTTTCAAAATATCTCCAAGAATAAAACAAAGAGATAGTTGACGTAAAAAATATTTTTTTAGGTCATATAGGGATAATTATAGGGATAATTATGATAAATTATGAAAATTGCAGGTTTAGTGACCCCAAAATAGCATTTGGTTCATCAAACAAACAAAAACCTTGTTCAAAATGTCTTCAAAAAATAACTTTTCATTTTGGTAAATTAGGAAAAATATAGGGATAATAATTAAGGTATAGTTTTAACCATTTTGGACTTTATGACTTTGTAAGCTAACTTTGAAACTAACAACATTTTTCAAAATATCTCTAAAATTTAAACAAAGGGATAGTTAAAAATGACATTTCTATCATCAAACAAACAAAACAACCTAGCCATTGTTCAAAATATCTTCGAAAAATACAGGTTTAGTTGACCCCAAAACAGCATTTCTGTCATCAAATAAACTAAACAACCTAGCCATTGTTGGAAATATCAAAAAATAACTTTACATTTTGGTAGATTAGGGAAAATATAGGGATAATTATGATAAATTATGTAAAATAAAGGTATAGTTGACCCCAAAATGGCATTTCTGCCATTATCTACTTATGTTGTATACCAATCAGATTACAAAATACCCTGAAAAAAAACAATTATTTTTTATTATCTGGTAAAGGATGGTACATAATGGCAAAGTTGCCCCAAAAAATACATGTTTGGCCTCATTTGCTTGCCCCTTACACTGTTAAAAAAAATCCAACTTCAAAAAAGTTGAAATTACTGTTTGTTTGGCAAAAATCAGTAAAAATGTCTGTACAACTACATTTAACACGTTCACTTAACCTAAATCAAAAACTTTGCAAGTTCACCCAAAAAACTTCTGCCAACTTGTTACTTTAAGTTGAGGTAATCTCAGACCTCCTCACTTGAAAAAATAAAGGTTGCAGTATTTCTAACCCTAACAACAACAACAAAAATAATAGTAACACCAATAATAACATTAATGTCATTATTATTAACAACAACAACAACAACAACAAAATACTACTGCAATAATGCTAACATAATTTGAAATTATTATTCATTATTACACATTTACATAGTTCGCTCTACAAAACCAGTTTCTGGTTCCTCCTGATTACACACACACAGCTGGAAGCTCATGATGGACTGATTACTAGAACTTTAAAGACACCGCATTCACACACACTCTTTGCTGAGTCTTGTTTTTCCCTGTGAAGCATTACAAAGCATTTTTTCCTGTTTGTCCTGCCATGTTTTGATCCTTGTGTTGTTTGCCGTTATTGTTGTTTGTTGTTTTACCTCCTGTCTTGTTTCTAATTCTGTGTTTAATAAATGTTTTGTTAACATTTGTCTCTGTTTTAGCTTTTTATTTTCAGTTGAACTGTTTGTTTGTTCTGATACTGTAATATTTCTTAGTACCAATTTCCAAGAGTTTTTTGTTCACTCAACTTCAGACATTTTAGGTCAGTGCAACTGATGTTTTCAAAAGCTGAGTACACGAGAAAAAACTAAAGGAAATAAGGCATAACTTCAGGCATTCCAGTTCTGCAGACAAAAAATGTTCTTAAAAAGTTTTGTTAGAGTAGTTTATCTCTCCAGTAAACTAATAATCTTATGTTACCCCAACTAAATGTTTTTTGTATTACTGACAAATTATTTTAGGTCAGTGCAGCTGATGTTGAGTGAACAAGAAAAAGCTAAAAGAAATAAGGATTATGTGTTTTTGTTGTTGTTCTGGCTTAAATTGTTTTTATAGCATACATTGTTCTGACTCTGCACTTTTTCTTTTCTTCTCCAGAACACAAAAGAAAATATTTTGAAGAATGTTGCAACTGTTTTTCATTATTATTATTATTATTATTATTATTATTATTATTATTATTATTATTATTATTATTATTATTATTGTTGTTGTTATTATTATTATTATTATTATTATTACATTTTGGTGTATGATGAAAACTAAGTGAAGAGTTGACACTAAACAAAAGCGAAATTTGTGTTATCATTCACTTGCCCTTATGTCATTTCAATTTTTTTTCATTTACTCACATGTCATTTCAAACCAGCATGACACAAAAAAACATTCTTTGTCAGTCATTGTATTATTTTTTTTATATCTTCAAAACATTTGTTCCAATGTCTGCAAACCATTAAAACAAACTGTATTCAAAATAATTCAAAACATCTTTAAGGAGACATTTAAACTTATTCTCGAACACACTTTTCTCTTCTGCCTCTTGTCACATGAACAATGTCTGGGGATGAGAAACCAGGACAAGACATCGCTCTGAGAGTTTGGGGCTCCTCAGGAGGAGAGACGTTGTGAACATTAGAGATGCTTTCTAGGGCATAATTACACTTATATCCACAATGGTCCCAACGCTGCAGTGCCCCCAGAGAACACCCAGCCAAACTGTATCAACGTGGCTTCATCTGTGCTGACGTCTGAGGGAAAATCTGTTCCTATTCATCCTCTATGAACACTAAAATAAATCGGCTAGAGAACAAACCGCAGGGTGACCGGAGAACAGGGTTAAGAATGCATTGCCACACCTGTTGCCCTCCTGCCCCACTTTCTCCAGGGGCTTTCAGCCATCGCATGCCAAGATAAAAGAGTGACTGAAATAGCCCGCGGGCAACAGCCTGGCCCCGTGAGCCGTTAATTTCGGTGGACGACCGTTAGAAACAGCTTTAGCTTTTACGATGAAGCCGTTAGCGCATGCGGAGAGCCTAACGCAGCTGTCAATTACTTAATGCCCGGTAGCGCCCTCCCTGTAATTTAAATCAACTTACTGACACCTTACCCACAATTCCAGAGTTCAGATGAAGTACCAACAACAGAGCAACACAATTGTGATTTCTAAGCGGACTCACATGAGACACGATTGTCCTGGACAAGGGATCAATGGAAAGCTTTGTGTGTGATAATAGTTCTGACCAACTGAAGTACTGAGCAATGACACAAACCACATATTCATGAACTACACTGTAAAAAAAAAAATCCGTAAATTAGCATTTTTCCGTATTTTGTGATTCATGTTTTCCTTTTTTCCCCATTTATTTGTGCTTTTGAACTGCATTAGGAGATTCTGATCTTTCTTCCAACACCTTTTAACCTTGAAAAGTTTGAAA
This sequence comes from Danio jaintianensis, assembly GCA_903798115.1. Taxonomy (NCBI): domain Eukaryota; kingdom Metazoa; phylum Chordata; class Actinopteri; order Cypriniformes; family Danionidae; genus Danio; species Danio jaintianensis. The sequence continues at coordinate 2,543,278 of CAIGQV010018257.1, read as the reverse complement.
AAGTGACTTTTATTAACATTTTTTATAATTTAAAGTGATATATTGTCTGGCTTGGTGTTGTAAATTACACTATAAACTTTTTTTAATAAACTGCCAGTACATTTTTTGTTATTTTACAGACTTATTTTCATATTTTCTTATACTGTATATTATTTCAAACTACTAAAGTGTCAATAAAATTCACTTTTGTTAAATTGTAGAGTTGAATTGTCAACATCAAAAGTCGACAGAGAAGAGATCCAGCTCCCATAATGCAATTCACAACCGTAAATAAACGGAAAACACTTGTGAATGACAAAATACAGAAACTGTTAATTAACAGATATTTTTTAGTGTACACTGAATTATATTTATCTAACCTTTTTTCCAAACCTAATATCACATGGTAGACAAGAGCTGTTTTAACTTAGAGCTGTCCTTGTGTGAGAGCATTTTTGTTCTTATAACTAGCTTAGCTATCCTGGCTAGCATAACATCTCATTTTAGCACTCTTTTAAGACAGTGACAGAGAAATGTGAGAGACATTTGAATAGTAAACAGCCTCAAAGAACACAAAAAATGACCAAAAAATAGTTATGTTTAAGATGTTGTTTATTTTACCTACTTTATTCCTGTCAACGCATTGCAGGGTTAGCTAAAATACATGCTATTGCTAATGCTAACTTAAAAACAATATGCGTCAAGGAATGGAGTGCTAATTGAGGAACATGGCAACACTTTATTTTAAGTAACAATTCTCTCTATTAACTAGTGGTTTATAACCTGCCTGTTATTAAGATGCTGGCTGTTTTAGTTTTTTTGAAGTACATATTCTGCATGATCTTATTCTACATCTCTAATCCTACCCTACACTAAAAACTGAACTATACTAACTTAATAATGATTAATAAGAAGAGCTATGAGTTTACTGTGACAAAAGTCATAGTTAATGGTTTATTAATAGCAGAAATTGTACCTGAAAATAAAGTGACCAGACAGGTTAATAATAAACATAGCAGAAAATACCAAGAAAGAAAGAAAGAAAGAAAGAAAGAAAGAAAGAAAGAAAGAAAGAAAAAGAACAGATCAGTTAAATAAGCACACACAATGGTATGCTGTAAAATAATATTTATTTTCCCCACACTGTTAGCTTAGCATCATGCTAAACTCTGCTAAAAGTAACAGTCAAAAGAGTATGCCATGCAGTCCTCTACAATAAACTAAACACTGGTACAAATAACAAATACTTCAATTTAATTGCAAAGAATTATGTTAACTTATATCTGTGTGTTCCATGTTTTGTTTTTAGAGCACCATGCTTTTAGCTTAATAACATGCTAATGCCAAACTCTCCTGAAATCAATAGTGAGTCATGTGTGTGGTATAACGCAGCATTTGTAATTGGTAATTTTACCTCATATCTGTGTGACAATCCTATCAGCTTAGTAACATTCTAATGTCATACTGAATGACAATTATCTAGCCTATTCACATGGGAGACATTTGCTATGTTCAAAAACCAGTTACCTCATCTTAATACATTTTTTTACAGAGGTATTACTTGTATATTTTGTAGGAGGAAAAACACAAGGATCCACTACAACAAGATCAGTTAAAAAAAAAAAAACATTTCAACGTAAGACAATATCAACAGTAACTTAAGCATCATAAAATACAATAAAACGTATAAAAAAGTATAAAAATTGATCAGTTGAAGTAGAAGTGGTTTATTTTACCTGATTTCTGTGTTATGATATTTATTCATTTTAGATCCATTTCAAATCCACAGTGACAAGCAATTTATTTTCAAAGATGCCAGACATCAATAGTAAGCTTCACAAAATGCTAAAATGTATCAATAGAATTTGATCGGTTTAAGTCAAAACTGTGTATTGTGCATTATATTTACTTCAGAGCACCACACAGTTGGCCAAGCAACATGCAAGCATATATATGTTTATACTTTGTATTATTAAATAATGTGATGCATTATTAATCATTTTAAAGCTTCATACTGTTAGCTTAACAACATGCAAATGTCAAACTCCACTTAAATCATTCATTCGTTTTTACCTCGTAACTGTTTTAAATGCCTTTGAATTAATTCTGGAGCATCACACTTTTAACTTAACATGCTAATGTAATTTTATATCTGTGTGTGCTATGCATCAGATTAAAGACCTATCTTTTTAGTAAAGCATATACACTCAATGCATCGCAAAACGGTATGATGCATGAATGTGCTCCACGCAGGTTTTGGCATCTCATTTATCTACACTATGAACAGCAGCTATGCTAATTATTCTCTTTTTTCTCTATTTCCACCTGGGGATACTCATCCCGAGGCCCCCAGAGACTATGCAGCGCCACTAATGCAATCCAAGACCTGTGAAGAGATGATCCCAAGGTTTCCATAATCCCAGACCAGGCCATATCCTGAGCAGCTGCAGTGGTGGTCATGGAGGAGTGGAGAGCATGAGACTGATTCCTGTGAGACCCCAGTAACAGACGAGTCTTCGCTGACGTCCAGCGTTCTCCAGCCTCCGGCGCCTAGACTGCAGCTCTACACAAGACGTTTGGCCATAGGAGAAATGGTCGTGCCCAACTGAGCCTGGTTTCTCTCTAGGTTTTTTTTCCTTCACTTTCGCAAATTGGTGAAGTTCTTTCCTCGCCGCTGTCGCCACTGGCTTGCATGGTTCGGGACTTGTAGAGCTGCGCATCGATGGATTTGCTCTTCAGTGTTTGGACTCTCAACAGTGAAAATTAAACCACACTGAACTGAACTGAACTGAACTTAAACTCTAAAAACTGAACTGACACCATTTCAATTCACTATAATCTTCTATGTGAAGCTGCTTTGACACAATCTACATTGTAAAAGCGCTATAGAAATAAAGATGAATTGAATTGAATCATGTTAGCAACACTAGCAACATGCTAATGTCAGATTCTAATGAAATCATTTACTAGTTGTGTCTGCTATATATATATATATACATACAGTAGCACTATTTGTTATTGGTTATTTACCTCATATGTGTGCATGCTGTGTCTTTTATATTTATTGTAGAACACCACACTGATAGCTTAGCAACATGCTAATTTCAAAGTGAAATCAAGCTGTGTGTGTACCGTGGAGTTGCTACATATGTAGAGTGTTTTAAACCAGTGGCATATAAAATGACATGATGTTTAGGATGAATATTTAATGTTTAGCATGAAGTGAAAGGCAGCAGGCGGTACACTCGCTTCCGAAACAGTTGTGCAGCACTAAAGAGGGTGATGAAATAAAAAAAGATGAAAGGAGTTGTGTTAAACGTTCTCATCATAGCCGCATTTATAATAGATCATTATGCCTAGAAACAAAGCACGAGTAGTATCTGCTTTAGCTGATTGTATGTAGTTATGTTGTACACTGTAAATTATGATATAACAATGCCTAACAAAATTAGCATGTGCGTGTCCTGTTTGCGCATGAATAAACTGTGTGAATGATGAAATCAAAGGCAATTGCAGGTTCTGTAATTTGCATTCGCGTGTACGGGAATATGCAATGTCTGCCAAATTTAAAATGGAAAAGCCAGTTCCATTTGACATTACATTTTTAATGTCCCAACAGGTATGACCCTGCTGTACTGAAAGAAAGGCAAAAGCAAAGCTTCTGTTAGCCATTTCACTTCCTTATCACCGCATTCCCACCATGCCAAAACTCAAATGAAGGTGCAAGCTGATCAATTGGTGCTTGTGGAATTTATATATATATATAT
>CAIGQV010018257.1:2513818-2539132 GCA_903798115.1 Danio jaintianensis | reverse complement strand
CTGTGAGGCGAATGTGCTACCCACTGCGCCATCGCGTCGCCTATATATATATATATATATATATATATATATATATATATATTATTATTATTATTATTTATTTATTTTTTTCTGAAGTGACAGTCCAGAATAATGTGCAATTTGTATTTTATAAACCATTATGTCTACTAGAGCAGCACGCTTAACAGAAGGCGATTGTGTGCGCATTTTGTCAGTAAAGCCAGTTCTGTAATCAGAAGTAAATTTTAACATTTGGATGAACTATCCATTTAAGTAGATTTTTTATAACTTAAAACAACATTAAATAAAAACATGGCAAACTTAATTTAAGTGAACCCTTTCATGGGTAATTTCTAAATACTCCAGCTGACCCCTCTGTGTGAGTTTTTTATGGTGACCATTATTTAGAATGCTTAAAGTTCCCATAGTGATGCGTCAAGATTGTCACATGACATAACGCAGCCCCAGTGATTCATGCATATATCGTTTTTGTTTCTTTTTTCCCTTTTCTGAAAATATTGACAATGTCAGAATTATATTGTGAAATATCTAATATTCCAATTTTCAAATATGTGTAAGAACGTACAGTATTTCGTCATTAAAACAGTTTAAAAAAGAAAAATCCTATTATTTGATATATGATGGGCGTGGACATGTTTAGTCTACACTGCATGAGAGATCAGACAGAGCTGCTAGATTTACATTCATTCATTCATTTTCTTTTCGGCTTAGTCCCTTTATTCATCAGGGGTCGGCACAGCGGAATGAACCGCAAACTTATCCAGCATATGTTTCACGCAGCGGATGCCCTTCCAGCTGCAACCCATCACTGGGAAACACCCATACACACTCATTCACACACATACACTACGGATAATTTAGCTTGCCCAATTCACCTATAGCGTATGTCTTTGGACTTGTGGGGGAAACCCCACGCGAACACAGGGTGAACATGCAAACTCCACACAGAAATGCCAACTGACCCAGCCGAGGCTCGAACCAGCGACCTTCTTGCTGTGAGGCGACAGCGCTACACACTGCACCACTGCGCCGCCCTGGATTTACATGTTTATTCATAATTTTCTTTTAAAATACATGAACGTAAGTGGCTATTTAACTGGGAAAGATAACAAAAGCAAATTGTCCGGTTATATTTAAAATTTATTATTATTACCATCTCAGTAGACGTGTATTTTACAAACCTTCAATACTATGTTTTGCTAATAGTTTTGAGTATTTGAATGCATGAAACCTAAATTAAACTTTATTTGTTTGAAGGCACTGATTAATTGTGATTCATGACAAGCAGCACGCTCTTCTTTCTATCCCTCAGCGCAAGCCGCCAGATTTGAATATAATCAGTTTTTGATCAGCGAAGACTGATCACACCGGTGTGATCAGTCTTGGCTGATCAAAAACTGCTCAAATGTGAAAGGGTTAAATTAACATAATATGTTGTCATGGCTTTTTAATCATATATTTTATTACAGCGTATGAAAGGACTCATACAACACAACATATTTTTGTTTACATATTTTTCAACATATTACTGACCCTTCCCTATATTACCACAATATTTACAATTATAAATCTGCTCACGCTGGTGACACTTTTTACAGCAATCATTATGGAAACTATGCCTACAGACCTAGCAAGTCTAACCTGATTTCCTTCTAACGTGAATCAATCTCGGCCAGGTTGCAGGTCAAAATTACATTCTTTTTAAAAATTCATTGCTCTCCCTCTCTCTCTCAGTGCCTCAGGTGTGTCACTGTAAACAACAGTTGGGAGGCACCTGTACAAATGCGCACAGCTGTGTGAAACATACACAAATACAGCGACCGAATCCGCAGACTAAACCCACAGTAGCAAAACACACCTCCTCCACTCTGTATGCAAAGCGCTCCATCAATATTGAACAGCGCCACACAGTCTCATTACATCTGAAGGTAGATATGGAGTCTTAGGGAGGGAACGGCACTCACTCGCTGGGCGGTTAAAGATAATGGAGCTTCAAGCCGAGTGAAAGGGACTGACGCACTCAGTGACAAGAAGTGAGGGGGGGGGGGAAGCACGCTGGAGATAAGAGTCTGCGCTTGGTAAACTGACCTTGTGTGTGTTTGTGTGTGTCCGAAGTATAAGAGGCACATGGAGTTCAGCAAGGCCACTTTCAGCACTTTCAGTTCTGTGTGTTTGTGGTGTGAGAGAGAGAGAGAGACCCTGCACTGGATATGTAATCAAACAATATTCGTACTGTATCTACTGATATTGTGAAGTAGGTAATAATTAGTATTAGTGCTTAATTTTGGCGCAAGGTTTAAACAATGCACTTTTTGCTTTGCCAAATCAGAATCAGAGAAGTAAATAACATGCAGAAACCAGTAAAATAGCAACTGTGCTCTAATAAATTAACAAAATATACGCATAAGATTTCAGGCATTTCAGAATTCTCATCAAATGCATTAATATTAAAATTAATAACCCATGTTATAATAATAATAATAATAATGATAATAATAATAATAATAATTATTATTATTATTATTATTATTATTCATTCATTCATTTTCTTTTAGGCTTAGTCCCTTTATTAATCTGGGGTCGCCACAGTGGAATGAACCGCCAACTTATCCAGCATATGTTTTACGCAGCGGATGCCCTTTCAGCTGCAACCCATCACTGGAAAACATCCATACACACTCATTCACACACATACACTACGGACAATTTAGCCTACCCAATTCACCTATAGTGCATGTCTTTGGACTTGTGGGGAAACCGGAGCACCCGGAGGAAACCCACGCCAACACAGGGAGAACATGCAAACTCCACACAGAAACGCCAACTGACCCAGCCGAGGCTCGAACCAGCGATCTTCTTGCTGTGAGGCGAACGTGCTACCCACTGCGCCACCGTGCAGCCCATTATTATTATTATTATTATTATTATTATTATTGTTGTTGTTGTGAAGTTATTATTATTATTATTATTGTTAATAATTAGAAAAAGACTGTACTACAATAGATTAAAATATGAGATATACTTTTAGGGACTTACTAATATAAAAAATGATCTCTAAATAAATGGGTGTTATTAAAATGTAAATATTTTTTTTCTAAATGAAAAAATGATGGAAAGAAAGAAAATTATACATAAGTGTTTTATTAAATCATTCATGTTTAACCATGTGTTAGGTAATAAAGTAATCTAAATGTAATCTAAAAGTAATCTAAATGTAAAAACAAAGGAGCAACTACTTCAATTAAATACCAGAAAAATGGCTATTTCTGACAAAATTTAATAATAAGCTTAGTTTTAACAAGCATAATGCTGCAGTTCTCAAAAACAGTGAAGAAAATGTCGCTCTTCTATGAAATACTACAATCAAGATGGACAAGTTAATGTTACAACCCTGTCTTCTCTTCTCTTACCTTTCGGTGGCCTTGCAGTGTGACGTCACTGTTAATTAGTTAATTTATGGGTGGAGGATATATATATTACATTTTTAGTGAAGAACGGCACTTCCTTTGGTGGACCATTGTTCCCCAGAGAGGTCATTTTGTTCCAACTCTTTTTGTTTTTCCGTCTTACGTTTTTGTGTTATAGAACATTGTATTTTGTTGAGAGAATTTCAGTTGATTTCTTATTTATTTCAAATCCCTAGACAGGTTTGCTATATTTTGTTATTCCCTTTGTAATAAATGTTTATTTCATAATAGACCATTTTGAGGGATGTAAACAAAAACAATGGTCCCAACGTATTTCCTGTTTTACATTTTTAATTTCTACAGCTTCCGAGAATCCAAAAAGAGCCACATATTGATAAATAATGTTATGATAGCTGTTTTAACATTAAGTTATGATTGAATTGCCTCTTGTTACAGTTATGAAATAGTCTGATAACAAGCAGGAAATGTTCATGGACCAATGACATGACCACATTGAAATGGTCTATATTAGGGCTGTGCGATATGGGCGCAAGAAACCTATCACGATTTTCTTGAACAATATTGTGATTTCGATTTTAATCACGATTTTGTCACACACAGATGTTTTACAGTGTGAATCTGAAACATATTTCCAAAGGAAAACAATTAGATATTTCAAGAGTTCACACTTAGCTGATGATTGATTATAAAGCTTGTTTGGCATGCTGTCCCGGGAGAGAGCCCTGAGCTCATAAAATCCTCGAGCCCGGGGCTCCCTCCCATTTGCGAGGCGAGAGGGGAGTTTGAGCTCAGGTAGATCTCAAGAACTCCACTGCTGTAGTAGCTAATGAACAGATAGTGATTTGGATTAGTCAATTAACTTAAGTTGCGTGTTTTTGGATGGTGGGAGGAAACCGGGGAACCCGGGGGAAACCCACGTGAGCATGGGGAGAACGTGTAAACTCCACACAGAAACGTCGGCTGGCTTGGTAAGGACTAGAACCAGTGGCGTTCTTGCTGTGAGGCAACATTGCTAACCACTGGCCCACCGTGCCATCCATCTAGGAAAGGAGTAGGAGTGGAAGGGGGGATTCTTCAAAACGAAGATGGCTGTTATATGGAACGTTGGGTATTTATAGTGGCTTAGGAATCATCTGATTGGTGAATCATAAATTGAATAACGCGGGACCAGCCGTAAGCAATCATAAGCACGTGATCCTCTCGAAATTTGTAAATAAATAAATAAACTTCACTTATGAAAGGCCTGTAACATGTCACTAAAACAGACATAAGGCAAAAAAATAAAAAGCACCTAATAAAAATGTAACAAATAGTCTCTAGAACAGACATATGGCAAAAACAAATAAAGAGACTACTGTGTGTGCACGCACGCCGTCAAACTCAAGTAAGGCTCTGATGTTCTGCTTGACCACATATGAGAAGTAGTTAAGTGTACTTTTCTACTTTTTTGCCATGGATAGATCATAGACCTCTTTGTGACGCTGCCGATCGCATATCGGCCATTATTTTCAATGGAGACGCACGGCTTGCACGCATATTGGGAGTGACGCACTTGTGTATTCAAGGCGCACCGAGTTAACTTTTTTGAATGCCGCACCACGAGTCACGTAACAAGAACTGACCGATCAGCTTCATACTTTGTATAGGATATACACATTTTGGTAGACTAATTACCTCAGACAAACACAGAGCACCCAAACACCCAGTGTTTTTTAATTTTCTCCATAAAGAAAACGTGTATCGGGGCGTCACGGTGGCGCAGTGGGTAGCACGATCACCTCACAGCAAGAAGGTCACTGGTTCGAGCCTCGGCTGGGTCAGTTGGCATTTCTGTGTTGAGTTTGCATGTTCTCCCGTGTTCGCATGGGTTTCCTCCGGGTGCTCCGGTTTCCCCCACAGTCCAAAGACATGTGCTATAGGTGAATTGAATAAACTAAATTGGCCGTAGTGTATATGTGTGCATGTGAGAGTGTATGGGTGTTTCCCAGTACTGGGTTGTGCTGGAAGGGCATCCGCTGTGTAAAACATTTGCTGGATAAGTTGTCGGTTCATTCCGCTGTAGAGACCCCAGATTAATAAAGGGACTAAGCCGAAAAGAAAATGAATGAATGAATAAAACTTGTATCGTAACTGCAGCAATGTTCTGTTGGTTTGTCATCCTCTGAGAAAATGGTTGACGGGAGAAATATCAGTCGGGACTAAAGCGTGCAAAAAAATCGTGCTGTAAGGCGATTTAGAAATCGTACATGTTCAAATCGTGATTTCGATACAATTTCAAGTAGTCCCACAGCCGTAGTCTATATACCTTTGTGTATCTGATCTTTGTCATGGTAAGGTCGGGAGCGAGCTGGCCGTAACACCGAGAACAACTTAACTGTTCTGTATGATTTGTCCCACGTACAGCAACATAATTAATACCAAAGACAAAAAAAAGCTCATTCTATGCACTACTAACTATCTTGTTTATAGCATGATATAGCATGACAGTCTGATCATGAATGAGATGTACTGCAACAGTTTAAACCATCCGCCCGTCGAAAGTATTAGACCTACTAGTAATAAAACCGTATTCAGTGTGATGTGACAAGAGAGCATCCCTACACTGTTGTTCTCAGCTGCTATTAAAATTATAAACAGCACACATTCTTTATTACATTCATCCGGACATCTCGCGGACCCGCATTCTCCGAGGGGAGAGGCAAAGCGTGTCGCTGAATGCGGCAGACAAATCATTTTTATCTGGGACCCCGGCGGGTATTGACAAACCAGGGATGCATTTAGATAGCCCAATTAAAATGGGGAAATGAACCAACATCAGGCACTTTGAAAACGCTGCAGCCTCTCGTCCTCCGGCTCTTCAAAGGCCAGACTCGCCATGACGAGGGAGGGAGCGAGAGGTGCTGCGAGGGGCTTCAAAGGGAAGAAATTCTCCTCCATGGGCGAGAAACTGAAGGCAAAGGAGAAGCGGAGAGCAGAAAGCGGGCAGGCCAGAGCACAGCTTTCAGACCCACTTCACAGCAGGGGTCCACACATATGTATAGAATCACCCACGCCTCAAGATAAAATTCGATAGACTGTTGATGTTCTGGTAACTGTAACGTTAATGTGTCATTTAGATGAATATGTATGCATATTTAAAAACCAGCCCAGACTCATTGGAAATATGTGCCTCAGCCTACGTTTTTGTAAAACATAAAATACGTTGCTTTCGATGCACGTTTCAGATGACAAATCCATTAGAGAGCACTGTCTACATTTTTGCGCATCTGAATTGTTACTTGCAGCAGTGTTGGTGGTAACACATTACAAGTAACGCAAGTTACATAATAATAATACTTTTCTATGTAACAAGTAAAGTAACGCGTTACTTTAGAAAATTAAGTAATAATATTTGAGTTACTGTTTTAAAAATGTAAGGCGAGTTAAAATAAAAAGTAATTAATTACCTTTTTTTTTTATTAATTGCTGAATTAAAATTAACATAGTCACGTTGAGTCACAAAGACGACTGGCCTTACATTTCTGCGATGGATGTATTCTCATTATTTTGAATGCATCGAAGGTAAGGAAAAGGGGATTGTCTCAATGGACAGTCATTTTACTTAACCAATAAGACAAATAGTAGCAAACATATTGCTTTAAACGTTCAATAATCTGTATATACGGCATGTATAGCTGTGGGTCAGAAAGTTCTCACAAGATAGCATAATCCTAAATTATTATTTTTGAATTCGTTTTTTTTGTAAGGTTGAAAAAAATGAATGAATGAATACTGTGAAAATTTCCTTGCTCTGTTAAACATCATTTGGGAAATATTTAAAAAAAGAAAAAAAATTCAAAGGGGGTTTAATAATTCTGATTGCAACTGTACATAAAAATATTCATATATAAATATATGAGCTGGGGTCTTTTGGTTGAGTTGAAATGTAATAACTCTATTATAATATAAAACAACCATCTTCTAATATTCATTCATTCATTTTCTTTTCGGCTTAGTCCCTTTATTAATCTGGGGTCGCCACAGCGGGATGAACCGCCAACTTATCCAGCATATGTTTTATGCAGCGGATGCCCTTCCAGCTGCATCCCATCACTGGGAAACATTCATACACACTCATTCACACACATACACTATGGACAATTTTAGCTTACCCAATTCACCTATACCGCATGTCTTTGGACTTGTGGGGGAAACCGGAGCACCCGGAGGAAACCCACGCGAACACGGGGAGAACATGCAAACTCCACACAGAAATGCCAACTGACCCAGCCGAGGCTCGAACCAGCGACCTTCTTGCTGTGAGGCGAACGTGCTACCCACTGCGCCACCGCGTCGCCATATCTTCTAATATAATATAATATAATATAATATAATATAATATAATATAATATAATAAATAAATAAATAAATAAATAAATAATTTAGCCAATGACAGCTAATCTTACTCCAGTCTTCAGGGCCACATGAACTTACAAAAATCAATCAAATATGCTCATTTGGCACATTCCTATACTCAAATGTCAAAATAATTGTGATGATTACTTTTTTTGCTCATTTCTGATGTTAGCATGTTAAAAAAAACTACAGCATTTATTAAAAACCCAAACATCTGATAAGTATTAATGCAATTAATTAGCATTGCATAACACTTATTAAGGTAAATATTAATGAGTTACACTGATATCATATCAGGTTGCACAAATCTGACCAACGCAAATAAAAGCAATGCAAAAACCAACCCTGTATGTATGCACAAAATGTGATCAAATTGCACTGTTGGGTGGAAAGTATTTTCTGACAGCATTATATATTTGTGATTTTCATTCAACAACACCCGTGTGGCCAAATAATGTTTGAGAATTGAAATCCACACACATTTTTAGTGACGGCAGAGGACGGAGATCTCTCTCAGAAAGACAGACCTCTCTGGACTCACACCATTCTCTTAATTCACAGCTTTGGATCTTCAACAAAGCCTGTAATTGGACACATTTATGTAGCGGCATGCATTGGTGAGCGGACTCATTAGATACTGTTTGGAAATAATCATGCATATTTTGGAAATCCATGTAATCAGCAGTTAAATATTCAGAACATATTACTCTCAAGTGATCTGTAAATGCCCTCTACTTTTCTGCTAGAGTCTGCAGAAAAGCACAATTCCCGTTCTTCATCTACAATTAAGATTAACAGTGTGTGTTCTTCGCACAAATGAAAATGCTGTCATTTTATAATGGACCAGAATTTAAATTTCTGCGTCAGATATCTGTTTAATTAAAATAACGTGAACGAGACACAGAGTGCCCACAGACAGTTTCATTTCAGCGGGTCAATAGGTCTTAGATACATTGGGACGGTTCATGAATAGTCTGGTTCAGGCCTGAAGAGAGGACACTTTGTTTTTACGAACAGTCATTAACTCTCCATTCATTCTGATTCTCCTCCACACAATATAACATTACAAAAAACCCATAGAACAACAGGCACTCCAGCTTATGGCCATACACCCTGCAGCTGGTTGCCAGTTTACCTTTTAGAGCTTAATCCTGTTCTGTACACAAACAGTCCACTTCCAGTCAATTCCAAAATACAATGTGTTGCCATGTCCGCTTATTATAAGTGATATGATGCTTATTACGTTTTTGGAGTTTATTAGCAACATCAACGGAATTAACCCCTGAAAAGACAGGTAGTCACAACTGTATTTACAACAATTGTCTACTCTATAAAAATATCTGTATAGTATTTTGTGATGCACAGATGTTTTCCATTTATATACGATTGTGACTTTTGGAATTATGGAATCTTGATCTCTGCTCTGTCCCCTTTTGATGTTGACAATTTAACTCTACAGTTTAACAAAGTGACTTTTATTGACATTTTAGTCATTTGAAATAATATACTGTATAAGAAATAGTATATATAGAAATAAGTCTTTAAAATAACAGAAAATGTACTGGCAGTTTATTACAAGGTTTTGTACCATAATATACAACACCAACCAAGACAATATATCACTTTAAACCAGTGTTTCTCAACCACGTTCCTCGAGGACCACCAGCTTTGCACATTTTCCATGTCTTCTAAACAAATACACCTGATTCAGTTCATAAGCTCATTAGTAGAAACTGAAAGACCTATAAGGGGTGTGACAGACAAAGGAGACATCCCAAACATGTAGTGTTGGTAGTCCTCCAGGAACGTGGTTGACTGCTTTAAACTATTAAAAATGTTAATAAAAATTTCAAACTTTTCAAGGTTAAAAGGTGTTCAATGTCCTATAAAAAAGATCAAGGTCCCATAATGCAATTCAAAAGCATAAATAAATAGGGAAAAATAAAAACATGAGTTACAAAATACTGAAAACTGCTAATTTACGGATATTTTTTACACTGAAGTGTGTATGGAATGAATCAGAAAAAGTAGTTGTTAAGTAGAGTTGTTTCTCTCTCCTAGATGCATGCTACAAGACATCACATGGAATGAAGTACATCTTGACTCTGTTGCCAGATTTTGCAAGAGAAAATAAGGCAACTAAGAACAAACTCCCAATACGTATTTCTAATACAATCCAAAAACTTTAACATTTAAGCCCAAAGATGCTTAATAAGCATTGTAATGTTTATAATAACTGGTGATAGCAACACTTTAACTAAGTGAGTACTCTGTGAAGCTGAATTTTCAAACAAAAAACAAAACATAACACACATCTGTCAATGATGGCTTAGGTTAGACAGACAAACAATTTTAAAAATGTCTATTTACCGCTAACATTTGAGCACAGTTGAGCAGGAAATGGACGTTTTTAACATTCCAGTACCGATTGGTACTGAAGTCGATACGTTTGACAACCACACACTCCATACATAGAGTTTACACTGCATCTAAAAAGCGTTTTAGAATGCAAGGTGATCATCACAATTTCCTTTCGATAAATGGGAAATAAAATTCAAATCAACAAACAAAAGCCCCTGATATTCCATGACTTGGGGAAAAAAAATCCCCTGACTTTAAATGTCTTGAATAGACCTTTTAAAATTCCACGTGAGTCGAAGATGTGATCGGAGTAGAGTGGAGAACAGGCATAACCATAATAAAATATAAGCAAAATAAAACCAGAAAAATATGCACTAGTGTAAACAGCACCTGAGTCTTATCACTGTAATATTTAAATGAATATCCATCATGAAACTTTACAGCGTGTATGTGGCCAAAGCATGAACAAAAATACAACTATATATGGCAGTCAATCACCCAATCAATCAATCAATCAATCCATAAATAAATCCAGACAGAAACAAATAATAAAATAAAATAAAATAAAATAAAATAAAATAAAATAAAATACAATAAAATAAAATTCTGTGTGGAGTTTGCATGTTCTCCCCGTGTTGGCGTGGGTTTCCTCCGGGTGCTCCGGTTTCCCCCACAAGTCCAAAGGCATGCAGTATAGGTGAATTGGGTAAGCTAAATTGTCCGTAGTGTATGTATGTGTGTGAATGAGTGTGTATGGATGTTTCTCAGTGATGGGTTGCGGCTGGAAGGGCATCCGTTGTGTAAAACATATGCTGGATAAGTTGGCGGTTCATTCCGCTGTGGCGACCCCAGATGAATAAAGGGACTAAGCCGAAAAGAAAATGAATGAATGAATGAATGAATGAAAATAAAATAAAATAAAATAAAATAAAATAAAATGATTAGGCTCAAAACTTTGGACAAAATCAACAGTCAATTAATACTGTTTATACAAAACTACCATTGAAGATTTTTCAATGCTGAACAGTAAAACATATTTTCACCAAAATCACCAAGAACAGTGAGGATGATAATTTTGTGAAATAATTACAATTTAAAACAACAGTTTTTTATTGTACTATATTTAAAATTTACATTTATTTAAGTGACGTAAGACAAAAAGCACAAAAGTACAGCTTTAATTTATCCTAAATGTCACTTTTAATCAACCGAATACATCCTTGCCGATTAAACTTTTAAATTCTTTAAAAATAGCATTAAGAGAAATCAAAACAATTTCATTTAAAGTATAGAAAAGATGGACAACATTTAATCTATTGGGAATTGACTGAATCTAACTGGTTTTTGACATATCAGACAAAAATGCCAAACAGACAGCAAACACTTTTGTTTTTTCATTTAATACAATATGCAACAACCAATCCTCCAAGAATGTGTTTTAAATATTAAAAAGTCATTTTGATTTGTTTGTTGACCATAATAGAACATTTTATCGATTCAAACGAAAAAAATAAAATAAAATAAGACCTCAGAGGATCTGGAGGAACATGAAGCACAACACCTCATTAGCACATCTCTGCGCTTGTTCTCTCGGTGTAAAGAAAATCAAAGATCAAGACTTCAAGTAGCACTTTAAAGAGCTGCTCTGCCGGTGCCACAAAAACAGGGTGGAAGAACAATCTAACAAAAGCAAAGCAGAAGACCTCATCATCAAGCAGGTAATATTACAGTGTGTTGCACAGCCAGAAGCCTTTTCTTTTAATCACACAATAACAGATCCGCTCTTTCCTCAGGGAGACAACAATCACGGTCAGTGGCTGGTAGAAAACGAGATAAACATCGTAAATGTTTATCTGATGACGCACTTCAACATTCTACTGACAACCAATGGCTGAAAGAGGAACAAATAATAATGATTCTATGGATTTGTGTTGGGGTCAATTAAATTATTTTACACATCAACCAGACAGTCTGTGCTTGAAATTGTTCTGTGTATGATTAAAAAAAGTAATCTTCAGACAGTCACAGTGAATATCTTTGACCAAACAGACAGAATGTCCATCTGACAGTTGAATTTTTAAAAGCAAAAACAATGATCAAATATAGCAACGTGTTAAGAAAAAAACAAAAATAAGAAAAAAAATTAACTTAATTTCAATTAAATTTTATTAATTTAAATATTAATTAAATTGAATTTAAATATTTACTAATTAATTAAAGGAAAATAATACTTTTAGTCCTTAATTGATTTAAACTTTTTTTAAATTATAAATAGTATTTTATTTTAATTTATATATTTTTGGGACTTTTAAATTGTTACAAACTATGTTACAGATTTATGCCTCCAATAAATCCTGAAAATAAAGGCTACAAACTACTTAGACATAAAATATAATGAGTTTTCAACACTAATAATAATAATCAAAATAAAAGTTTCTGGAGCAGCAAATCGGCATATAAGGGTGATATTTGAAGAATCCTATAAATGAAACATAAAAACAAGCAAATAAAAAAGTAGTAGCTACTCGTTCTGTACAAATGCTACAAATGAATCTGTTGATGGAAGATCGAATAATGAGTGTCACAAAAAAAAAACATTTAAAAGTAAAAAGAAAAAAGTGTGATAATGCAAAATATTTATGCTTTTTTTTTTTTACTGTATTTTAATTAAATAAGTGCAGTCTTGCACTGTAAATAAATGCTGGGTCCCACACAATCGATTTGTGCTGGGACAACATGAAGAAATTAGATTCACTTATTACTTTTTACAAATTTAAGTGGATTGAACATAAAACAATTAAAATGTAATTAAGGAATTAAGGATTTAGAAAAAGTGAATATGCGGTGAGTACAAAACTATACATTGTGAATGGGCGGCAAACCAGCCCGATGTCCTGTCACCTTTGACCTATTTATAGGCCTATACTACAGTAAAACAGTGATTGGTTAGTGATCAGTTAAGGAAATTAGTGTTTCCACATTTGAGGACTGTGTGTGTGTGTGTGTGACCTGGTATAACATTTTGATTGGTTGTGTTTGGGAAAGGAAAGCAAGTAGCTTCCTGTTAGATTTTTGTGTTTTAGGTTTTTTGTGCGTAGTGTTTTGAAAAAAAGTGTTTTATGCAATTGAAAACTGAGTTCAGGGCTGAGAAATTTTGGAGATTAGCGGTGTAGTTTTTGCATTTTGAGTGAGAGATTTCCGAAATTGTGTGACATGAAAAGATTTTGTGTGTAAGCAATTGGAAAAAAACTGTAATAAGTCTTTTTTTAGTGTGGAGAACAAGATGTTTTTTTCTTCTTTTTTTCGTTATTTTCTTTTATATATTTTATGAAACATTTTGAATTAGCTAACTAACTCAACAAGTAAAGTAAGAGTCCTCATTTTGTCTACATCCGATACTAAAAGCCAATCAATATAAAGTACTTTTTCTCCAGAATAAAAAAGGAAACACAATTATTGCATTTTCACGAAAAAATCAATTGCTGTGGGGTGATGCTAAATTTGCAAACCGACAAAAAAGCGAGGCATGCTGTTTATGTGCAGAGGAAATGAACTTCAGTCATCTTGCAGGGAACACGTTCAGACGCACACAAAAGAGAGAGCTGCCAAATGAGTGAGTAATCCATCATGGCTGCCATTTCCCAGCCCTTCTTTTCAACAAAGCCTTGACGGATGGGAGGAGATAAGGGTCTGTGTGTGTTAGTGGAAATGTGAGCACAGTTCTTTCAGGCAGACCCACACACACACACACATACACGCACACGCAAACACACACACACCTGCACGAGTCTCTGTGGAAGCTGTGAAAGTCACGTTCGCTCATAGGTCTTATGATGCCCGGTGAGCGGCAGGGTGTGTGTGTGTGTGTGAACTCATGCATAACCTATTCAGACCCCCCAACATCCCCCAAGGTCTCTTCTTTCTCAAAGCAGACTGTGTGTGTGTGCGTGTGTGTGTGTATGCGTGTGTCCTCCAATCAGCACAACTACTGAAGATCCAGCACAAAGCTGTGAGAACAACCACTGTGAGTTCCTTAAAGACATAGTTGTTAATGACACAGGTAAAAACTTGATCTTGAGATGTTTTTGTTTTATCTTAAAGGGACAGTTCACCCCAAAAAAGAAATGTATTTACTCTCCCTTGTGTGGTTTTAAATCTTTGTGATTTGCTTTTTTCTGTTGAACACAAAAGAAGATATTTTGAAGAATGCTGGTTGCTGGTACCCATAAACTAGCTAGCTAGAAGTGTTGCTTAGAGGAGAAAATATTTGTTCGACACATTTTTTAAAATAATAGTTTTACAAAATTTCTTGCGTCTTTGCAATGATGACAGTATATAACATTCATTAATTTTTCTTTGGCTTAGTCTCTATTTCGAGATCACCAAAGCGGAATGAACCAACAACTATTCCGGCATATGTTTTACACAGCAGATGCCCTTCCAGCTGCAACCCAGCACTGGGAAACACTCATAAACACACATTCACACTCATACACTACAGCCAATTTTGTTTACCCAATTCACCTATAGCGCATGTCTTTGAACTGTGGGGGAAACCGGAGCACCCGAAGGAAACCCACGCGAACAAGGGGAGAACATGATAACTTCACACAGAAATGCCAACTGACCCAGCTGGGACTCGAACCAGCGACCTTCTTGCTGTGAGGCGACAGTGCTAACCACTGAGCCACCATGCCGCCCAGTACATAACATTTTACTAGTTATTTTGCAAGATACTAGTATTTAGCTTAATGTCCAATTTAAAGGCTTAACTAGGTTATTATGTTAACTGGGCAAGTTACTTGGATGACAGTGTTTTGTTCTGTTGTCAATTGAAAAATATATATATATTTTGAAAGGGGGCTAATAATATTGTCCTTAAAAAATTAAAAACTACTTTTATTTAAGCCAAACTAAAAGAAATAAGATTTATTTAATAAGAAATACGATTTCAACTATATAACACACAAACAATTAAACATACATAATATTATATAATAGGGGCGACACGGTGGCTCAGTGGTTAGCACTGTCACCTCACAGCAAGGAGGTCGCTGGTTCGAGCCTCGGCTGGGTCAGTTCGCGTTTCTGTGTGGAGTTTGCATGTTCTTCCCGTGTTCGCGTGGGTTTCCTCCGGGTGCTCCAGTTTCCCCCACAGTCCAAAGACATGCGCTATAGGTGAATTGAATAAACTAAATTGGCCGTAGTTTATGTGTGTGGATGAGTGTGTATGGGTGTTTCCCAGTATTGGTTGCAGCTGGAAGGGCATCCGCTGTGTAAAACATATGCTGGATAAGTTGGCAGTTCATTCCGCTGTGGTGATCCCTGATGAATAAAGGGACTAAGCCGAAGGAAAATGAATGAATGAATGAATATTATATAATAACTTTATTAAAGAATTTTGTGAGCGTAAAAGACTTCTTTAAAAAAACAACAAAGACTCTTAGAGAGAGTTATGGTAGTGTAAAACATAAATACAATTGAGCCTAATATTAAAATCATTGGGGGGAAAAAAACATTTAAAAAAAGTATATTTGAACAGAAAATCTCTTCAAACACTGTAAAAATGCTGGGTTCCAGTTATCCTAAGATCTTTTACAAGATTAAGCTGATTAAACAAGAAACAATTAAGTTGTCCCCCAACAAACTAAGGACTGTGTTGTGTCAACTCATTTTAAATAAGCAATAAGTAATTTTTTGAGTGAACCTCCAAATTAACTCAAACTGTTTCTAATAAAAAGTAAAACAAAGTCATGAAATACGTAAGCATGTGAATTCTAGAGCAAATAAGTAGGTGCTGCCTCTTTCAGAAAGACCAAAAGATGCCTGTTATATAATCCATCTGCAATGATTTCATGTATTTTCAAAAATTTAATACATATGAATCACTATTCTATAAAGTGTTAAAATACACTGCACCACAATTTTTCTGTCCATAGGGGGGTGACACTAAAATCTAGAGCAGGTTTGTTGTACATCTGTACATCTTCAAAAAAAAGAGAGTTTTAAACTGATTTACTTGAAAATTACAGCCAGGTCTGCCAGAGATCGGATGGATTCCCATATTTGCCCAACATCTTGTCTCATCTATAACTGATGAAGTAGGAAGAGGATGGAAAGGACAAACAGAAACAAAAGGAGCACGAAAAAAGAGGAGCAGATAAAGCGTGTTGTTTGAAATGGAGGAAAGAGATCAGGTCTGGCTGTAGGACATTATTTGCTCAGTCACGCCACAGGCTGTGTGTTCCAGCAGCAACATCACTTCTGTAGAGCAGCCGCTATTACAAATTCATGAAAGAATCTCTAACATTGATGTGGCCTCTGGTGACGGACCAGCACAAAAAACTTTTTCCACTTTCTTTTAATACTGATACTTCAGTTTCTAAAGATTTTTTTTGCAAGACAAAGCAGTATTAAAATGAGGACTTCAAGTGACATTGTATGCATGAAACACTAAAAGTGAGCAATTATCAGGGTGCGAATTATATACTGACAATCAAGGGGGGTCAACTTTTTCAGTAATGTTAGTTTGTGTAGCACATGCTTCAGTGAATCAAATTTACATGTTTATTTAAATTACATCTAGTTATTAATAAAACGTGTTTCAAGTTTTCAGTTTTTGAGAGATATTTAGTGTATTCTGACCTACAGTAACCTCTGATTAGCTTTTCCAACCCAGGCTCATTCTGAAAACGTACCCCTATATACATTTCTGGAGAGCGCCAAATACGTCCCAGGAGGTTTTTTGCAGTTTTTGTTTTCGCGAATCCACCAGAGTATGCCAGTGTATGCTTTTTCAGATCTCTTGTAGTCGTAGTCATAGTCAACTTCGCTCTGCGTCTCAAGTCCGCCGACGTACATGTCGAGCTTCCGGACAAACTGGTAACAGCAGAAAAGCCAGCCATACGGAGGTAAGCGGTCAGCTGGTAAGCACGAAAAGGAACGGCATCATACTGCCCCGTAGCATTCATTTTAAAGACGAAATGCAGCCATATGTCCTTCTGGCTACATAGTTCGCGATCTCCAGAAATTTATATAGCGCTACGTTTTCAGAATGACCGTATGTTGGCTATTTCAGAGGTGGGTCTGAAAAAAAAAATATTTTTTTAAACTAATTTTACTTAACTTTTAGATATACAAACACCTATTTTACAAGAAAAGTATCTTGTGAACACTTACCGTGTCTATCGGTGCTCTAGATCTGCCGGTTTCAGGCTGTTGAATGATTTTTTTCTCTCATAGACTGATTGGTGTGATTATGGATTCACAATGGTATGAACCATTATAGGGGTGGTCAAATGTATATTTATATTATCTATTATTTGATTATTAATATTACTATTTGAGATACAGATTGGAGAACACTATTTCTCACAATTAAAGTGTGCATACATCTTGTGTTGACATTATTCAGGGGGGATCAAGCGTTAATTAGGGGGGTCAATCCCCCCCAAACCACTGTAAATCGCACCATGCACTGTAAAAAGCAATTAGTTGACTTTACTTAAAAAACTGAGTAAACTCTGTGCCTTATAATTATTTAGTAAACAACTTTTATAATTATGGACATAGTTTAAGTTAAGTCAATTTAGATTTTATTTATGTAAAATCAACTTGTTGCTTTAAAGGCAACAGGTTTACTCACTTATAAAAAAAAAAAGTAAAGTAACTAATTGCTTTATACAGTGGCGATTACACATGCAATTATAGATATGGAAATAATGTAAAGACCATTTGGAAATTCTTGTTTTCTCCGGATTTGCAATCTGTGGTTATGTGTGTGAGTAAAATCTCAATTTTTGTTTTGTTCTGCAAACTACCGATGACATTTCTTTCAAATAAAATGTTCATAGTAAACAATGTCATTATCAAAGCATGATTATCTCAACGTTATTATTGACTGAAATGCTGGAGGTTTACTTCAACTTGCTTTACTGACAAAATGTGCATGAAAATTGCCTTTGATTTGTCGCCTAGCCCTAACCTAAACAACTACTAATTTAAAATCTATTAATAAGCAGCAAATTAGAAGATATTGAGCTAAAAGTCATCTATAGGTAATGGTTAGTTAATAGTGACAATTATACCTTAAAATAAAGTGTGACAATATGTGAGCAAAAGGTTAATGTTGATTTATTCACTCACTTCCAGTTGGTCTTTGAAATAATAATTTTTTTTTATACCATAGATTTATTTGGTGGAGCTTCTTTCCAATGTTCTTTGTTGGTAGTATTATTACTCCTGTAATTATTCAGATTTGCATTTCAATAATGTGTGTGTGAGCGTGTATGTGTTATTCTGTGTTTTAATATTTCAAAATTGTTTCTGCTCCAGATGAATTCAATAAAACTTTTAACAACCTGAACTGGAGCTATGTAATTTGTTGTAGCACGTCTTCAAACAGCTTTCTCAAGCGCTCCCAATGTTTTGATAGCGCGACTATTAAATTGGCATAGTAAGTGTTTTATCATAGATTAAGAAATAAATAAATGATACGCTGCTGCTTCAATCACGCTGAATTTTGATGTTTCCGGGCACTAAACCTGGCTTTGGTTAACAAGCATTTTAATGATTGTATGTTGGCAATAAAGACACTATTAATGGAAAAGATCCCAGAATGCAATTCTGTGATTCGGGTTCATTAATAAAGCACATTTTTGCTTTAAATGCCAATAGAACTGTGAAAATTAGCTTACAATGTGCACATATTTCTCATATAAGTGTTGTATGCACTATAAAACTTTGCAGAGAGTGACAGTTGAAGTCAGAATTATTAGCCCTCCTGTTAAATTAGATTTTTTTTTTTTGAACGGAGAGAAGTTTTTTCAACACATTTCTAAACAATTTTAATAACTAATTTCTAATCACTGATTTCTTTTATCTTTGCCATGATGACAGTACATCATATTTTACTAGATATTTTTCAAGACAGTATTCAGCTTTAAATGCAATTTAAAGGCTTCATTAGGTTAATAAGGTTAAATTGGCAAATCAGTGTAACCAGACAAGTTATTGTATAACAATGGTTTGTTCTGTAGCCAATTTAATATATATTGCTTAAGGAGGCTAATAATATTAACTTTAAATGTTTAAAACTGCTTTTATTCCAGCCATAATAAAACAAATATGACTTTCTCCAAAAGAAAAAATATTATTGGAAATATTGTGAAAATTTCACTTGAGAAATATTTGAAAAAGAATAAATATCACACAGGAGGGCTAATAATTTTGCCCTCAACTGTATATTGCACGGCCCTACTGGACAGCATGTTCATTCTCCTTTAACAGTGAGGGATTAGCAAAGCCAAATGCAGCTACATTCTTGTGTCCACTCTCCCCCTCCCAAAGTCAAGCAGAGACACACACCAGCCAGCTTGTCCTGATGGGGTACGGCAGATGGATGAAACAGCACACAAGACTGGCATGTTCCAGAGCCCCCTAATGCCCAAACGGACAAAAGACTGCCCGGTCACATTTTTTTATACAAGGCATTCAAAGGTATGTATCTGAGGGATACTAATCAAACCTCACACTTATTTCAGAAGCAAAACACCCACTGTACCTTTCCCCCATCCCTGCTGTTGATCCATGTGGCCCTGCAATAGCTGATCCCATCAGACAGCCTGGGTGAAATGGGAGACGAACCGTAATGCAATTTACCCTGTGTCTCTCTACGTGGCTCGGCCGCCGCTCTGTTCGGAAGGGCCTTCCCACTAGGAAAACGCTCAGATCAATTCACGTCTTAGTAATGAGTTTTGCCATGCTGGTTATATCAGCTATAATATTAGAACAGTGGGCCCTTGAACAAATCCAGCATCTCAAAGTCCACAGTCAAGATTTTCTCACAATCACAAATGACCACCAAACCAGGCCACACCAAGACAATGACATTAATAAAGACCCGTGAAACCGAAATTGGATTTTTGTGTATTTTAGTCTACGTCTATTGGATTTCAGGCCATAGGCTTGTGCAAGGGATCTTTCAAATCTTTTAAAAGTAAAAGGACTCCCAGAATATGAAGTCAGTTTATTCAGCAGGGATGGAATGAACTGATTAAATGTGACAGTTAAGACATCTACAGTTTCACTAAGGATTTATATTGCAAACAAATGGTTTTCTTTTGGACTTTCTATTAGTATAAGAATACAGATAAAATGAGTACTTAACTACTCATTAATGTAAAAATCTAATCAGCCAATTACATATCAGCAACCTAATGCATTAAGACATGTAGACGCGGTCAAGACAACCTGCTGTAGTTTAAACAGAGCACCAGAATGGGAAAATAAGGTGATTTAAAGTCTGCGTGAATGGGAAGTTGCGAGACTTTTATTTCAGTATGTTGATGTGCTTACAACTGACCCAGAATGTTGAGAAGAAGGTGAGGCTTTCTTTATGTACATAATTACCGCATGGTAAAAAATATTGTGGCGGTGGCAATAGCCTAGTGGTTAAGTGCGTCGACATATAGCACCAAGGTGCTCATGGTGACCTGAGTTTGATTCCCGGCTCAAGGTGCTTTGCCAATCCTTCTGCTCTCCATGATTTCCTGTCAATTCTCTGCACTGCTCTATCCATTAAAGCAGGGGTCACCAAACTCAGTCCTGGAGGGCCGGTGTCCCTGCAGAGTTTAGCTCCAACTTGCCTCAACACACCTGCCTGGAAGTTTCTAGTATATCTAGTAAGAGCTTGATTAGCGGCTTCAGGTGTGTTTGATTAGGGTTGGAGCTAAAATCTGCAGGACACCGGCCCTCCAGGACCGAGTTTGGTGACCCCTGCATTAACGGTTAAAAACATAATAATTAATAATAATAAAAGAATATTGTGGCAGAGGCTGTCAAACTGAGGTCAAAAGAGAAGGACAGCCACTCAAAATGAGGAAGCGAATGGCCAGATTTGATTTAAGACTACCAAAACATTTTTTTTCAGTGGATTAACTTGCAATTCTCCTAAACTCACCTAAAGAACAACAATGTATGCTAGCAAAATAAACACTGTAATTTTTGATTTCACACCAACTTTAAAATGTGGCATGATTGTTTGTGCCAGGCAGGCTGGTCTGAGTGTTTCAGAAACTGCTGATCTGCTTGGATTTTCATGCACAACTATCTCCAATGTTTACAAAGAATGGTTCAAAAAAGAGAAAATATCGATAGAGGATCATAAATACCAGAGGGCAGAAGTGAATGAGCAATCTGGTTCAAACTGGCAAGAAAGGCAACATCTCAAACAAAACTCACTATAACAGAGGTCTGCAGAAGAGCATCTTTAAACACAAAACCTACCTATCCAACCTTGAAGCAGATGAGCTCCAACAGCAGCAGACACACCGGTGCCATTCCTGTCAGCTAAAAACAGCCAACTGAGGGTACAAATCAAACACACTCAAAAAACTGGATGAGAGCACAAAAAGGTTCCCTGGTCCAATGATTCTCGGTTTCTGCAACAATATTAAAATGGCAATGGCAGAATTTGGTACAAATAACATCAAAACATGGATCCATCCTGCCTTTTATCAACAATGGTCTGGGGATGTTTTCTCTGCACACTTTGGGCCCCTTGCCAACTCCACAAAGGAAGTTTAAAGGAATAGTTCACCCAAATATGAAAATTGACTTGCCATTTACTCAAATATTAGTGGTTCCAATCCTTATAGACTGACATTATAAAAAACATCTCATTTTATGTTTAACTGAAGAAAGAAATTCGGGTTTGGGACAAGTGGAGAATGAGCAAATAAAGACAGACATCTTTGGGTGAACATTAAGTTCCATAGTCTACCAGAGTATTGTTGCTGACCATGTCCATCCCTTTATAACCATAAAGTATTCGTCTTGTTATGGCTACTTCTGACAGGATAACACGCCTTGTCACAAAACCTGAATCATCATTACAATTTGATACAGTACCAGTTTTAAAACTGGCAAGAAAATGCTGCTGCAGATTCATCTTCAGTTTTGTGCTTTAGGCAAGAGAGCCAACATAAAATCTCACATCAAAGTTGTAGATGTTAATGTTATAAATGGCAAATGCAACTTGGCACTTGCTTGTGGTACGAGGTCAAAGCCAACACTGATATTTAATTGGCAAAAGCTTGGAATTTATGTAACGCACCTGCGGTCTCTTGGCCTTCAGCCACAGCAGGATTCCCAACAGCTCAGTTTCTCACAAAACTGGGATTAAAAAACGGAGAGCTGGCGAGTTTTATACCACGCATTTCCCATCTGGTCCTGAACCGGACAATAGAGACATTCATGTGGTAAAGGGATAAGTCTGGGAACTGGACCAGCGTAGACTGTAACACACCGCCTCACGATTATGAGGACTGCTGACTCCAGTGACGCCTCTTCCCTCCATTTTGAGGACACGGGGTGCTTTCACCTTGAGGCTGAACGGGTCTAAGCAATTTACTTCCTTAACCGAAAGCTTCAGGGCAGCTCAGCGGGAACGCAGGAAAGTCATTACCAGTTTCCTGAATTATCATCTTAACTTAAGAATTCAAGAATTGGATTGTTGGAATGAACGAATGCTAAATGCGTCTGGCTGTTCAAATATATTACTTGAAATCCCTTTGATGAGAAGATGTGTGGCCTTCAAGTAGAGCAGTGGTTGAATGGTACTGATTTTTGATGGGCGATGCTGATATCTCTGAAAGCATGGTAGCCGACGGCTGACATAAAGCCAACAGACAGTAAACTAATGAACATGGAGAATGGGAGCTTAATGGTGTGTTCAAGTCCTCCTGGGAAGGTCATATTTATGAGTTGAGAAGTCATATTTATCACGTCAGAAAAAGCGCTGCAGCTGTGACATCAAAACCCAGAGACTAATTTGCTGCCGGTTCCACAAAATTGTCCTAGGGGGTTTTATAAAATAAGGTGTTTTTGATTAATGAGTAAAATCAGGTCTGTGGGAAACATACCTGGATGATACTCTGACACACAATGTAAACTCTGGCATCGATAATATATAACAGCACACATTCACACAATAAAGATCATGTATATTTTAGACTGTTTTTCAAAATAAATAAGCTGCACAAAGAATTCACATAAATGCAGTATGAGTGTAATTTACAATGTAGACCGAATATCGAGCGAGTATCAGCCGGAAAACCACATCATAAAAAACTCACAGAATACACAGTAGTGGATTAATTGACTATAAACCTTTTCTTAATGAGTACTGGAAGTGTTTTTTCTTTTTTATGTTTTCAATTCATGAAGGTAATGCAGATGGAATTATTACATATTTAATCATAGGCCAATTGCACAAATATATGTGACACTAGACCACAAAACCGAATGCTATATGTTTGGCAATAGCAAACATTGTCATTTTTTTTTTTCTTTTATGCTAAAAATCATTCGAATCTTAAGTTAAGATCATGTTCCATGAAGCTATTTTGTTAATTTACCACTGTAAATATATCAAATCTTAATTTTTGATTACTTATGTGCATTGCTAAGAACTACATTTATTAATTTTCCTTCGGCTTAGTCCTTTATCAAGGGTCGCCACAGCTGAATGAACCGCCAATTATTAATAGACTACCGCCAACTACCGGATGACTTTCCAGCTTCAACCCAGTACTGGGAACCTTGCTAAGAACTTGATTTAGACAACTTTAAAGATTATTTTTTCAGTATTTTCATTTTTTATGAACCCTCAGACTCCATAATCCACAGAAACCATACATCAATGGAAATCTTACTTATTCAGAAGGAAATCAGACACTTATGACTAGTTTTGTGCTCCAGTATCACATATTAATTGGAGCTCTCAGTTCTGTCAAAATAGAAGTCCTGTATTCAAAACCAAAGTCCCAATCACATAAGTCAAACAGAAAAGCATACTGGCCAATACCAATTATTTTAAAAAAAAACTAATAAATGAAAATATCATTATATCAGTTATATCATTAAAGTGACAAACATGAGAGTGAGTTACATTGACATAATTGATCAAGCAAAGTCTAATCTCCAGATGGGAAATTGAGATGTATTTCCCCTTCAATTGAATTAAATCTGCTTATAAATTTTGGTTTGACTACATCCAAATTTAGCAAATTGTGTAACCAGTACAACCTGTTCGGGTTCAGAGCCTCCCAGGTGCTTTTGAATGCACCGACAGTTCTGGAAACAAAGTGGAACAAGGTGTCGCATGAGGTGCTTTTTTTCCCCCAAACTGTTCAAGTCAAATCTGCCGAAACTCACTTTGAGATTTTACCTCACTGACCTCGGCTGTCTGTCATTGCAGGCTAGGGAGCAGCGTACAGTGCTGCCACACAGGCCGAAAGAAGCAGAGACAGACAGACAGCTCAGATCACAGCATTGACTCTGAGAGACATGCGCCGCACGCCGTCCTCAGTCCCTGCAGAACCACTGAACTTTGGCCTCTTGCAGATCACGACTAATGGAAAGTCAACAATCTCCCTTCACAGATGGCATGAGCCACGGAGGGAAAAAAAGAACAACAGAGGTCTCTTAGGCCAAACACACATACGTTGTTAAGTAAACTCTGGAGCAAATCAAAACAATGAGGGTATAGGCATGATGAAGGGTCCAAATTTTGACCAGAACACAAAAAAACCACACTTTCCTCAAGTTTAGCTCGATAATTAGTCATTAGCTGTGCTTCCATATTGCATCACCCTATTTTAATGAGCATTTTACAGTATTGCATTACAAATCATTTTGGAAAGGCCAAATTCCATTGGAAAGTTCATGAATACGGTGAAAATAAATAAATATAAAAATAAATACAGTGTCAAACACGTTTAAACACTGCCTTCGAAACTTTTATCTGTCATAATTTTTTTTTAATGTTTTTTTTACCGTAGTAAGCATTTTAAGAGGGGTTTTGACTATTCAAGGCCACTGCAAAAAGTAAGCCAAAATCTAGAATGGCATTTGTCAAATCAATCCACTTCGTCTTGTAGCACAGAGCACTTTATGACAAACAAAGTGCAGAATATAAAGACAGAATGTGGCAGACAGTTGAGAACCACTGCTGTAGTGTATTGTATATTACTCTTTGGGACGTGCGCGCGCGCGCGCGCGTGTGTGTGTGTGTGTGTGTGTGTGTGTGTGTGTGTGTGTGTGTGTG